>BSBK01000228.1:2500-7500 GCA_027943335.1 Chamaecyparis obtusa | reverse complement strand
TTCATATCATAGTGTTCCTTTCACTTATTCCACTCCGCTTCCAACTGTAGTTCCTAGTGTTCCTCCAGTTGTGTCTTCTATTCCCGCAGCTTCTTACACTTTACCTAGTGTGTCTAATGTTGCTACTCCTCCTATTTCCTCTAATGATTTCACCATCATCAGTTTGGCTCAAACTATATCATCATTACAACAACAACTTGCTTCCTTAACTCAAAACAAGTTTAGCATTCCTACATGTGACATGGGAAGTCCTTTGTCCTGGGATATTATCTGAACTCCTGTTCCTCAGCAAGTTGATCTGCCTCGTCTTGAGAATTATAATGGAAAAGGAGATCTTGTTCATCATGTTAAAACATTCCAAATCCTTTGTAGTGATTATGCTCATGACCATAGGGTTTTAGCCAAACTGTTTGCTTGAACCTTTCATGACAAGGCCTTACAATGGTATTGTTCCTTGCCTCCTTATTCCATTGATTCCTTTCCACAGCTTGCTAATGCCTTTATTCAACAATTTCAAAACAATATTGGCCCACAAGTGTCTTTGACTGATGTAATGCATTGTAAACAAGGTGCTAAAGAAAAGTTAACTGAATTTATTGGTAGATTTAAGCATTTACATGCTCAGATTTCTTATCCTATTCCTGATATTGATATTCAATGTATGTTTATTTCAAATTTGCAAAAGGATATTAGAGATAAGATTCTGCTTATTGAATTTACCTCTTTTCAACAACTTTGTACAGCACTTCATCATTATCAATTACAAGTGATTCAATTTGAGAGCAACACTCCAATGGCTCCTGTTCCAGTTGATAAGAGTGATGCTGCTCCTAATACAAACAAGTTTAAAAAATTCAACAATTATGTCAAGATAAACAAACAAGAGAATGCAGTTGCTAATCAGGTTGTTGTTGCATCTCATAATGCCACTTCTGCATCCACTACTTTTTGATTAAATCATATGTTTACTCCTCTTTCTGAAACTTTACATGCTATTATGAATAGGTTGTTAGCTGCTAATATGATTACTTTACCTTCTATTTGACCTCTTTTACCTACTACGATTGCATCTAAATATTTTGATCAAAATTATTTTTGTCAATATCATCGTCAGAATGGTCATGATACTGAGAGATGTTATTCTTTAAAACATAAAGTCCAAGATCTCATTGATGCTAAAGCTTTATCTGTTGATAATTTGGATAGTAGTGGGAATCAATCTATCTCTCCTCCTAATCAGAACCTTCAAATCTATACGAATCCTTTACCTATGCATGATACTAATACTATTTCTCAACCATCTGCTTAGGAACTTGTGTATGATTCCAAGATGGATGATCTTAATCATGTTGTTAATCACGTGGAGCATGTTGCTAAGCCTATATCTCCACCTCAACCTTCACTTCATGTTTTATCTCAACCTCAACTTAAACCTAACACTAAAGTGAAACTTCAACCTAAACCTCGACAACAATTCAAGAATAAAAGACCTCGGGAACTTTTCATTTCCTTTGATGACCCTGAGATTATTAAGGCTCCTGATGGCCCCCTTTACATTGCTACTAGGATTGCTAAGATACCTACTTATGGTTGTCTTGTTGATTCTACCTCCTTAGTCAATGTTATCACTGAAGAAAATCTTTTTATGAAACACTTACAACATGACTTCTATGATACATCAGATGTGTGGATTCAAACTTGTAATGGTTTTCTTTATCCCTCATTTGGTTCTATTACTTTACTAGTTGAACTTTTTGGAAAACTTGTGAACACTACCTTTGTTGTGGTTTCCACTTCTGATCAATTTCAAGTTAAGCTAGGTTTGCCTTGGTTGACTACCATGCATGTTGTTGCTTCACCCATCCATAAGTGTTTTAAGTTCATTCATGATGATGAAGTGAAGATGATCAATCATAGTCTATATCAACCTTCTAGGCCTAGAGATTGTGCTGCTCTCGATTTCTTTTGGCCTTCCTTACCTAATTCATGTCCTCCTCGCCCTGATAATCTTTTTCAATCATATCAAGCTTATAAACATCGTAAGATTATTCAATTAAGCATACCTCCTATGGATCTTAATCATGGTCTTTTACATACACCTTCGATACCTCCTTTAACTATGGCTTCTTATTTTGTTAATCAAGTTCCTCCTACCAAATCTATCAAAGATCATGTGATTGTTCCTCCTATGGTTGATAATCCTATTGATCTTCCTAAAGAACCTATGACGGATCTTGTGATTGTTCCTCCTAGTTCTCATCCTATTTCAAATAAATCAAAATGTAACCGATCTGCTAATGAACGTCATAAAAAGTGTCGTGCTCATGCTAAAGCTAAAAAATATCTACTTTGTGTGGACACACCTATGCATAATGTATTAGAAGATGTTTTTACTAATAATGATGTTCACATGCATGATTATGATGATTCTATTCATATCTTAGATCCTATTTTGATTACTTTAGATGATGAAGATACTCTTGATGATATTGATAATGTTACTGATGAATATGAGACTATTGACATTGACATTGATTTGTCGAATATGCTTTCATCTCAATTAACTCTTACACCTAGTATCGAACATAGTGATTCTCAAGAGGATCCTTGTTTGGAACTAGCTATCATTCCTACTGCGTTGGATATAGTCCCTCTTGTAAGTTACCCACCTACCCTAAATGATATACAATGAGATGGGGAAAGTAGGCGGCACGCTGGAGCGGCTTGTCCTTCATGGTAGCTTTGTTGTGTGTTTGCCTATTGTACTGTGCTTCTCTTGTAATGTGATTGCTAAATGTTGTTAGATTCTTTTATATGATCCTTGTTACTCAGTTGGTACAAGGTGATGAAGGAATCAAAACTATTGTTCAAATTCCTCTATATGTATCTCTATTCTTCTATGCATTGTTCAATGTTATGTTGTAACTGTGCTATTGTTCGTAAATGTTTCCTTGTGTAATATGCTTAGATTCAAGATATGGTAGCACTAATTCTTTTTAGTCTCCGTGTCATGGTCCAAAAAGATTCTCCTTCATATATCTTACGTAATCTTTCCTCCTTTGTGATTGTAGTTCTACTTCCTTTGGGGAATGATGTCATTTCATTTACAATAATATCATATATATATATTATCTTATGATCATACTAACCCCTTTGTAGGTAGATCCCTTCTATGTTCTCTATATGTTTTTGCATTATTTGCCTTGATTTGTCTTCATCTGGGGGCATCTCGACATGGAAATGTAATCAATGGAGTTGTTTATGTTTCCATTAAAGCCATTGCTCTTGTTGAAGTGTCAGCAATGACTTTAATGTGGGAGCATACGCTCTGCTCACTTATTACACACACGCACTTATGAAAAATTCAAAACATGCTAAATCTTCTAAAAGGTAACACACATAAGTTGCTAAATCCTAAGGAAGACACACACTTTAAATTTACTTTTCAATCTTTCTTTTTGGATTAAAAACTAATCCTTAAAGTATGGATTTATATTAGGATCTCTTGATCCCTCCAGTTTAAAATACACATATATTGTGATCCCTTAAGGTCGAAAGTGTCCTTAAGACTGGATCTCTTTTGTTTTTTTTATTTTTGGTTTTATTCTTATGGAATAGAATATTCCTAAGGATAAATCCTTGATGGGTTGACTAGTGAGTAGCCACATTCACTAGGCAGTTCAATTCCATCTTTCCAGTTGCACCTTTTTCCTATGTGGTTCACAATGGGATATAAGTTCTCATTGGGTGAGGTAATCACACTTTTTCTTTTTCTCTTTAGAGATGTCTCTCTTATTTGTGATCTAAGAGTTGATGAAGACTTGAGTCCCTGGGGGCTTGGGATTTCTCTTTGTCCCTTAGATTACAATAAGATTATCTTTTTATTTTTATCTCCTTTACCAAGAGTTTGCTATGAGTCCTTACTCTTGCTAAAGTGGGGGCTTAATGTATCATCTTAAAATGGAAGCACTTCCATGTTAAGAGAATTTATCCCTTTGAGTAAGTGGTTTGGGGTCATGTTAAGCACCTTGATTAGATCTTTGCATGTATTTGGCTTTCTCCCCGCTTTCCACTTCTTCTCCGCACTTGATTTCTTCATTTTAGGTGAAATTAGGGTTAAGGTCTTAAGGACTTTCCTGATTTTCCCTCTTCCATGGCTCTATTTTCTAGGTAGGATTCAGAAATGAGACCTCCTACTCCTTCATCACATCAAATAGAGGATTTTCTATCTGTTCCTGACACTGGGTCCTATTCAGATATCAATTTCTAAGTTTCTGGCATCTCCTAGAACCTCTGCTACAAATCCTGACAATGTTAGGGTTTGAGGTCAAAGTCAACCTTGACCCTAACTAGATCAGGGTCAACCTTGACCTTGACCTCTTCCCACCAGGATTTCAAATTATCATATGTTAGCAGTTTGGCTTTCGGGATAATTATTTCTCTACCTCCGGGTCGGCTGTTTCAGGCTCCGAAATAGTAAATTCTTTAATTATATTTAATCAAGGTATATTTTTCTAAAGGTGAGGACCTAATTAGGATTTAATTCTTCAAGGTGGCCCATCTAGAGGAGTGTGCCCTAAATCACTATAAAAGGAGGCCTTCCTCTCTCATTTTGACATCAAGTTTTCATATCTCATCGACACTCAAGCAATTTCGTGTGCAAGCTCTCAAGTTCAAGCAAGTCTTCAAGAATTCAAGTGTTCAAGTATTCATCCATCAAGGAGTTCCATTGTTAGCTATTGAAAGATTCAATCTCTTTGGAGCCCCCTTGAAGATTCATCCTTCTCCATTCATTCAAACCTTCTCATATGCAAAGATCAAATCAAGATTGGTGTTGAAGATCAAAATACCATTGATTGGAGACATCCTACATTCATTGAAGCATTCTTACTTGTGGATTTGAGGATTTGAATCCTCTATAAGGACTTCAACATAAGTGAGGTGATTTGTTTCAATTACTTTGTTTATGCATAATATATTTCAATTCAACTTCAAGGTTA
>BSBK01000227.1:1672500-1742235 GCA_027943335.1 Chamaecyparis obtusa | reverse complement strand
CTCTGTCTGTCTCTCTCTCTCTTCTCTCTCTCTGTCTCTGTCTCTGTCTCTTCTACTCTGTCTCTCTCTCTCTTCTCTCCTCTCTCTCTCTCTCTCTCTCTCTCTCTTCTCTCTCTCTCTCTCTCTCTCTCTCTCTCTCTCTCTCTCTCTCTCTCCTCTCTCTCTCTCTCTCTCTCTCTCTCTCCTCTCTCTCTCTCTCTCTCTCTCTCTCTCTCTCTCTCTCTCTCTCTCTCTCTCTCTCACTCTCTATCTCTCTCTCTCTCTCTGTTTGTCTCTCTCTATCTCTGTCTCTCTCTGTCTCTATCTCTGTCTTTGTCTCTATCTCTCTCTACCTTTCTCTCTCTCTCTCTCTCTCTCTCTCTCTCTCTACAACATTTTTCTTATTTTTCTTAGGGTGTATGCCCTATGGGGTATGCACGCTATAGGGAAATTGCCCTACTTAAGACTATGCATAACATATTTTTTGTTTTGTATTGGCCGTACACCGTATAGCGCACTCACGCTATGTAAAACTACAAGAAATAGTCTTATTTACCAATGATCTTGTGAAAGAGGCCCACTTTTTCTTATGCTATCTAAATTCAACATTTTCTCCGACAAGTTTTCACTTTTCATTGTATTGATAGGGACAAATCAACATCATTTTGCACCATAGTTACAATTTTTCACTTTGCCACCATCGTGAAAGTCAATTATTGAGGAGAAATTTATCAATTGAGGTAAGTTTTTTATTTTTTTACATGTCAAATGTGAATAAATAGTGTTTTGGTTTATAATTGGTATGATATAGACTTGTTCAATACATAATTTGATATAAGTGTAATAAATTTATATTATAATTTGTCATATTGTAAGAGGTTTATATTATAATTTGACTTATTGTTTCACATTTATATTATATTTTTAAAATTGTAATTAATTCATATGAAGAAATCATCATCATGCTAAGGAAATAAGCAAAGAATTTAACACCAGAAGAGCATGAAAGAGACAAAGAGAAGCAAAGGGAAAGAATGAGACAACTTCGTGAACAAAAGAAATTATATACCATAGAAGAATATTTTTCTTTGGATAAGGAACATGAAACATCAATACAAAGTAAGAGAGAATTGGAATTGGAATAAAAAAGACAACGAATGAGAAACTTGCGTGCAATGAGACAATTGAATTATGAAGATGCGGTGACATCATCTACAAGTTCCCAAGTTCGAGAGACATCATCATCCAATGTTTGAGCACACCATTGTCTACTTTCGAAGGTGTGGGCACACTCTTCTATCATGTTGAAGGCACACGTTATCTACATCCCAAGGTGTAGGCACAACATCATCTCATGTTGAAGGCACACCATTATCTACATCCCAAGGTGTAGGCACAACATCATCTCATGTTGAAGGTACACCATTATCTACATCCCAAGGTGTAGGCACAACATCATCTCATGTTGAAGGCACTCAAGATGGTACGCAATTCACACATAATGTTTTTGATGCTCCTAGAATTATTAAATATAGAAAGGTAAAATATTTGATTGATATTGATACTAACATTTTGCAAGAAATGCCTGACAAGATTCCCATGCGTATTTGTCAAAATAAATGTTAATCATATTTGGAGATCATTTTTTGATAATTTAAACATGACAGGAAGATGTCAACCATTTATTGAAATGATGAGAAATCTTAAATTTAGGCCCATCGTGAAGATTCTTGGGCTAAGAATGATGGATGAGTCAAGTGAAATTTATCTATTGTAAAGAATCTAATGAATGCATATGAGAGTGTGGGTTCTACATCACACATGAAAGATAGTAATGTCACACAACATGTACTTACATCAATGATAATAAGCACTCAAATGAAGAAATCTTGACTCATTAGAAAGACAAGAAAAACATTGAAAATAAGTAGAAAGTCTCTAATGAGAGCCCTAGGAAGGTGTCAAAGAGTGGAAGATCCCAATAGCAATGAGTTATGGGAATTTTTGGTAGACTACCACGAAAAGATAAGTAATTGTTGAAGCTTTAAAATCCTTGATTGAAGAATTTTGGAAGAATAATACATGGGTATCTCCTAATCAAAGAGATGTTGTAAGAAGGAGGATTGGTAGTCAAATTCATGTTCCACATCCAAAACATTTTTTTGGATTCAACTCAAACACAATTCTTTGCAAAATCTATGCATATGTATCCTCAAATTAAAATTATTCAGAGATATTTTGAAATGTGTAAACCTTTTTATATGAAGATAAATCACACATGCACAACTTGTTGTTGTAGGGTACATGTTAAATTTTCTAACCATTTTGAAGTTTATAGGAATATATGAGTAGGTTTGCACTCTAACAATGTTTTGCAAGATTGTAACATAAATGTCCCACCTAGATCTTCAAGGGAATTAATATCTACCATTTTATGTGAAAGAGCAGATGGTCAACAATTTTACAAGCTCTCATGCTTGAATGGTACATGCATAGATTACGGAGGTTTGCGTACGTTTGACAATTTGCCAACATATGGAGAGTATGCACGCAATCGGTAACAGAATAGTGGAATTTGGAAAATATAAGAGCGTGACATACAATCTAAAGATGGAAAAGAGACTAAAAGATGTGATTTAGTAATTGAAAAAATTCCAGTGTATCAGTTCATGGACATTTTTTGTAAAAACATTATTTATGAGTATGCAAGGCATACACATAGAGAGTGATGGTTGGATATGCAATTCAAGTTGTGCAAGGATACATTCCCACTTGATACCATTATTTTAGTTGTGGACTTTGTAGAGAACTACACACTACAAACCACAGAATGAGGTGCAAGCAAAGTATTATAGCTCTCAACAGGTTGCTATATTTGTTCATATAGCATTCATGCATGCACCAGACAGTACAAAGGAGAATAGGAAGATATTGAGGGAGTATCATTTTTATATTAGCGATGATCATTCATAGTCTACAGAGTTTGTACATAGTTTCTTTCAACTATTTTATGGTTATTTGGTAAACAGGGGCATAAAATATCATCAACATATCATTTGGTCAGATAATTGTGCATCCCAATTCAAGAATTCTCGGATGTTTTATTAGTTGTGCAGGATGCATAAGATTACTAGAATTCAATATATGTGAAATTTCACAGAGGCTGGTCATGGAAAGGGAGAGCACGATGGTGCAGGTGCATGTATTAAAAGAGCCTTAGCACGTGAAGAATTAAAGTGCAAAGAGAAAGAAACATTGTCAGATGTGGGATGTATTGTCCAGTGGTGTAACGCTACAATGGGTCCAAGTAATGAGGGTGAGTCTATGGTTCATATATTTTTTTGGTTGATGGATGAAACTAACATTGCACCATATGAGGATTGTTGTACATTGACAGGATCGAGTGAGCTACACTCTTTTAGAAGTTGTAATGTAGGTTCATGGAGTATCCACACATGACATATGGCATGCTTTTTTTCATCATGTGTAGATGAAGATTGGGATGGGTGTGAGTCAAAGGAATGGGTGAAGAATGGTATACACATATTTTGAGTGCACTTGCCTCCTATCATCCCCATGAATCACTACAATTGACAAAAATGGAATGATCCATTAACTTTGATCACTTATTTGATCTAGTACAACCAGGTCTATATTTTCCACATACAAATAATCTCAAATTTAGTACTTTATCATAAATATTCAGTAAAATAATGTCCTCGTTATGTTTATATCATTACAAGCCATGTTCTTGCTATTATTGCACCTAAAGACAATGAAGAAGGGACAAATTATTATTTGTGTCATTGTGTTGAGGAAAAAAAGAAATTGGATCACTTGGTTATCGATGGTGAAGAATTAGAATACCCTATAGGAGTAGTGGTTGTAACTGGTACATGGCTTAGATGGTATGCTATGAAGTATCCTAGGTTGTGGTTGTTCAAAGATTGGTAGGACATGCAGAAAGATTCTTCATTATTCAAACCTTGTCGTTGCATCAAATATCCACTTAATCAGATATTGGGGGAAGACTGCAAAATAAAACTCTTTGGAAGGTTCGTGAGTCAGACCACAAGGCAATACTTGAGACAATAAAGGGTAGGGCACACCCAATTGGTTCATTGGACTAAATGGAGATACAAAATATCATAACATGTCAAATTTATATAGCACTGTAAATTGGGTGGACTGTAAATTGCTCATGCATTACCTTGTATGTATAATGGGAAGTTTGTAACATTTAATGATAACCTTTCTCTTTTATTTTTTGGGGCAATACCAGAAGGTTTTCTCTTCTCATCTCTTTCCTCCAATGCTCCTATTGAGCTAAGTTGTAAAAATATTTCTCATTATTAATAAAAAACTTTATAATACAAATCTTATAGTTCAGAGATTTTTCACAACATACATAGCATAATTCATATATTCTTTACATACACTAAGATCCTAGTTTAGCATTAACTTCCACACATAAACCCAATCCAAAACCAACTTCTAAACAAGCCTGCCATAAACACCACGTACAAAAAACCTAAAATTTTCCAACAAAACCTAACCTAGAGCAGTAGGAAACTTGGTAACAACCTTACTTTCTTCAGAAGTAGCATGCCTAGCCAGCTCTCCAAGTAGAACAAAATTGACAACAATCTCAATTTCTCTAGAGGAAAGTGTCATGATCTTGTTCTATTTCAGTAGAGAAGTAGCCTTAGGAGTAATCTTATCAAAAATATCAATCATGAAGCTCTCCATGATATCTATGGCAGCACTGGATATTCCCTTGGAGGGATGCACTTGTTCCAACACCTTGTATATTAACCTTTTGTAACTTCCTACACTTCTCTTCCTGTTCTTTTTCTTATTCTCTTCCTTTTGACCATCACTTTCTTTGCTTTTATCAGCTTTGGAGAATCTTTTACTTCATTCTCTCCTTTCATACCATCTACTTTAAGACCCAAAACCCCTAGAAAGTAGGGCTCATCCAATGTCTCATCTCCTAGCACCATAAAAATTGAACCAAAGTTGATTCACTATATTTGACCATCCTGTGATGGATTCATGCATAAAATACATCCCTCTAATGGCTAGAACGTCTACTGCTATACCCTTGCACCAATTCCATGACCCTTATGCACCCTTCAAACTCATCAAAGTCCTTCAATCCTTGAAATATTTCATGACCCTTATGCACCCTTCAAATTAATGTCTTCTCTGGGAGGAAGATTATAATTTCCATATTTCCACAAGCCTTGAAATATTTTTGTCATTACTGCTCTCCACCTTCGCTCTCTCAATTTAGTTCTCTCCCTCTCCACTACACTCAGCTTAGCCATCCTTACCTACTCTTTAACAAAGATTCTCCAAAATTTGTATACAAAGGCATCCTACAGGAAAAAATGAAAAGTTTCCCAGAGAATATCCTACAGCTTTTGATCGATTGAGGAAGCAAAAAATAAGTGAATAAACAATTGGCTACAACCACAGAGAAATTACAAGACTTTGAAATTTTTTTTTTCTTTTCTTGATGCTAAACTCATTTGATGTGGTTTTATATGATATGTACACTGTACTTTACAAAGCATTTTATGATTATCTAATTTCAGCTTATTATATGATGCAGCCGAGTGTTGACACAGTCATTATATATGGTATGTTTTACTATTTTTTTTTGAGAACTAATGCTTCTAGTGAATCCAAATTTAGTTGTTATAAAGATCAGATGTTAGTGAATGACTTCTTGCTAATACTACTCTTCCACCAGATCCAGATTTCAACCCTTTTATGGATGTATAGCCTCAATCGCGAGCCCACAGGATTGGCCAAGAGAAAATTGTGATTGTATGTCAGCTAATTACAAAATGTTCATTTGAAGAGAAAATATTGCAATGATCAAGAAGAAAATTGGCTATGGAAAATCTATTTATGAATTCTGTTAAGAATGAAACTATTAAGATATTGCATGATATATTACTCAACGGTGCAAGGAATATTCTTGATGAACATGGTATTGCAGCTACATATATTTAATATATAGAGGAAGATATAGAAAATCTTCTTAATAGAGATATTAATGTGAGAGAAAAGGACATTTCAGAAGAAAATAGTTATCTTGGTTCCATCCAAGGTATGCCAATTACTTAGGATGAAGAAACAAAGCCCAAAGTTAATGGGAAAGAGTGGGAAGAGCTTCTTGGACTCATGATAGAAGTTATAGATAAGGAGGAAGAGCTAGGAAGGGGAACATGGCAAAGGAAAGAAGTAAGATATGCATGTGAGCCTATGTCAGATGATGATGATGAGTACTCACCATCTGCTAGTAGCTCAAGTAGTGACATAAGCTCTTTAGTGCACATGTACACTGACACAAAAAATTCATATAGAGAAGTAACATGTGTTGTGGAATTATCCATAGAGCAATGTGAAATGAAAGTAACAAGTGTTGTGGAATTATCCAAGAATTTGGTCATGCACTTCATTCTAGCACCACAAATATTTCTATTAGAAATGCCTATTCATCAATGGCCTTGCATTTATGAGACTTGGGCATTATCCTTGAAATGTAAGATCATTGCCACCTTTGGCAAAGCAGTCTCACTCCTCATTTTAGAACAAAGGGCAGCCATCTATGGTCCAAGGTTTTAATTTAGCTGACAAGTGGAGAGCTTCTCAAGGTACTGATCTCTTTTGTAGAGAAGTTCCTGCTTCATCTCAAGGTTCTCGTTTAGGTGACCAACTCCTTCAAGGTCCACAAATAGACCCATTAATTTCCCAAATTGGTTCATTAGCAGGAAAAGAATTTGGTCATGCACTTCATTCTAGCACCACAAATATTTCTATTAGAAATGCCTATTCATCAATGGCCTTGCATTTACGAGACTTGGACATTATCCTTGAAATGTAAGTTCATTGCCACCTTCGGGAAGATAGTCTCAGTCCTCATTTTACAACAAAGGGCAGCTATCTATGGTCCAAGTTTTTAATTCAACTAACTAGTGGAGAGCTTCTCAAGGTATTTATCTCTATCATAGAGAAGTTCCTACTTCATCTCAAGGTTCTCATTTAGGTGACCAACTCCTTCGAGGTCCACAAATAGACCCATTAATTTCCCAAATTGGTTCGTTAGTAGGAAAAGAATTTGGTCATACACTTTATTCTAGCACTACAAATATTTCTATTAGAAATGCCTATTCATCAATGGCCTTTCATTTACAGGACTTGGGCATTATCCTTGAAATGTAAGTTCATTACCACCTTTGGCAAGGTAGGCTCACTCCTCATTTTACAACAAATGACAACCATCTATGGTCCAAGGTTTTAATTTAGTTGACAAGTGGAGAGCTTCTCAAGGCACTGATCTCTTTTGTAGAGAAGTTCCTGCTTCATCTCAAGGTTCTTGTTTAGGTGACCAACTCCTTTGAGGTCCACAAATAGACCCATTAATTTCCCAAATTGGTTCATTAGCATGCAAAGAATTTGGTCATGCACTTCATTCTAGCACCACAAATATTTCTATTAGAAATGCCTATTCATCAATGGCCTTGCATTTATGGGACTTGGGCATTATCCTTGAAATGTAAGTTCATTGCCACCTTTGGCAAGGTAGTCTCAGTCCTCATTTTACAACAAAGGGCAGCCATCTATGGTCCAATGTTTTAATTCAGCTGACAAGTGGAGAGCTTCTCAAGGTATTGATCTCTTTTGTAGAGAAGTTCCTGCTTCATCTCAAGGTTCTCGTTTAGGTGACCAAATCCTTCAAGGTCCACAAATAGACCCATTAATTTCCCAAATTGGTTCATTAGTAGGAAAAGAATTTGTTCATGCACTTCATTCTAGCACCACAAATATTTCTATTAGAAATGCCTATTCGTCAATGGCCTTGCATTTATAGGACTTGGGTATTATCCTTGAAATGTAAGTTCATTGCCACCTTTGGCAAGGCAGTCTCACTCATTTTATAAGAAATGAAAGCCATCTATGGTCCAAGGTTTTAATTCAGTTGACAAGTGAGAGCTTCTCAAGGTACTGATCTCTTTTGTAGAGAAGTTCCTGCTTCATCTCAAGGTTCTCATTTAGGCGACCAACTCCTTCAAGGTCCAGAGATAGACCCATTAATTTCCCAAATTGGTAAAAGGGTAGATGCAATTTTGGAAAGAGTATCCCAATTGAAGAGAAATGGAAATTGTAGTGAGCATGAAGTTATTGTAGATCCAATGGGTGTATCTCCTCCACTAACAAATATAACTACTTCCACAGACTTGAGTTTAAATGGAGACTGTCTGTTCCCAAATGTGCCCCAGTTGAGCAGATGAACTAGATGTTGCTTTAGTAAAGAAGATAGTGGTTTATTAAAGCATCTGCATTATCCCACTTGCTATCAGTTACTACTTTTTGAGTGGCTTGCTAGCTACTTCTGTGTGGGATTTCTGTAATATATAATGTCCTCATACAAGTACATGCCATTTTTTGTAAACATTTTCTCTTGTAAAGGGTTAGTGAGAAATATCAAAGAAAAGGTTCTTGCATGGATCTGTAATGTCCCTATGCAGGACCTTACTCACTTTGCTTAAAACTCCTAATTAGAATTTAGATTTCTAATGCCTATTGTGATATTATTTAAGTTTGACTTGCTTCTTACTGATTAATATTGTAATGAATTGGTTATCCTTGTTTTGATTCTCTCAATTTTATATATATATATATATATATATATATATATATATATATATATATATATATATATATATATGTTCCTTAGTTCAAACAGCCAATGTTGTGTATCTTTCCAACCATTAGTCGTAGCATCGATCTGTCTATTCCAACATTTTTGAATGGCTAGGTAAATGCTAGTGGCAACCTCGTTCACCATGCACAGTCATTTGATCACTGCTGACAACTCCATGCTGAAGTGTCCCTCAAGGTCCCTTAAGCATGAAATCAATGATCTTTGTAGGGTTGTATCTTAGAGCTCATGTGAGGTAGCATGGATCCATTAGTTGCTACAGGACCGTGTTCCTGGGGCCTACAAAAGCCTATCTTAGTTTTTAGAGATTCGAGTTCAATTAAAATCAACAACACATTCTCGATCGATGTCAGAACACATATTGTTCCTCAGCTCAAATGGCCAATATTGCATATCTTTCCATGTGTTGATTGTAGCATCAAACCATCTATTCCAATAGCTCTGAATGACCGGGTAAATGCTAGCAGCAATGTCAATTGGCACGTATAGTCATTCGATCCCTACCGACAACTCCATGCTGAAGTGTCCCTCAAGGTCCCTTAAGCATGAAATCAATGATCTTTGTGGGGTCATATCTTAGAGCTCGTGCAAGGTAGCATGGATCCATCAGTTGCTACAAGACCATGTTGCTAGGGCTTACAAAAGACTATCTCAATTTTTGGACATTCAACTTGGTTTAAAATCGACAACACATTCTCGGTTGATGTCAGAACTTAAAGTGTTCCTCAGTTCAAATGGCCAACGTTGGGTATCTTTCCAATTGTTGGTCATAGCATTGATCTTTCTTTTCCAAAAGCTTTGAATGGCTAATTAAATGCTAGTGGCAACCACATTCACCATGCACAGTCATTCGATCCCCATAGACATCTCTAGACTAAAGTGTCCCTTGAGGTCCCTTAAGCATGAAATCAGTGATCTTTGTGGGGTCATATCTCGGAGGTCATGCAAGGGAAAAATCAATCTATCAGTTGTTACAGGACTATGTTGCTAGGGCCTACAAAATCCTATCTCAATTTTTAGAGATTCAATATCGTTTAAATTTGGCAACACATTCTTGGTTGATGTCAAAACTCAAAGTGTTCCTTAGTTCAAATGGCCAATGTTGTGTATCTTTCCAACCATTGGTCTTAGCATTGAATCATCAATTCTAATAGCTTTGGATGGCAGGGTAAACCCTAGTGGCAACCTCATTTTCCATGCATAGTCATTTGATCCCCATCGATGACTCTATGCTGAAGTGTCCCTCAAGGTCCCAAATGCATGAAATTAATGATTTGTGCTGGGTCATATCTCAGAGCTCATATGAGGTAGCATCAATCTATTAGATGCTATGAGACTATGTTGGTGAGGCCTACAAAATCCTATCATAGTTTTTAGATGTTCAACTTCATTTAAATTCGGCAAGACATTCTCAGTCGATGTCAAAACTCAAAGTGTTCCTCTGTTCAAATGGCCAACATTGTGTATCTTTCCAACCATCAGTCATAGCATCAAACCATTAGTTCCAATAGCTCTAGATGGTTGGGTAAATGCTAGTGGCAACCTCATTTGGTACACATAGTCATTCAAGCCCCACTGACGACTCTAGGCCAAAGTGTCCCTCAATGTCTCTTAAGCATGAAATCAATGATCTTTGCAGGATTATTTCTCAGAGCTCATGCGAGGGAGAATCAATCCATCAGGTTCTACAAGATCATGTTGTTAGGGACTACAAAAGCATGTCTCAAGTTTTAGAGATTCAACTTCGTTTAAAATTGGCAACACAGTCTCTCAAGGTCCCTTAAGTATGAAATCAATGATCTTTGTAGGGTCATATCTCGGAGATCGTGCAAGGTAGCATGGATCTATTAGTTGCTATGGGACCATGTTACTAGGGCTTACAAAAGACTATCTCAATTTTTGGAGATTCAACTTGGTTTAAAATCAGCAACACATTCTTGGTTGATGTCAGAGCTTAAAGTTTTCCTCAGTTCAAACGGCCAACATTGCGTATCTTTCCAACCGTCAGTCATAGCATTGATCTATCTATTCCAAAAGCTTTGAATGGTTGAGTAAATGCTAGTGGCAACCACATTCACCATGCATAGTCATTCGATCCCTACCGACAACTCTAGACCAAAGTGTCCCTCAAGGTCCCTTAAGAATGAAATCAATGATCTTTGCGGGGTCATATCTCAGAGGTCGTGTGAGGTAGAATCGATCCATCAGTTGCTACGGGACTATGTTGTTGGGGCCTATAAAATCCTATCTTGGTTTTCAGAGATTCAACATCATTTAAATTCAGCAACACATTCTCAGTCGATGTCAAAACTCAAAGTGTTCCTCAGTTCAAATGGTCAACATTGTGTATCTTTCCAACTGTCGGTCATAGCATCAAACCGTCAGTTCCAACAACTCTGGATGGCCAGGTAAACCCTAGTGGAAACTTCATTTTCCATACACAGTCATTCGATCCCCGTCGATGACTCTGTGTCGAAGTGTCCCTCAAGGTCCCAAATGCATGAAATCAACAATTTTTGTTGGGTCATATCTCAGAGCTCGTATGAGGTAGCATCGATCTGTCAGATGCTATGAGACCATGTTGTTGAGGCCTACAAAAGGCTATCTTAGTTTTCAAATGTTCAACTTCATTTAAATTTGGCAACACATTCTCGGTCGATGTCAAAACTCAAACTGTTCCTCTGTTCAAATGGCTAACATTGTGTATCTTTCCAACTGTCGGTCATAGCATCAAACCGTCAGTTCCAACAACTCCAGACGGTTGGGTAAATGCTAGTGGCAACCTCATTTGGCACACATAGTCATTTGAACCCCGTCGATAACTCTAGGCCGAAGTGTCCCTCAAGGTCTCTTAAGCATGAAATTAATGATCTTTGCAGGATTATTTCTCAGAGCTCATGCAAGGTAGAATCAATCTGTTAGGTTCTATAAGATCATGTTGCTAGGGCCTACAAAAGTGTGTCTCAATTTTTAGAGATTCAACTTCATTTAAAATTGGCAACACATTCTTGGTCGATGTCATAACTCAAAGTGTTCCTTAGTTCAAATAGCCAACATTGTGTATCTTTCCAACCATAGGTTATAGCATCAAATTGTCAGTTCCAACAGCTCCGGATGGCCAGGTAAACCCTAGTGGCTACCTTGTTCACCAAGCATAGTCATTCAATCCCTTCTGATGACTCTAGGCTAAAGTGTCCCTCAATGTCCCAAATGCATTAAATCATAGATCTTTGCGGGGTTATATCTCAGAGCTCGTACAAGGTAGCATCAATCTGTCAGGTGCTATGGGACCATGTTGCTAGGGCCTACAAAAGCATGTCTCAGTTTTTAGAGATTCAAGTTCCTTAAAATTGGCAACACATTCTTGGTCGATGTCCAAACTCAAAGTGTTCCTTAGTTCAAATGGCCAATGTTGTATATCTTTCCAATCATCAGTCGTAGCATCAAACTATCAGTTCCAATAGCTTCAGATGGTCGGGTAAACACTAGTGGCAACCTCATTCAACACACACATTCTTTCAAACCCCGCCGATGACTCTGGGCTGAAGTGTCCCTCAAGGTCTCTTAAGCATGAAATCAGTGATCTTTGTGAGATCATATATCAGAGCTCATGCATGGTAGAATCGATCCATTAGGTGCTACAGGACCATGTTACTAGGGCCTAAAAAAGATTGTCTTAGTTTTTAGAGATTCTACTTTGTTTAAAATTGGCAACACATTCTCGGTCGATGTTAGAACTCAAAGTGTTCTTTAGTTCAAATGGCCAACATTGTTTATCTTTCCAACCATCGGTCATAGCATCAAACCGTCAGTTCTAATAGCTCTGGATGGCCAAGTAAACCCTAGTGGAAACCTCTTTCACAACACCTAGTCATTCAATCCCTGTCAGCGACTCTAGGCTGAAGTGTCCCTAAAGGTCTGAAATGCATGAAATTGGTGATATTTGTGGGGTCATATCTTAGAGCTTGTGTGAGGTAGCATTGATCCATTAGATGCTATGGAACCGTGTTACCAGGGCCTACAAAAGCCTATCTTAGTTTTTAGAGATTCAATTTCATTTAAAATAGGTAACACATTCTTGGTTAATGTTAGAATTCAAAGTGTTCCTCAGTTCAAACAGCCAACATTGCTTATCTTTCCAACCGTCGGTCGTAGCATCAAACCATCAGTTCCAACAGCTCTAGATGGTCAGGTAAACACTAGTGGCAACCTCATTGCACACACACAGTCATTCAAACCCCACCGATGACTCAGAGTCAAAGTGTCCCTCAAGGTCTCTTAAGCATGAAATCAATGACCTTTGCGGGGTCATATATCGGAGCTCGTGTGAGGTAGAATCGATCCGTCAGGTGCTATGGGACTATGTTGTCGGGGCCTACAAAATTTTGTCTTAGTTTTTAGATATTCAACTTTGTTTAAATTCAGCAACACATTCTCGGTCGATATCAGAACTAAAAGTGTTCCTTAGTTCAAATAGACAATTTTTTGTATCGTTCCAACCATCGATTGTAGTTGTTACCCTAATTTCCATGTACATGAAAATTTGGCTAAAACCTATCCCCAGGTCTCTATTTTCACCTTGCCAAGCATCCCTAAAAGTTTCATGGCTTTATCTATTTCCCTCTAGTCTCTACAACCTTTTCTAGGTCCTTGGATAGATGCAAAACCCTTTAAAAATTTGAAAAAAAATGTAGTTGTTGTGCTAATTAACCTTGAAAACCCTAAGCCTTGTTATAATTTGTTGTTACTTTTTCAGCAACTTAAGGTCCCAATTCCCATGTGCATAATTCTTTCCTTTCAGTCGTAAGTTCTCCTATTCCCCAGTGGGTTGGACCTTTCATTCCCTGACTACATGACTACAGTGGTTTGCATAATCTCTTAGTCTAGGTGGTTAAGTTCTTAGCATCCCATGACCTAGCAAACGGTTTGCCTTTCCTTAGTCGTAGGTTCTCTAAGTGTTCTGGTGGTTACCTTTTCCTCTCAGTGAACTAGTGATTGTAGTGTTTCTCTTAGTCACAAGATAAAATGGTGGTGTTTCTAAACATTCAGCGACTCCGTAGATTGCCTTCAGTTGGGCATTCGCTAACTGTAACCCTAGGTTGGACTTTTGGTTCTGTGATTCTACGAATGCCTTGTTCACATTTTTTGTAGACTTAACTAGGGTTAAGAGTTCTATTTAGTGGCTGAGTGATAAGTTCCTTTTGGTCACGCATTCACTACGACTTCTAGGGTTAAGAGATTTTAGGTGGGGTCCCAGTTGATGAGATCAACAGTTGTCATAAGATCTCATAGCATGTGTTAGAGGCTTGCAATCTTATGACAACTGTCAATCTTCCCTTTTTCTCAGCACTTCATGCCTTTGTGGGTCCATTGCCATGGTGTCCTATGTGGAGGTATTTCATTGGTTGAAAGGAGATGACTTATAATTTGTCAGTGAGCCCAGTTGTCAGTCCTCTTTTGATCTAATGACTGGCATGTTTTCTCATGAAAAGTGTTAGAAGTTTGCGATCTTAAGATAGCCATTGATTTCTCCTGGTGATGTAACTCTTCATTCAGGCAGGTCCACTACTACGTTTATACAAATGGTAGCTTCTGATTGGTCCACATAATGGTGATTAGGCATATGTCAGTGGGTCCTAATCTTTTCAAGAGGTTAAAGTACAACAAGATCTTGTGGTTGTCGTTACGCCATTGGGATAAGATGCATGCTATTTAAGTTAGTAGTTTAGTGATAACCATCTGATGCTCTTGCTATAGGTCATGGGTTTGAGTTTGTCAGGTGTGTTGACTTACTCAAATATAATTCATTGCCAAGTGTTGAAGAAGATTTCTAGGTAGGTTCATTTATCAGAAGGGGTCCCGGTCTAATATAGATCTATGGCTGGCGTAAAGGCACAAGGAATATTTGATGGCCATGAGATCATGTTCCCACTGTTAGATTAGAATCTTATCTTTAGTGGGTCCATCATCAGAAGGCTTGCTGAGGTGTCTATTGATGGGGTGGTTGAGAACAAATAGAAGATTGACATGTGGAGATGGGCCCAGGGTTAAAAAAGTTTTGGCGGCTCTGATAAGTTCCTTTTGGTCATGTATTCATGTGATAAAATAGTAGTGCTCCAATCGATTTGGTGAATGTACAAATGTGTGTATTCATAGAATCTCAGAATTAATTAGTGAGGCCCTAAAGTTCTCAATGACCTAGCGATTGTCTTCAGTTGCTAGTTCACCAAATGTAGGATCGATTCTTAGAAGCCGTTAAGGGTATTCTATGAATCAGTGAATAAAGGGGTCAACCCCGTATTCACTTAATGTAACCAAGGTTATTAGAAAGACCCAATGATTTAGCAAAAAGCCTTGTTCACTAAATCACTTAACCAGACTAGGGTTATGAAAAGGATTCTGTGAATTAGAAAGAAGTCTTCAGTCGCATAGTCACTGAATGACTTAAAGGAGGAAAAGTTCAAGGTGGGTCAAAAATAATAGATATGCTGATGTGCTTGGTTCTCATTGGTCATGATATGCTGATATGGACTTTGACTTTTCAAGAAGGGTTATGAGTATTGTAAGCCGATTTGAGCCATCCATTTGTTGGGAAGAAAAGAATATCGATGGGCACATTTTAAATGACCAGCTAGCCATTATTTTTCAAATTCAAATGTATCTAAAAGGGTTTTTTTCTAGTATTTGATTTTCAAGCCGCAAGCGGTGAGCTAGCTCAAAAATTTTATGTCTCTAGGACATTTGCAGTTGAAAGAGGATGTTGAGGAAGTCTAGGCGGCCGTCATGGGTCAATTCTTGTCTCAAAAAAGTACCAGCTTGAGCATTCATGGTGAGACTTTTTGCTAGAAAGTAGATGAATCTAGGTTGCTTGTCTGTAGGATGATGTAGTACAAGGATGGGCATGCAAACTTGAGTTCTAATCGACCATATTTTTGTAGAGTTACATTCATGATCAGACTTGATAGATGTAGGGTTTATTATTCTAATGTGAAAATTCTCTAACCCTAGTTAGGTTTTTTGACTCCTGCTTGCGTGTAGTTGAGTATGTATATATTGTATTTTGGAGCTTTTGAGAAAAAGAGTTGGACAATTGTAAAAGAAATTTCATTTTTCATAAGGGTCATCTCTGGTATCATCTCTACCCTCTAGCTTATACAGTTGTATTTATCCCATTGATGAATTTAAACATTGCAGAGGTATTTTGTGACAATTCTTCATGTCCCTATGCTTTCTTGTCTGAGTTTATCTCTTGTTGAATTGAAGTATATGATGTTTTCAGTGATATCTTAGGGTTCTTGATCCCTCTTACTTTATGTAACTATGTGTGTTACTATGTTTGAGTTGATTTAGATGCTTTTGTGGGTATACTTCAATCCCCTAACAATCTTGTCTCAATCCTACATTGAGTTGTAGAAGTGAATGTCTATTTGCAGGTCATAAATTATGTCTTATATTCAGACCCTTATATGAAATACTTATGCAAGCCTATTCAGTAAGTTGTGACCTACTAGACCTAAGCCATTCATTGGTTTCATTCCTCTATACTAAGATCCAAAACCTAATTTCAGTGTATCACCTAGTAGGTAGTTTTCTTTCAGTCTTTTCCCTTTCCAAGATTTCCTTCTATTCCTTTCCCTCAAGAGTTTACTTTTCATGTCTAGAAGAAAATTAAGGTGATTATCAAAGAGGAACCAGCCTAGAACCTAGAGGTCTCATCTCAGTTAGCATAGGTCCCACACCTAGAGATGATTCCCATGTTATACTAGGTTATCAAGACTACGAGAGCTTGAGATAAGGGTGCAAACTTAGTGTATAACAATTCTGGCATGCCTGGTGGGAGAGTAAAATATCAGATTAATGTTCAAAGGTGCTCCTATTGGTTCATCTACAAAAGGAATAGAGAAGTTCAATGCACAAGGACTATTAGTACATGGGCTTAAGCTCAAGGATTCCCCACCTTGGTGCCAGTGTATAACAATTTTGGCACACCCGTTGGGACTACACAAGAAGTTCATTGTTCAAGATTATGTTATCTTTGATATATAGGTTGCATGATACAGGCTTTTAGAATTTGTTCTATCAAGTATATCTGGCAACTCCACTGATTTCAAAGATTAGGGCTAACCTCAATCAAGGTTTATGAGAAAGATTGAGACTAGGAGCTCTAAACCTACTAAATTTTTAGAGTTGCCTTCAAAGAGAAGTCACAAAGATAGGTCAACTCAAAGAACATCTCCTACAAGGAGAGTTCAATCTACACCTCTTGATACCTTAGAAAGGAGACCTTTTCCCTTTCATTCCAGAAGGAGAGGTAGATCTCTAACTAGAGATCTAGAAGAAGATTTAAATTCAGCATCAAATATAGCCCATATAGTTGTTAATCTTCAAATTCCAACTCTTGCAATGGCTAGATAGTTTGCTTTTGCACCATTCAACCAAGGGAGTCCATTAGCCTTTGTAGTGCATCATGATGTGCCCTTGGTGGCACTTAAGAGTATACCTGATTTCATAGGTGAAGGGCAGACAACTACTTTTGAGCACATAAGAGATGTGACCACCATCTACAGCATACACAACATAACTTAAGAGGATGTGGCCACAAAATTATTAGCAGCCTCTCTAAAAGGTAAGGCTCTAGAATGGTTTAGAACTCTAACTGTTGGTTCTATTACTTCATGGGATGAGTTAGGGGATGCATTAAGTAAGCATTTTGAGGACAAATCAGATAACTTGTCTCTAGTTGAGCAATTAACAACTATTAAGAGAGACCCTCAAGAGAAAATGACAGATTACAATAGTAGATTCCTTAAAACATGGAATAGAATTCTAGTCTCAGTAAGACCATTAGCTAAACATGCTTTCCTATACTATTTACAAAGCTTGAATGGCCAAATTTCTATCATGATCCAGTCTATGGGTGGTACTTCTTTACCCCAAGCTTTTGACATAATTGCCAGGGTTGAAAACTGTTTGATTCAGGCAGACATGATTGCTAGAAGGCCTCCAATGCCCATTTTTCCTAGCCTTTAGCCTATTGCACCTACCCAAGTACCCCCATTTACCCCTATTCCCACCATATTAGCACCTCAGGCTAGTACCAGTGGTCAAGAAGTAACAGCTAGTTTCTCTCAAGAGCTGCAAGAGATAAAGAATAACCAAGAAAGCAGTAAGCAAGAAATGACAAATTTGTTGCAGACCTTGACTAAAGAGGTCACAAATCTAAAGAAACAAGGTCAAGGAATTAGACCACCTTTTTAGCCACAAGTCTAAGGTCCTAATAAGCAATATCAGAATCAAGAACAACCTTATCAACAAAATAGGCCACCATACCAAGGAGGCTATCAAGGACAAAGACAAAGCTTCAATTAGAGACCATTCCAACCATATAATCCTGCACCTCTCAATTCTACAAACCCAGTGAGGGATATGGTTCCTAGTCAAAATAATATGGCTATGGATAATGAATGGTGTTTTCCTTGTAATAAGCCTCATAATTAGGCTACATGCTCAAATGGATGGATGAACCAAGCTCTAATGGTTCAAAATGCCTCACCAACTCAACTAGAGGCTTCATCCAATGGCTCAGTGCCTCAACAAGAATCATAAGAGAATGAGACTACTCTTTTCAATTGGGAGCAACCAGACTTCAATGGAGTCAATGATGAGGCTACTTTTGTCACCTATACAAGAGAAAAGAGAAGAGCCCAAGACATGGAGAGAGTAGATTCCAATGCCAAAGCTACATTTGTAGAGCCACTATAGCAAGCTACTCCCATCACACCTAAGGAGGTTCCTATCATTACAAGCAAGGAGGGCCAGCATTCCAAAGAGGTGGAGCCCCTCATGCCAAAGACACAACAAAGAGTACACACTGTGACACCTTTTAATATTGTGGATAACATGAAGAAGGTGAATGTCACCATGTCCATGTGGCACTATTTGGCTCTTCTAGGACAACCTAAAATTTTGAAGAAGGCCATGACAGAGGTAGCAACTCCTCAACCTACAAAAGAAGCTACAAAGTTGGTGTTGGTTAACACTGATCAAGAAAAGGAGGCTCCAAGTAGCAACTCTAAAGGAAATTCCATTCAAGGTAGGAACTCAAAGCCACCTCCCTTTTATGTATCTCTAATTATTGGAAAATCTTTAGTACATAATTGTATGGTAAATAGTGGAGCTACTAGCACTGTAATGCCCAAGAAAGTAGCTAATCAATTAGGACTGAAATATGAACCCTTCCAAAAGAAGGTTACCCAACTTGATGGATCCTCAGTCAATACTATAGGTGTGGATAAGGATACTAGTCTAATCCTGCATGGTAGTTCTAATTTTTCCATCCTCCTTGATATATATATATTATAGATCTCCCTACATTATTTGCTATATGTCTTTCAAGGGAGTTTATAGAAAAGATAAGAGACTATCTATCTTCTGACTGGTCTCACATATTATTTCATACAAGGTATGGGACCAAGGTCACCATTAAATTAGAACCATTAGCAACACACCATATAGAACCTTATGTGTCCAACACCATCAATGTAAATTTTTGTATATTCGATAACAGTGACTTCCAAACCATTAGTGAAGCAAGCACAAAGATAGAGAGTATCCCTACTATTCTTCTAGATGAAAGAGCTTTAGAGGCCCAAGAAAATCTAATTTGGGATTTTGGTTTGAGAAGTTATTTAATAAAAGAGAGTGGAGTCATAGAGCCAAGCCTTCTCAAAGAAGACACTGATTCAGAGGATCAGAGCAATCAAGTTGGGGAACTATTTTTTGATGGAGCTAGAAGTAGAAATGGTTCTGGTGGTGGTGCTATGATAGTGTCCCCAAAAGTAAAAAGGTATTATATTGCCTTTAGATTTAGTTTCTCCTACACTAGCAATACTATAGAGTATGAAAGTCTAGTCAATGGACTAGAGTGGGCTAGAAAAAGAGGGCTTAAGGCCTTAAAAGTTTATGGTGATAGTGAGTTAGTTGTCAGCCAAGTGAGAGGGATGACTACAACCAAGAATGACACCATGAAAGCATACAAGCATAGAGTTTGGGATGCAATTGAAGATTTTTGTGCTTTCGATATTTTTGCTATCCCTAGGAAGTTAAATCAAAATGAAGATAGGTTAGCTGCTGTTGGATCTCAATATGACATTCCAAATAGCATTTAAAAGAAATGGATCAACAACATATCAAAGTGATTGTCAAACCATCTATTCCAAATAATGATGTCAATTGGCAAGTGTTTGACAATGATGAACAAATTCTATAGTTCTTGTTTGAAGAAGATGTCTTTTTAGAACATAATCAAGATAGGCTATCATAGAGTTATGGTGATCAGGTAATACAACTCAAGTCCAATAAGATGCCTAGAGGTCTTGTCACCTTAGAGACTATCTTCAACAAGGATGATGAAGTTAAGAAAAACAAAGTTGGCCTGGTAGTTCAATAAGAACATTGTGTTGAATTAGAGTTGGAACCAGGTAAGAGCCTACAATTTGGAAAAATGAACACTGAATTGGAGAAGCAAGCTTATACCCAAATTTTCAAGGAATTCAGTGATGTTTTTGCATGGTAGTATGAGGACCTCAAAGGTTTTGATCCTACCCTTGCTTAGCACACTATTGAATTAGAACCTAATGCCAAGCCAGTAAGACAAAAGAAAAGGCCTGTTAATCCCAAGCTTGAGCCACTTATGCATAAAGAAGTACTCAAACTAATAGAAAGTGGTATCATCTACCCCATTAAGCATACTAGTTGGGTTTCCAACCTTGTTCCTATCAGGAAGGAGAATGGGGAATTGAGCTTATGTGTTGACTTTAGGGATCTTAATAGGGCCTCTCTAAAAGATCACCATCCACTACCCTCTATGGAATAAATCTTACAATGTTTCTCTAGATCTGAGAGATTTTCATTATTGGATGGCTATTTAGGATACAATCAAATCTTAGTAAATGAAGAGGATCAATATAAGACTGCATTTACAACCAAATGGGGAACCATGGCTTATCAAAAGATTCCCTTTGGTTTGTCAAATGTAGGTGCTACATTTCAAAAGGCAATGGATATGACCTTTAAGAGCCTAATGTATAAGTTTGTGTTGGTCTACTTGGATGACATAACTATCTATTCAAAACATGTAGTAGATCACATCAAACATTTGAGGAAGATCTTTGAAAGGTGTAGAGAGTTTGGGATATCTCTTAATCCCAAGAAGTGTGTGTTTGCAGTCCATGAAGCAAAGTTGT
Organism: Chamaecyparis obtusa; assembly: GCA_027943335.1. Lineage (NCBI taxonomy): Eukaryota > Viridiplantae > Streptophyta > Pinopsida > Cupressales > Cupressaceae > Chamaecyparis > Chamaecyparis obtusa. Next base: position 1,721,274 of record BSBK01000227.1, on the reverse strand, counting down.
TGGGATATGCAGTATCCAAGGAAGGGATCACAGTAGATCCTAAGAGAATTGTAGCTATCATAGAGCTATCCCTACCACATCACAAGAAAAGTCTCCAATCTTTCATAGGAAAGATTAATTTTGCATGGAGGTTCTTGCCTAACATTGCAGATTTACTAAAGCCTTTGACAACTATGTTAAAGAAGAGTTCAGCTTTTAGTTGGTCCAAAGAAGGGAAAGCTAATTTCTAGGCTATCAAAGAGGCCTTAACAGAAGCCCCTACTCTCCTAAATCCAAATTTTAGTAAGGATTTTATCCTTTATGCTTATGGAGGTCATGATGCTATATCTGCAATGCTGACCCAAGAAAATTTAGATGGATTGGAGCAGCCTATTGCTTTCTTCAACAAAGGTTTAGAAGAGTATGAACAAAGATACTCTTTTGTAGAAAAACATGTACTTGCTATGGTGAAGAGCCTTAAAAAGTTCAGATATCTATTGACCCATAGCAAGGTACACTTGAAGGTTACTCATCCAAGTGTCAAAGAGTTTTTACTTTCCAAAGACCTAAATGAGAAAAGAGTTGGTTGGATCACCAAGGTGATGGAATATGATATTGACATTCAGACTACCAAGCTGGTTAGAGGAAGAGGGCTTTGTGAACATTTGGCATCAGATGAGGGTTCAAAGAAATTAGAACAAATAGATGCATCTCTGGTGGTGCATGATACAGAAGAACAAGCCAAGGCAACAAGTTGGTTTCCTAATATGATCAATTATTTGAAGACAAGACAATGTCCTACAGGTTTGGATTCAGCAAAAAGAAGGTATTATAGATTGCAATCTATTCCTTTTGTGCTAATAGATGAAGTTCTTTTCAAAAAGGATCATAGTGGTGTCCTTTTAAGATGCATTGATTCAGAAAAGGTAGCAGACATCCTATTTGAGTTTCATGATGGACCTTTTGAAGGTCACTTTTCTCCTAGGACTGCTACTTTTAAAATCATGAGGGCTGGATACTATTGGCCATCTATCTTTAAGGATAGTCATGATTATGTCAGAAAATGCATCAAGTGTGCCATGTTTTTAGGAAAAGAAAGGCTTGCAGCCTTTCCCTTATAGCCATTCAGAATAGAGCAGCCCTTCATGAAGTGGGGTATAGATTTCATTGGCATGATCAATCCTCCATCCAGTGCAGAACATAAATGGATAATTACCGCAACTGATTATTTCACTAGATGGATAGAAGCAATTGCATTAAAGGAAGCCAATGAGAGTACTATCCTAAGCTTTTATGATGATATAGTTTATAGGTTTGGCACTCCTGATTCCATCATCTTAGATAATGCATTGGCATTCATAGGCCTCAAAGTCTTAGAGTGGGTAGTCAAGAATGGCATTTATCTGAATACTAGTTCAAATTACTACCCCCAAGGTAATGGCTTGGCATAATCCACCAATAAGAACTTGATTAGGATAATCAAGAAGACTCTTCAATAAAATTAGAGAGATTGGCATACTAAATTCAAGTCTACATTATTGTTAGATAGAATTGCTCCAAAGAATATCATTGGTAACTCTCCTTACATGCTAGTATATGGCAAGGAAGCTAAGTTGTCCATCTCAGTCGAATTGCTATCCCTAGACCTAGCCACTCAATATGCCCTATTTGAGGAAGGAGATCCTTTGTAGATTAGATATGCTCAGTTGATGGGGTTGGAGGAAATTAGAGACAAATCCATGATAGATATGCAGTTCCACCAGATTCAGACAAAGAGAAACTTTGATAAAAGAGCCAGGGTTAGAAATTTCAAGGTGAGAGATGTGGTTCTCAAATGGGATGAATTCAGATCTAAACCTGGCAGGCATACAAAATTTGATTCCTTTTGGGGTGGACCATTTGGTATAATAGAATGCAAGGGATCCAATTCTTTCTAGCTATCAAATCTTGAAGGAGTTGCCCTGCCAATATCAGTAAATGGCTTCCACTTGAAGCCTTGTTTTGAGGTTAATCCCTCTCTATAATTTCTTGTAAATATGTGTCTTCTACTTTCTTTCCCTACTTTCTAGGTTAATTTCCTACTTTCCAAGAAGTGCCTATGCACAAGTTTGTCTCTCTAATTCCAGTTTTGTCTCTATCAAAGTTTTGTGTCCCTAAAATGACCCCATGCCCAATGGATATGTCAAGGCCACTGATCTATGTCTAGCAGGCTGACAACCAACAGAAAATTGCTAAAATGTTACCCTAATTTCCATGTACATGAAAATTTGGCTAAAACCTATCCCTAGGTCTGTGTTTTCACCTTGCCAAGCATCCCTAAAAGTTTCATGGCTTTATCTATTTCCCTCTGGTCTCTCCAACCTTTTCCAGGTCCCTGGCTAGATGCAAAACCCTTTAAAAATTTGAAAAAAATGTAGCCGTTGTGCTAATTAAACTTGAAAACCCTAAGCCTTGTTATAATTTGTTGTTACTTTTTTGGAAACTTAAGGTCCCAATTCCCATGTGCATAATTGTTTCCTTTCAGTCGTAATTTCTCCTATTCCCCGACGGGTTGGACCTTTCATTCCCCGACTACACGACTGCAATGGTTTGCATAATATCTTAGTCCAAGTGGTTAAGTTCTTAGCAACCCGTGACTCAGTGAATGGTTTTCCTTTCCTTAGTTGTAGGTTCTCTAAGTGTTCCAGTGGTTACCTTTCCATCTTGGCAAACTAGTGACTGCAGTGTTTCTCTTAGTCACAAGATAAAATGGTGGTGTTTCTAAACATTTAGCGACTCCATGAATTGCCTTCAATCGAGCATTCGCTAACTGTAACCCTAGGTTGGACTTTTGGTTCCATGATTTTGTGAATGCCTTTTTTGCATATTTTGTAGACTTAACTAGGGTTAAGAGTTCTATTTAGCGACTGAGCGATAAGTTCCTTTTGGTTGCGCATTCATTAAGACTTCCAAGGCTAAGAGATTTTAGGTGGGGTCCCAGTTGATGAGATCAATGGTTGTCGTAAGGTCTTATAGCATGTGTCAGAGGCTTGCGATCTTACAAAAACTATCGATCTTCCCTTTTTCTCAGCACTTCATGCCTTTGTGGGTCCATTGCCATGATGTCCTATGTGGAGGTATTTCATTGGTTGAAAGGAGATGACTTGTAATTTTTCAGTGGGCCCAGTTGTTAGTCCTCTTTTGATCTAACGGCTGGCATGTTTTCTCATGAAAAGTGTCAGAAGTTTGTGATCTTAAGATAGCTGTTGATTTCTCCTGGTGATGTAACTCTTCATTCAGGTGGGTCCATTACTACATGTATACAAATGGTGGCTTCTGATTGGTCCACATAATGGTGATTAGGCATATGTCAGGGGTCCTGATCTTTTTGGGAGGTTAAAGTACAACAATATCTTGTGGTTGTCGCTACGCCACTGGGATAAGATGCATGCTATTTAAGTTAGCAGTTTAGTGACAACTGTCTGATGCTCTTTCTATAGGTTGTGGTTCTGAGTCTATCAGGTGTGCTAACTTACTCAAATATAATTGGTTGCCAAGTGCTGATGAAGATTTTCAGGTAGGTCCATTTTTCAGAAGGGGTCCCAGTCTAATATAGATCTATAGTCGGCGTAAAGGCACAAGGAATATTTAGTGGCCATGAGATCATGCACCTGCTATTAGATCAAAATATTATCTTTAGTGGGTCCATCGTCAAAAGTCTTGCTAAGGTGTCTACTGATGGGGTGGTTGAGAACAAATAGAAGATTGACATGTGGAGATGGGCCCAGGGTTAACAAAGTTTTGGTGGCTCTGATAAGTTCCTTTTGGTCTTGTATTCATGTGATAAAATAGTAGTGCTCTAATCGATCTGGTGAATGCATGAATGTGTGTATTCACAAAATCTTAGAATTAATTAGTGAGGCCATAAAGTTCTCAATGATCTAGCGATTGTCTTTGGTCGCCAGTTCACCAAATGTAGGCTGGATTCTCATAAGCGGTTAAGGGTATTCTATGAATTAGTGAATAAAGGAGTCTCCCCATGTTCACTTAATGTAACTAGGGTTATTAGAAAGACCCAACACTTTAGCAAATAGCCTTGTTCGTTGAATCACTTAACTAGACTAGGGTTATGAAAAGGATTCTGCAAATTAGAAAGAAGTCTTCAATAGTGTAAGCACTGAATGACTTAAAGGAAGAAAAGTTCAAGGTGGGTCCAAAAAAACATATATGCTAATGTGCTCGGTTCTCATTGGTCATGATATGCTGATATGGACTCTAACTTTTCAAGAAGGGTTATGACTATTGTAAGCCGATCTGAGCCATCCATTTGCTAGGAAGAAAACAATATCGACAGGCACATTTTAAATGACCGGCTAGCCGTTAGTTTTCAAATTCAAATGTATCTAAGAGGTTTTTTTGCCAGTATTTGATTTGCAGGCCATGAGCAGTGAGGTAGCTCAAAAAATTTATGTCTCCAGGACATTTTTAGTTGAAAGAGGATGATGAGGAAGTCTGGGTGGCCATCATGGGTCGATTCTTGTCTCAAAAAAGTACCTGCTTGAGCATTCATGGTGAGACCTTTTGCAGGAAAGTAGATGAATCCAGGTCACTTGTTTGCAGGTTGATGTAGTACAAGGATGGGCATGCAAACTTGAGGTTTGATCGACCATATTTTTTTAGAGTTACATTCATGATTAGACTCGATAGATGTAGGGTTTGTTATTCTAATGTGAAAATTCTCTAACCCTAGTTAGGTTTTTTGACTCCTACCTACGTGTAGTTGAGTATCTATATATTGTATTTTGGAGCTTTTGAGAAAAAGAGTTGGACAATTGTAAAAGGAATTTCACTTTTCTTAAGGGTCACCTATGGTATCATCTCTACCCTCTGGCTTATACAGTTGTATTTCTCTAATTGATGAATTCAAACATTGCAGAGGTATTTTGTGATAATTCTTCATGTCCTTATGCTTCCTTGTCTTAGTTTATCTCTTATTGAATTAAAGTATATGATGTTTTCAGTGATATCTTAGGGTTCCTGATCCCTCTTACTTTCTGTAAATATGTGTGTTATTGTGTTTGATCTTATTTAGATGCTTTTGTGGGTATAATTTAGCCCCCTAACAATCTTGTCTCTATCCTACACCGAGTTACAGAAGTGAATATTTGTTTGCAGGTCATAAATTGTGTCTTATGTTTAGACCCTTATATAAAATACTTATGCAAGCCTATTCAGTAAGTTGTGACCTACTAGACCTAAACCATTCATTGGTTTCATTCTTCTATACTAAGATCCAAACCCTAATTTTGGTGTATCACCTAGTAGGTAGTTTGCTTTCAGTCTTTTCCCTTTCCAAGCATTCCTTCTATCCATTTCCCTCAAGATTTTACTTTTCATGTTTAGAAGAAAATTAAGGTGATTATCCAAGAGGAACCAGCCTAGAACCTAGAGGTCTCATCTCAGTTAGCATAGGTCCCACACCTAGAGATGATTCCCATGTTATACTAGGTTATCAAGACTACGAGAGCTTGAGACAAGGGTGCAAACTTAGTGTATAACAGTAGCATCGAACCATCAATTCCAATAGCTCAAGATGGCTAGGTAAACCCTAGTTGCAACCTTGTTTGGCACACATAGTTATTTGAACCCTACCAACGACTATGGGTGGAAGTGTCCCTGAAGGTTCCAAATGCATGAAATCAGTGATATTTGTGGGGTCATATTTTGGAGCTCATGTGAGGTAGAATTGATCTATCTAGTGCTACGGGACCATGTTGCCAAGGCCTAAAAAAGCCTATCTTAGTTTTCAGAGATTCAACTTTGTTTAAATTTGGCAACACATTCTCTGTTGATGTCATAACTCAAAGTGTTCCTTAGTTCAAATGACCAATGTTGCGTATGTTTCCAACTGTCGATCATAGCACCGAACTATTAGTTCCAATAGCTTCAGATGGCTAGGTAAACCCTAGTGGAAACCTCATTCGACACACATAGTCATTCGAACCCCACCAACGACTCTGGGCCAAAGTGTCCCTCAAGGTCCCAAATGCATGAAATTAATGATCTTTGAGGGGTCATATCTTGGAGCTCATGCAAGGTAGAATTGATCTATTAGGTGCTATGGGACCGTGTTACTGGGCCCTATAAAAGCCTATCTTTATTTTCAGAGATTCAAGTTTGTTTAAATTCGGCAACACATTCTCGGTCGATGTCATAACTCAAAGTGTTCCTTAGTTCAAATGACCAATGTTGCGTATCTTTCCAACCATCGGTTGTTGCATCAAACTGTCAGTTCTAATAGCTTTGAATGGCTAGGTAAATGCTAGTGGAAACTTCATTTGGCATAGACAATTGTTCGAACCCCATCGTGGACTCTGGGCTGAAGTGTCCCTCAAGGTCCCTTAATCATGAAATCAGTGATCTTTGTGGGGTCATATCTTGGAGCTCATGATAGGTAGAATCAATCCATCAGGTGCTACGAGACCATGTTGCCAGGGCCTAAAAAAGTATGTCTCAATTTTTAGAGATTCAACTTCATTTAAATTCAGCAACACATTTTCGGTCGATGTCAAAACTCAAAGTGTTCCTCACTTCAAATGGTCAACATTGCATATCTTTCCAACCGTCGGTCATAGCATCAAACCATCAATTCCAATAGCTCTGAATGGTCAGGTAAATGCTAGTGGAAACCTTGTTTGGCACACATAGTCATTGGAACCCCGTCGATGACTCTGGACCAAAGTGTCCCTCAAGGTCTCTTAAGTATGAAATCAACAATCTTTGTGGGGTCATATCTCAGAGCTCGTACGAGGTAGAATCAATCCATTAGGTGTTGTGGGGAACCGTGTTGCCAGGTCCTACAAAAGTCTATCTCAATTTTTAGAGATTCAACTTTATTTAAATTCGGCAACACATTATTGGTCAATGTCAGAAATCAAAGTGTTACTTAGTTCAAATGGCCAACATTTTGTATCTTTCAAACCATCGGTCATAGCATCAAACCGTTAGTTTAAACAGCTCTGAATGGTTAGGTAAAGACTAGGGGAAGCCTCATTCGGCACACAAAATAGTTTGAACCCCACCGATGACTCTGGGCTAAAGTGTCCCTCAAGGTCCCAAATGCATGAAATGAGTGATCTTTGTGGGGTCATATCTCGAAGCTCGTGTGAGGTAGAATCAATCCATTAGGTGCTACAAGACCATGTTGTCAGGGCCTAGAAAAGCTTGTCTCAATTTTCAAAGATTCAAGTTCATTTATATTTGGAAACACATTTTTAATTGATGTTAGAACTCAAAGTGTTGCTCAATTCAAATGGCCAACATTGTGTATCTTTCAAACCATCAGTCGTAGCATTGAACCGTCAGTTCCAATAGCTTTGAATGGTTCAGTAAATGCTAGTGACAACCTTTTCTGGTACACATAGTTGTTTGAACCCCACCGATGACTCTAGGTTGAAGTGTCCCTCAAGGTCTCTTAAGCATGAAATCAATGATCTTTGTGGGGTCATATCTCAAAACTCATGCAAGGTATAATCGATCTATCAAGTGCTAAGGGACCATGTTACTGGGGCCTACAAAAGCCTCTCTTAGTTTTCAGTGATTTAAATTCATTAATATTTGGAAACACATTCTCGGTCAATGTCAAAACTCATAGTGTTCCTCGGTTTAAATGGCCAACATTGCATATCTTTCCAACTGTCAGTCATAGCATCGAACCATCTATTCTGATAGCTCCAAATTACTGAGTAAATGCTAGGGGAAACCTCATTCAGAATGCATAGTAGTTCAAACCCCGCCGATGAATTTGGGCCGAAGTGTCCCTCAAGGTCTCTTAAGCATGAAATCAATGATCTTTGTGGGGTCATATCTCAGAGCTCGTGCAAGGTAGTGTTGTCCAAATTTTTCTATGCATACAAATTTGGCTAAAACCTACTCTAGGGCCTTTTTTTTTACCATGTCTACCATCCCTAAAATTTTCATGAATTTATACCCTGTTCTCTGGCCTCTACAATTTATTTTACTCCCTAGTCTGTAGTTGAAAAGTTTGAAAAACTAGCCATTACCCTAAAAACCCTAAGCCTTGTTATATTTTCATGTTACCTTTTTTTGGAAACTTAAGTCATTCCAATTTGCATGTGCACAAAATATCTCCTAAGTCTGGTGGTTTAATTTTTCCTAAGTCTCAGTGCATAAATATTTTTCCCTTAGGATTAGTGTTAGTTTCATCTGATGGTCTTTACTATCCTGCAAGCCAAAGATGCACACATCTTATGATCATAGTATAGTGACTACCATCAATCTTACTTTTCCTCTAGTGCTACAGTTTGTCAGTGGGACCGGTGCCACCTCCTCTTATTTAGTAGCTTCTGATTGGTCAAGAGCAGTGATGTGGAAATCTATCAGCAGTCAGAGGCTCTAACATCTGCAGAGGATCGATGGCTGGGATATGTCTGCAAGGCTTTGTGTCAAAGCATGAAATCATATGATAGCCATTGATCTTACTTTATCTTTGGGGTCTATCAGTGGGTCCTTTCTTGGTGACGTGCTCATTCTCTATTGGTTCCTAGGTGATAGTTAGGATTTGTTAGTGGGACTGTGTCAAAGGGTCTACGGATGTGTCAAAAAGGCTAAGATCTATGGTGGTCATATGATCTCATAGAATCTTCTAATCCTATGAGATCATGCCCCCACCATTAGATCAAAATCTTGGAAGGCAGTGGGTTCAATGTTAGAAAGAATGCAACATGTATCCGAGGGGGCGGTGTTTGATTGGCTGATGGGTTTGCTATGTGGTGGTTACCAGTGGGTCTATGGGGTCAGGGATTTCTAAAGCACTTAATGCATGACTTGATCTGGCGGTTGTCATTATACCATTTGGTCAAGATGCTCAACTTTTAGCATCACGGTATAGCAACAACCGTCTGATGCTCTCTTTGTGGATTGTAGGTCTGTGTCTATCAAAGATACCAACTTGCTCGCTTGTGATTGGTTGTTAACTTCCATGGTGGTTGTTGACTTGTCAAAAGGGTTTTAAACTATTTTAAAAGATGCATCTGAGCTGTTCATTTTCTGGGAGTTAGAGGGGATCGGCGGTTATGTTTTAAAATGACCAGCTAGCTGTTGCAGTTCAAATTTGAATATCTCTGCGAAGGTTTTGCTATTATTTTTCTCTTTCAACCATGCATGGTGTCAGGTAGCTCAGGAAATAAAGTCTCAGGGTAGTTGTACTTGTGAAGATGATGGAGATGATTATTGGCCAGCATCTGCAGGGTACTGTGTTGTGTTTCCATGCTAGGTGGTGCTAGAAAGAGTTGGCGCCACCTTTTGAGCGGTACTGTTACCCAAGGAAATAGGATTAGATTTGTGAGCCTTCATGGATTAGTGGAGTTGTAGGTGGGTTGGTAGGTCAAGGTTATTATGTCTACAAGTTTTTTTAGTTCAGAAGGATCGACACACAAGAAAGATATGATTTGATCACTGGTTCTCAGAGATTTTCATTAATAGGTGATCAGTACCCTAGGGTTTGATATCATTGTTTAATCTTGCAACCCTAGTTAGGTTTTGACTCTTGCCTGTATGTAAGAGGGGGATGTATATAATGTATTTTTGGAGCTTTTGAGCTCAGAATTGACTTTTTCTGTAAAAAGAGAGGTTCACAATTGTAGAAGAAATTCATCTTTTCTTAAGGGTCATCTGTGGTATCTTTTCTACCCTCTGGCTTATATAGTTGTAAAGTTCCCATTGATAATAAAGACATTGTAGAGGTATTTTGTGACAATCCTTCATGTCCCTATGCTTCCTTGTTTGAATTATCTCTTATTGGATTAAAGTATATGATGTTTTCAGTGATATCTTAGGGTTCCTGATCCCTCTTACTTTCTATAACTATGTTTGTTATTGTGTTTGATCCAATTTAGATTCTTTTGTGGGTATACTTCAGCCCCCTAAAAATCTTGTCTCAATCCTACACCGGGTTGCAGAAGTGAATGTTTGCTTGCAGGTCATAAATTGTGTCTTATGTTCAGACCCTTCTATGAAATACTTATGCAAGCCTATTTAGTGAGGTGTGACCTATTATACCTGAGCCTTTCATTGATTCCATTCCTCTATACTGAGATCCAAACCCTAATTTTGGTGTATCACCTATTTGGTAGTTTTCTTTCAGTCATTTCCCTTCCAAGCATTCCTTCTATCCCTTTCCCTCAAAAGTTTACTTTTCATGTCTAGAAGCAAATTAAGGTGATTATCCAAGAGGAACCAACCTAGAACCTAGAGGTCTCATCTCAGTTAGCATAGGTCCCACAACCTAGAGATGATTCCCATGTTATACTAGGTTATCAAGACTATGAGAGCTTGAAACAAGGGTGCAAACTTAGTGTATAATAGGTAGCATGGATCTGTCAGGTGATATGGGACCATGTTGTCGGGGTCTAAAAAAGCCTATCTTTATTTTTAGAGATTCAAGTTTGTTTATATTTGGAAATATATTCTTGGTTGATGTTAGAACTCATAGTGTTCCTTAGTTCAAATAGCCAACATTATGTATCTTTCCAACCATCAGTTGTAGCATCAAACTGTTTGTTCCAACAACTTTGAATGGTCAAATAAATGCTACTGACAACCTTTTTTGGCACACACAGTCATTCGAATGATGCTGATGACTCTGAGGTGAGCAGTAGGATGAGTGCAAATATGTATTCTAGTGTTTGTCATTAACAATCAATCAGTTAGGGGACAATTAGAAGTTAGTTTGTAAAAGCATAAGGTTGCACATCCACATCTACCATAGTAATCTTATTAATAAAAGAACTCTTGCCAACATTAGGGTACCCCAAGAATCCTTATATTATATTTATACATTTATGTATTCATTTCATTACTTTTGTTATTATTACAGTCAAAGCATTGACTGTTATTGAGGACAATGACTGACATTTATAGCACAGTCAATAAGTTAAACATACATCGATAAACATACAAGCATAACTATAAGACATGGGAAATTTAAAAAGCATAAGACATTCACATAAACATAAATTAGTAGACATCAATACACCAAACACATGAATTGCATACCTAAAACATAAAAAATATATATTCATAGGGCATGAAGTCAAATTTATATGTCTAATAATGTCATACATTGAATATATTCAACGTAGTAAAACTAGCTTCCTCAAAGCCAAATGGATGTACAACGTATCACTAATACAATATAAAAAAATTATGTCCACTAATGCCATATAGGCATACAATCCATATCCCTAATCTAGTCCTTTCCCGCTAGGGGAAGAAAACAAATCTTGAGCTGTCTTCGATCATCGCATTGATGGAGATGCAGTGGATGCCATAGTCTTCTGAGTGTGCTCACTTGTCCTCCTATCTAGAATCTTTTGTAGCTTGACCTGATAAAAAAAAATTAGATAGAGATAACTAATATACATCAAAATTGAATTATACATGACATAAAATTGAATATTGGCTTACTGCTAGAAAATAGTCACTATGTTCATCCACCGAAGGTGTATGCTGGTGATCTGGAGTCATAAGTCCCTACAACAATGATCAAAATAATAATTAAAATGCATACATGTATATCATTATAAAATTCAATACAAACTATTAAAATAACAATTAAAGTTAAGTGATCTCTTTCATACCTCAGTAAGTGCTTCATAACTAGCTACTGTTGTAGCTACTCCATGATCCAAAGTATCACGGACATAAGGAGGAGTCTCTGATGTCAAAATCTGAAAATGAAAAAAAAAACTAAATTATGCATTTATCGAGTGTACATATATTTTTTACAGCCCTACTAATGAGTAAATGATACCTCCATGAAGGTTCCACTATGTCCTCTGGTGTGCAATGTCAAAGTTGAAGCTCCAACATTCAACTAGTGCACATGTACATGGAAAATTATAAGATAACCATTCATATAAGAATGTTCTACTGACATGTTAATTATAATGCATTATTACATGTATACCTGTGGACTCAATGGTGACCTCACAAACCCAAGTGAAAGAATGTAATCATTGTGCCTCTGGATTTTGATCATAATTTGTCTAGTAATCTAGTCATTCATTCATTAATTAATTATAATCAAGTAAATCAAATTAATATGCAAATAAAGATACCTCAAGGAAAGTTGCACAATGCCCTTCATTGTCTATTGTGAATGTCAATGGTCCACCAGTGCACATCTAATGCACATGCACAATAAGTTAGGATACAATTATTCATATAATTACATAATAATCAAATATGTTAATTAAAATATTTTATTTGATACATAGTAATGGAATTGACGATGATGTGTAAAAGGGGACATTAGGATCATTGCCACTTCCACTACCACCACCACCACCACTAACACTCTTGCCCTAAATTTTAATCATAAACAATATATACTAAATTAAATAGTTATTCTTTTATAAATGAAATATGATCAAAGCAATTTAATGAACATGGAAATATTTACCTGTGTGTCAATGCTAAATGTCATATTTAGAAAGCTATCAGTCATCAATCTAGAATCCTCTTCCTCTCTCTCACTAAAACCAAATGTGCACAAGCATCCTCATGATCAATAAATATGGCCCCTCAAGGATTGACCATAGTCACCCTCAACTAAAGGAGTGGCACATTGAATGAGAGTCTGTGTCAGAGCACTAATCGTGCCTAGTGTGTCTACCTCTACATGTTCCTTCACAATAGAAGGAATACTAACATGATCCACCTGTGGCTTGCCAATAGCATCCCTAGGTGCATTAGGGTCATGATGTGCCCCCGCTCAATCAAATGATGACCCCCTCCTCTACCCTTAGAATCCAGAATGTCAAAATAATTTGGCACCTCCTTGAGTACAAACTAGCAATAGAGTTTCCTCAAGAAATATATAGGAACCTCATGATTGTTACAAGGAGGTGAATCAAAGACCATCCACCATCTCTCCCAAAAATTGTTTTTAATGTCTTCATTACGCACCAATGAATTGGGAACCTCCTTGTTGTAGTTCTAAGAGTATTTGTGTCCCGTAGTTTTTTAAATAGCTGGAAAATGTCATCTTTTGTGATTTTTTTCTTTCTTATGTCTACATAAGATAATTTATTTGCATAATATTGTTTTTATTCTTCTCCTTTATCTCACCATAAATTAATTTTCCCACTAACTGCACTTACGTGGGTCAAGATTGGTTCCAATGATTTTTCAAGTCTTTCCCTTCCGAGATTTGTACCACTAGAATCTTGTAACCTATTAATTAAAGATTCTAATTCTTTTTACCCTCTTTCAATTTGGTTCAAAAATTTTTTTTGGGTTCTAGGAGGAGGTTTCTCGATTGGAGGAGGCAATTGAGGCTCATTTTCTTCATTTGTTTCTTCATTTGGTTCTTTATTTGGTTCTTCATGAGGAGATGAAGGGTTTGGTGGAGAGTTTGGTTGAGGGAGATTATTTCTTCCTAGCAATTAAAAAGTTTACATTTTAAAATCTTCATTACACAATAAATTTAAACAAAAATAAATTTTAACAAAACAAATTGCAACAAAATAGAAAATTTTAAAACAAATAAGAGGCATGGGCTGTAAAAACACTTACCTCTTCTTCTAGATCGAACTTGACAATGCCATGGAGCCATTTGATGGATGGATGAACAAAAAAAATTGGTTCACAAGCCAAAATAATAGGGCATGTGCACTTTAGAATCCCTTCTTAGCAGAAAATGTGGGTTTGAGAAAGAAAAATGAGCTTTCAAACCTGTACAATAAGGTTTAAGAGGGTTTTTCAAAGGGCATGTTCCCTATAGGGTGTACGCCCTTTCAAAAATACTAAAAAAGCATTTTCCAAAGTGCATGCTCCCTATAGGGCACATGCACTTTCATTTGGATTTCCCAAGCCTAAGGCTTAGGCAACCCAAGCCATAGGGCATGCGCCCTAGTGTGTCCACACTATGTGTGATGGGGGTGTTAGTAATGGGAACACTAAGAGGGGGGGGTGAATCAGTGCTCATTGAACTTTAACATTTCCTTTTAATCTTTATGCTTAAGTACTGAATTAAACATTCACATAAAACATGAAACATAAGAATAACACATGACACCAATATGGTTACGGGGAAACTCAAATAGGTGAAAACCCCAGTGGCAATCGACACCCACTAATATTCTGCACTAGTGTTTTGTGATCCTTTCTAGAAGATCCTTTACCTTGTTAGGAGTAGCTTTACAATGCTTTTAGTATAGTAGACCTAGTTAAGGGTCAGACCCTATTAGGAGCCTTTTACAATGATCCTTGTTAGGGGAGTGGACTCACTATCCTAGAGCTCACTGCTCAAATGATGAAGGATACAACCTTCTAAATCAGATACACACTATATCTGTAGGTGAACTATTGTTGTGACACTACTTTTCAGATCAATTCCTTTGGTGCGCTAATGCTTTGACCTCTAGCAAAGCTCTAATACATCATATGCTCTCTTCACATACCTTTGAGCTTCTTAACACAACTCTACTACAACTTCCTGTTGGATACAATTATCTGAAGGAGACTGTTGGATTAATTATGTGTTGTCTTTGATGTCACAAAAATGTCATATCAATTATCATGCTCAGTCGGTCAGCAAAGTAGTTCCCAATTATTATCGAGCTCAGTTGGTCAACTAAGTGATTCTCAGTGTTTACCGAGCTCAGTCGGTTAGCAAGGAAGTTTTTTATGTTTACCAAGATCTCTTGGTCTCTAAAGGATGTTGTAGAATTCACAATGGTAACCGAGTTCACTCGGTCACCAAAGGAATTCTTTTTGGACTAGTGTTTACCAAGCAAGGTTGGCCCAGTAAAGTCTTTTGTTAATTTGAGGAATAAAGTTTGTTTATTCAAGCCGATTGTGGTAATGATTATTATTTCTGACTTGACAATGTGAATGGACAATCCGAATGGTATATATAGAAGGTCAAGTTGTGAATTCAAGTGTGTGCAAGTGGAAAAGAGTGAAAGTGTGGACAAGTGTGAAAGAAGAAGAGTGTGTGGATGAACAAACATGCAAATCATTTTGAAGGAAAGTGTGAGTGAATTTTAAAGCATGGTTAGATATCCTTGAGGAGCAGCAGAGATATATTTGATTAGGAAGGATCTAGTGAAGCAGAATAGAGATCTGTAATCAGAAATTTTGTTGCATCATTATTCAGGTCATTTTATTGTTACTTTCTTACCATTGTAGCAGTGATTTCTAAATCTCTTAACCGAGTTGGTTTAATAGCAATTTTGTAAATCCTCTAACAAGGTGATAGTTCTATTGAATTGTTCAAAGACCTCTTACAAGGCCACTCCTAACAGGGTGATTAAATCTTCTAACAAGGTCACACCTAACAATGTGTTTTGTAACCTTTTATCGGGTTGGCTCCTAACAGGGCATCACTTCAGAAGAGTGAAAAATAGTAACTAGTTACATTGGTGGTTTTCCCATATTGGGTTTCCATGTTAAATCTGGTGTCTCTTGTGTTCATGTTATTTTCTTTATGCATGCATGTTAATCACTAATGAATGCTTAAGATCAGTTATAATTAACACTCACTGCAATAACTGAGTTTTAGCATTTCTCTATATGTTTGCCGAGTAACAATAGTAAATTATTTAATAAGACATCTAAGGGATCTATGGTAATATATTTGTGGTTAACTGATTCACCCCCCTCTTAGTTACTCCATCTATCTTTCCAACAATTGGTATCAGAGCTTTTGGTGCTTACAGGAAGGGTTTCAAGGACCTAAGCTAAAGATTAGGATGTCTTACAAGAGAGAAATTCCAAGGCTTAACAGAGATAACTTTTCAAGATGGCAAGGACTCATGAGACTTCATCTAGCTTCTATTGGTGATTCAGGATGCAAATATCTTGATGGAGAATATACAGCTTCTACTGGCACATTATCTATTGAAAAAATTGTAGAGAAAAAGAACTGTAACACCATGATGATAGACATTGCATCGACTCTCAGCTATGAAGAATTTGATGAGATCAAAGACTGCAAAACTACTTATGCAATGTGGAACAAGCTGAAGAAAATTTATGGTGGTGATGAAAATGTGAAGAGAGCCAAAGAAGAAAGCCTAAGAGGACAGTTTGATCAGATGAAAATGAGAGAAGATGAAAACATTGCAAAATATGTTGAAAGGATCAAGGCAAGTGTTAGTGCAATCAGAGCTTCTAGAGAAACAATTGATGATGAAACTGTTATAAGTAAGGTTCTCAGAACATTACTCCCTATCTATGCAATAAGAGTATCTACTATTCAAGAAAGAAGATGTGAAGAAAATTACAATATAACTTTGGATGCCTTAGTGGGAAGATTGATAGCCTTTGAGTTGGATAGCTATGACAACTATGTTCCAACTTCCAAAAATATTGAATCAGCATTTGAGGCCAAACTTTCACTTAAGAAGGGAAAGAAAATAAAGGACATCCAGTGAGAGAGTGAAGAAGAATCGGAGGAAAGTTTTGATAGTGATCTTGAAGTTATTGAAGCATTACTTGCAAAGAAATATTCTAGAGGCAGAGGAAAATACAAAGGTAAAACTCCCTTAATCTATTTTTCATGTGAAGAAATTGGTCATATTGCAGCTAGGTGCCCAAACAAGAAAAGCAAGGATGAGAAGAAAGGTCACAAGTACAATGGCAAGAAGTATTTCAAATCATTCAAGGATAAAGGTAAGAAAACATGTTTTATGGCTAAGGATTCTGATAATAGTGAAGATGAAATTGTCTACATTGCTATAAAAGATGAATCTGATGATGATGAAGATAAGATGGTACTTATCTCTCATGTAGGAAAAAATGACACATGGATCATAGACAATGGATGTTCACATCATATGACTAGTGATAGAACAAAGTTTGAACACCTTGAAGACTATGATGGTGGTAATGTAAGGTTTGGAAACAATGAACCTTGTTGCATAAAAGGAAGAGGATGAATCTCATTAACCAAAGAACTTATATGTGATAATGCATATTGGGTTGAAGGACTAAAGCATAATCTTCTAAGTGTATCATAGCTAATCAACATTGGATTCAAGGTTGAATTCATGCATGGCAAAGCAAGACTGCTGGATGACAAGGGAAAACTAATTGGATTAGGCAAACAAACCAAAGGTAACTTGTTTTTTCTTGATCTTGGTGAATGCTCATGTTTTATTGCTCAAATTGAAGAAATTTGGTTATGGCACAAAAGGTTATGTCATGTAAATTTTGATAACATGGTGAAAATAAGCAAATTCAAGAAAGTAAGAGGCATTCCTACTTTGAAGAAACCTGATGTTGGTCTATGCAAAAATTGTCAGATTGGTAAAATGGGAAAGACTACCTTTAAAAGTAAAAACTATCAATCTGAAGATATTTTGGAAATTGTGCATACTGATTTGTGTGGACCTATTAGAATTGAGAGCTATACTGGAGAAAAATTCTTTATTCTCTTTGTTGATGACTACTCTAGAATGATGACTGTTATGTATCTAAGAGAAAAGTTAGAAGCATTTGAGAAATTCAAATGGTATTTGGAAAGAGTAGAAAAGGAAATAGGGAAAAGAATGAAGTGCTTGAGATCAGATAGAGGTGGTGAATTCATGTCCCATGAATTCAATAATTTTTGCATTGAAAGAGGAATCAAAAGATAGGTATCAGCCCCAAGAACTCCTGAGAAGAATGGAATAGCTGAAAGGAGGAATAGATCTATCATGGATTGTGCAAGGACTCTAATGATTGAAAAGAACATTGCTATGAAATACTGGAAGGAAGCTATTAGCACTGCATTTCATACCTTAAACCAAGTACAGTTGAAGAAAGACACATTCAAAACTCCTTATGAGTTATGGTATGGCTATAAACCTAATGTAAGTTACCTGAAAGTATTTGGTAGTAAGTGTTACATCTTAAAAGAATCTAGAAAAGGAAAATTTGATGTGAAAAGTGATGAAGGAATATTTTTGGGATATTCTTGCAAGAGTAAGGCATATAGATGTTTGAATTTGTCTACTCACAAAATCATAGAAAGTGCACATGTGAAAGTTGACGAGTTTGCAGAAAAGACTGAAGAAGAAAGCAAAAAGGAACCATAGGATTACAAGAGATTTGTTTACATTGAACCTGATACATTACCAGACACATCTGTCAATAAGGAGACTGCATCTACTAATCCCAGTATAGTAACCGAGTCACAAGAATAAGTTCAAACTGAGTCACAAGAAGAAGTTCAAACTGAGTCACAAGGACCCGAGTCTTAGTCTGAAGCTACCAAGCCAATATCTACCGAGCTTGAGCAACCAGAACCTGAAGATGAAATTCAAGAAGATGACAATGTAACTCATTCAAGAGGCAAGGAACCTGTATTGGCCAAGTATGTTAGGAGGCATCATACACCAGATCAGATTATTGGAAACAAATTAGAAGGTACTATGACAAGAAGTAAACTAAAAGGTACATGTTTACTTGCTGATTTTGAACCTAGAAATGTCAAAGATGTATTGGAAAATGAAAGTTGGATTGAGGCTATGAATGAAGAAATAAAACAAATAGAGAAGAACAAAACATGGACTCTTGTACCTAGACCTAAAGATAAAAATGTAATTTGAACAAAATGGGTATTCAGGAATAAGTTGAATGAAGATGGTCAAGTATCAAGAAACAAAGCTAGATTGGTGTGTAAAGGATATTCGCAAGAAGAAGTCATAGATTATGGTGAGACTTTTTCTCCTATTGCAAGATTAGAAGGCATAAGAACTCTACTTGCATATGCAGCACATAAAGGATTTAAGGTATATCAAATGGATGTAAAATCTACATTTCTCAATGGTATTCTTGATGAAGAAGTTTACATTGAGCAACCTAAAGGTTTTATTGATCCAGACAAAAGGAATATGGTTTTCAAGTTACACAAAGCATTGTATGGTCTGAAACAAGCCCCTAGAGCATGGTATGAAAGATTACATAACTCTCTTATTCAAATTGGTTTCAAAAGAGCTAATGATAATAATAGTTTGTACATCAAGGAAGGACCAGATAATAGAATTGTTTTGGTAGAAATATTTGTGGATGATACTATGTTTACAGGTAATGATGATCAGTGAAATTTTTTTTTAGAGCAAATGAACAAAGAGTTTGAAATGACTATGTTTGGTCAAATAAAGTTCTTTGTTGGTCTTCAAATTTAGTAGAGCAAGAATGGTATCTACATTACTCAGTCTAAATACATCAAGGAAATACTTAAGAAGTTTAGTATGGAAGATGCAAAACCAATTGGTACCCCCTGTGTACTAGACTGAAGCTTAACAACGATGATGATTCAAAAGAAGTAGATTAGACCTTATACATATCAATGATTGGAAAATTATAGTATGTAGTTCATACAAGGCCTGATATTGCCTTAGCAGTTGGTATAGTAGCAAGATTCTCAGGAAAACTCACAGAAAATCATATGATGGCAATCAAAAGAATCTTGAGATACTTGAAAGGAACTAAAGATTATGGCTTGTGGTATAAATTTGGTGGCAATCTGGACTTAAAAGTGTTTACTGATGTTGATTGGGTAGGAAACATTGATGACAAAAAGAGTACAAGTGGTGGAGCATTCTTTCTTGGTAAGAGGCTGGTATCTTGGACCAGTAAAAAGAAAAATTGCACATCCCAATCCACAGCAGAAGTAGAATATGTTGTTGCAGCAGTAAACTGCTCTAATATTGTTTGGTTTAAACAGTTATTGGAAGGCATGAAGGTTGAGATCAAAGAACCAGTTGTTATGTTTTGTGATAATACAAGTGCAATAAATATTTCAAAGAATCCAGTAATGCATTCCAAAACCAAGCACACTGCTATAAGATATCACTTTGTCAGAGAATTGGTCTAGGACAAGGAAATCAGATTGGAATATATTCATACAAAAGAATAGATTGTAGATATATTCACCAAGTCACTACCTAAGGATGCATTCTTGTATCTAAGAGGTAAGTTAGGGGTCATTCCCCTATCCGAAGTTCACTAAATAAAGTTTTAGTGATGCATCAACCAGAGCATATTGAAGATCAGTTAGTTGATGCAGCTTAGTCAAGGAATCATGGCATATGAATCAATACTCAAGGTACATTGCTATTCACCTGGTATGTGTTGTCTTTGGCATGTGTTGTCAAAGAGGGAGAGTTTTCTATCATATTTCAAGAAATTTCTTAAGATTTCTAAGAGGGAGAGTTTTCTCAGAGAATTTGAGAAGTTAAGAAGGAGAGTTTTCAATCAGAAGGAGAAGTTTTTTGACAGAGGGAGTTCTCATAGATGAGAATCAGAATGAAGCTAAGGATATGTTCCTTACTCTATGTTTTCTGTGAACTTTCATTGTGCTATGACATGTTGTGTTGCCATCAATGCCAAAGAGGGAGATTGTTGGATACAATTGTCTGAAGGAGATTGTTGGATTAATTGTGTGTTGTCTTTTATGTCACACAAATGTCATATCAATTATCATGCTCAGTCAGTCAGAAAAGCAATTCCTAGTGATTACCAAGCTCAGTCAGTTAGCTAAGTGATTCTCAGTGTTTACCGAGCTCTCAGTCAGTCAGCAAGGTGGTTTTCTATGTTTATCGAGATCTCTTGGTATCCAAAGGATGTTGCAAAATTCGTAGTGGTAATCGAGTTCACTCGGTCACTAAAGGAATTCTTTTCGGATTAGTGTTTACCGAGCAAGGTTGGCCCAGTAAAGAATTTTGTTAATTTGAGGAATAAAGTTTGTTTATTCAAGCTGATTGTGGTAATGAATAGTAATGTTGGTAATGATTATTAGTTCTGACTTGACAATGTGAATGGACAATCCGAATGGTATATATAGAAGGTCAAGTTGTGAATTCAAGTGTGTGCAAGTGGAAAAGAGTGAAAGTGTGGACAAGTGTGAAAGAAGAAGAGTGTGTGGATGAGAGAACATGCAAATCATTTTGAAGGAAAGTGTGAGAAAATTTTGAAGGATGGTTAGATATCCTTGAGGAGTAGAAGATATATATTTGATCAGGAAGGATCTAGTGAAGAAGAACAAAGATCTGTTATCAGCAATTCAGTTGCATCATTATTCAGGTCATTTCATTGTTACTTTCTTACCATTGTAGCAGTGATTTTTAAATCTCTTAACCAAGTTGGTTTAACAGCCATTTTGTAAATCCTCTAACAAGGTGACAGTTCTATTGAATTGTTCAAAGACCTCTTACAAGGCCACTCCTAACAGGGTGATTAAATCCTCTAACAAGGTCACACCTAACAGTGTGTTTTGTAATCTTTTATCGGGTTGGCTCCTAACAGGGCAACACTTTAGAAGAGTGAAAAATAGTAACTAATTACATTGGTGGTTTTCCCATATTGGGTTTCCACATTAAATCTGGTGTCTCTTGTGTTCATGTTATATTCTTTATGCATGCATGTTAATCACTAATGAATGCTTAAGATCAGTTATAATTAACACTCACTGCAATAACAGAGTTTCAATATTTCTTTATATGTTTGCCGAGTAACAGTAGTAAATGATTTAATAAGACATCTAAGGGAGCTGTGGTAATATTTTTGTGGTTAACTGATTCACCCCCCTCTCAGTTACTCCATCTATCTTTCCAACACTTCCATACTAATTTCAATGGGTGCATCTTATATTTATATGCTAATACAAAAAAAAATAATTAGGTCAACCCTATAACTAATTACAAACAAAGATTCCAAATGAATTGGCTTAAGTGTTCTTACAATTGTACATGTAAATATGTTGAAAAACTAAATAAAATGGGCACATAGCCTCTACAACATTAATTTACCATCACAAACCAAAATAGTCACTATCAGCTCCATGCTCTATTTGCTGCTAGCACACACTGGCTGTGCATCTTCAACTAACTGTAACTTTCACATCTTTGCATATGTACTTATGCACTCTTAGACTAAGCATAATTATAGTGTAACAACCTTAACTTCTAGGGTGCATACCTTAGTTCATTCGTACACATGTACACTGATGCTCTGAGTCTCTAGTACTCTGTTAACTGTCCAGTCTTCAACACTTCTGATCTTTACACTTATTGCACTGACTCCAAACTGCTATATGACTTTGTTGCCATAATGAAAACACTATCTATAGTCATATACTTTATTTTAGACAACTTTCCAACAATCTCCCCCTTTTTCATTGATGGCAACAAAGGAATATGGCCAAGTTTCTAATTGTTCCTTTACACAAAACATTTTGTCTTCTATATACATCTTTATACATAAACTTATATCTCCCTATACATCTTATATACTCCATATTATATAAAAATCCCCATTTGACATTAATGAAAAAGGTATATCAAAAATATTTATATACATACACTTACTGAGGGAAAACATCCGGATATGGAATCTTGAGTTTTGGGACCTCCTTCTTCCAAAAGGTTATCAATGAATTGACTATTTGTAGATGGGCATATAATGCATATTGAAGCTTCTCCATCTTCTCCAAATAAATGCTCAGACCTTGGTCATAGGTAATCATAGTCGCATCAATCTCCTTAATGTTTTGACTGAAAATGTCTAAGGAAGGTGCAAGAGCATTCCTTAATTGAGTCTGTCTAGACCTTATCTTCTCCATTTCTTTCTCTACCTTCTCAATTATGTCTAACTGACCTTGATAGACATTGTTACATATATTCAAATCATTGGATGTGTCTATCACTAAGTCCTTCACCTTCTCAATCATTTCTTCTGCATCTTTTATCTTCTTGAGATGGGCATTAGTTAGCTTATCTTGATCCATGGATTCAGCAATGATTTTCCTTCCTTGATCTACAAACTCCTTCAATGATGCTTGACCAAACTTAAGAGAGTTCAAGTCTAGTGTAAAATTACTCATTAATTCATTGAGTCTCTTCTTCAAGTACTTCTCTTCTACCACTAAGGCCGCATATTTTTCTAGGTTTGAAAAATTTACTTTGAATTGTGAGATGACTGTGCTCACATCATTAACTGAATGTACATTTACTAATTTCTTGTCCTCTGGTAGAAAACTATTTAGAATATTTACTGATTCCACCAGGAGAGGATTTCTCATTACTTGCTTCTTCTTAGCCTTTTCCATAGCCAGGATGCTAAACTTAATCAGGTCTTCTTCCTTCTAGGAGTCCAAACTGCTAGTGTATGGTGTCAAACTTGACAACAATGAGGAGGGAGTGATGGGAGTGCTATCCATCATCTCTTGTTTCACTTTGAGAATTTCAATAGAAGTTTCTTTTTCTTTCTCCTTTACTTCTTCCTTTTCTACTTCTTTCTCATCAGAAATGTCTTGCATGAGTACTTCTTATTGAGTGGGAGGTGTATTGCTGCATAAGATTTCTACTTCCTCATTACTAACAAATGCTTCCTCAAACTTAGCCAAGTCCTTATCAGTAGCTTCCATGGCTATTTCCACATTATCTATGTTAATTGTACTATCTTTTAGTGATTCTATCATGGGCATAGAGTGATCTGCTTCTGTTTGTGCTTCTGCTATGGGTGCCAAGTCCTGAGGACCTATCACTGGTGCATAGGAGGTCTCTATTGATTTTCCTTTCTTATTTGATGCATGAGTGATGGGAATAGTAGGTATTCTAATTTGTTACTCAAAGAGTACCTTTTCAAAAGCTTTCTTTGTTTCATGAGTTATCAGGTCATAGTCTTTGTTCATGATATGAAAAGTTCTTATTTTTTTTCTTAGGTGTGGCTTTACCAATTTTAATATTAGTGTTTCTTCATCTTTAGAACATACAGGAAAAGTATCTTGTAGCACTTTTTCCCTTATTCTAATATTATCTTCATTTTCTTGTGTCTTTAGGTGTTCTAAAATATTCCAAACTTTGTCAGGAACAAAGTTCTATATTTCAACAACTATTTTCTTAAAATTGATCATATGTTTGTGTTATACACTAAGTTTGCACCCTTGTCTCAAGCTCTCATAGTCTTGATAACCTACTATAACATGGGAATCATCTCCAGGTTGTGGGACCTATGCTAACTAAGATGAGACCTCCAGGTTCTAGGCTGGTTCCTCTTGGATAATCACCTTAATTTTCTCGTAGAAATGAAAGTAAAACTTTAGAGGGAAAGGGATAGAAGGAATGCTTGGGAAGGGAAATGACTGAAAGCAAACTACCTACTAGGTGATGCACCAAAATTAGGGTTTGGATCTTAGTTTAGAGGATGAAATTAATGAAAGGCTTAGGTCTAGGAGGTCACAACTCACTGAATAGGCTTGCATAAGTATTTCATAGAAGGGTCTACAATAGAAAGAGGCTATTCAGGGAAAGAAAGGATTTCTCAAAATGATAGCATTCCTAAGGGATTTGGACACAATTTATGACCTGTAAACAAACATTCACCTCTGCAACTCGGCATAGGAATGAGATAAGATTTTTAGGAGGTTGAAGTATACCCACAAAAGCATTCACATCCAATCATCCACAATAACACACAACAGTTGCAGAAATAGAGAGGGATCAGGAACCCTAAGATATCATTGAAAACATCATATACTTTAATCCAATAAGAAATAATTCAAACAAGGAATCATAGGGAGATGAAGGATTGTCACAAAATACCTCTGCAATGTTTTTATTATCAATGGGAACTTTACAACTGTATAAGCCAGAGGGTAGAAATGATACCACAGATGACCCTTAAGAAAAGATGAATTTCTTCTACAATTGTGAACCTCTCCTTTTTATAGAAAAGTCAATTTTGAGCTCAAAATATCCACAAATACATTATATACATCCCCCTCTTGTACACAGGCAAGAGTCAAAACTTAACTAGGGTTACAAGATTAAACAATGATGTCAAACCCTAGGGTATTGATCACCTATTAATGAAAATATATGAGAACACCGGTGATCAAATCATATCTTTCTTTGTGTGTTGATCCTTTTGAACTAAAAACACCTACAAACACAACAACCTCAACCTACCAACCCATCTACAACTCCACTAAGCCATGAAGGCTCCAAATTTCATTATATTTCCCTGGGAGAGGTACTACTTGAAAAGGTGGTGCCAACTCTTTCTAGCACCTCCTGTCATTAAAATGCAGCAAAGGACCCTACAACACCAGCCAACAGTCACTTCTATCATCATCACAACCACAACCATCCTGAGACTTTATTTCTTGATCTACCCAACATCGTCCATGGCCAAAAGAATGCAAAACCCTTGCAAAGACATTTGAATTTTGAAATATAAGGGCTAGCGGAAGATTTTAAAATGTAACCGTCGATGAGAAACCCTTCTCAGCAAATGAATGACCACAATGCATTTGAAAATAGCTTGAAAACCTATCTCTAACAAGTCAAACACCACCGTGGAAGTCAACAACCAATGAAACACAAGCAAATTAGCACATCTAACAGACTTGGACCCACGACCTATAGAAAGAGCATCAGACAGTTGCTGTAAGATTGCAAGGGCTTGGAAGATCCCTTGCAATCAAGTGACAATCATAGATCTTTAGTCTATTGACATCCCCACAGATACTCTGACATGGTCCTACCAATAGAGCCTAGCTGTCATCTGACCGACCAATGAAGAATGAGCACATCAAAAACTAAGGACCCATCAGACAGAGCCCAGAGATAAAGCAAGATCGATGGTCCGTGCATCATCTCATGTGTTAGAGAAACCCCATGAGATTATATGCCAACCGTTGATCTAAAAGGGACATAGTCTACCAGGCGTTCTCTAAATATTGGACAAGTCACCACTTCTCAACCAATAGGAAGCCTCCATGTAGGACAACATGGTAGTGGACCTACTTGACTTTGAAGCACTGCAGGGAAAGGAAATCTATGGTTGTCGCAAGATCACAAGCCTCTGACAAACCCTTCACAAACTTATGATGACCGTTGATCTTACTGAACTGGGACCCCAAAAGCTGAGACTACCAAACATTTAAGTGACTACACAACTAAAGGAAGAATAGACCACCCACTAAATTGCTAACCGTTGAGGACTTAACTGTGAAAGATTGGGGTATTATGCGAACAAGGCATTTGTTGAATCACCGAAAGGAAAAGGTAAGCACCGACTGTCTTGGAGAACTAGCGACCAGCCAGTGAAAATTAGCACACATGGATATTCAAAACTTAAGTGGCTGATAAAGTAACAAGGAATTAGAATGAAGGCTTAGGGTTTGTAGGGTTATTTTTCCCAATGACTATATTTATGAATTTTTTGACTTGCAAACTAGGGAGTAAAACAATTTGCAGAGGCTAGAGGACAAGGCACAACTTCATGAAATTTTTAAGGATGCTTGGCAGGATAAAAATAGAGATTTTGGAATAGGTTTAGCCAAATTTGCATGTACATGGGAAAATTAGGGTAACATTTTGGTGATTTCTACTGGATGTTAGCCTGCTAGACATGGAAAACCAATGGCCTTGATACATTCATTGGGCATGGGGTCATCAAAAATCAAAAAATTCTCACAGGGAGACAAAACTAAAGCTTTTCTTAGGGAACTTCTTGGAAAATAGGAAACTAACCTAGAAAATAGGGAAACAAGCAAAAATGCACATTTACAAGAATTTACAAAGAGGGATTAACCTCAAAATAGGGCTTCAAGTGGAATCCATTGACTGAGATTGGCAAGGAAACTCCTTCAAGATTTGATAGCTGGAAAGCATTGGATCCCTTGCACTTTGTTATAACAAATGGTCCACTCCTAGAATGAATCAAATTTTGTGTGCCTACTAGGCCTAGACCTGAACTCATCCCACTTGAGGAATACATCTCCAACCTTGAAATTCCTAACCCTGGCTCTTTTGTCAAAACTCCTCTTTGTTTGAATCTAATGGAACTCCATATCCTACATTGATTTGTTTGTGATCTCTTCCAATTCCATCAACTGAGCATACCTAACCTACAAGGGGTCTCTTTCTTCAAATAGGGCATATTGAGTAGCCAAGTCCAAAGCCAACAATTCAACTAAGATAGACAAATTGGCTTCCTTTCCATACACCAACATGAAGGGGGAATTACCAATGATCTTCTTTGGGGTAATTTTGTACAACCATAAGGTAGACTTTAGTTTAGTGGCCAAACTATGCCCTTAAGTGGCAATGAAAAATCAACAAATCAGGGTTAGTCAACTTGATATAAAATTTTTAACTAGATATGAACCTAATATCAATGCAGCAGCACAAAAATTTTAGGGAAAAAATAAGAAGTAGGTGTATGTCTGACCACCTTAATCATAATCAAATGATAATATTTTATTATAAGATTTTATATATAAGTAGTAGACTCATGTCTAGATGTGATGCATATTTTTTTGTAATTTTATTCCCAAAAAAAAATTAATTATGAATTTTTTGATACAACATTTTCAGAATTAAAAAACTCTCATGTCTGACCACCTTAACTCATGCAAAACTTTACAAAATTCAAATTTTATTTTTTTTCCTTATAATAGGTGAAGCATAGAATGTGACGCATTTTTCAAATTTCAAAAATGTTATACCATCTAAAAGTTATAGTCATTTTTCAATCAGTATATAAATCAACACTTTAGAGGTAGCTCAATTAGAAAATAACTAATAATTACTTATCAAATTCAAAATTTGACATCAATTATATCGATATAAAGCTGATAATCTCCTTAAGATACCCTTTTTATTTTATCAAATTTGGGTGAAAAAAAATTTGTCAGCTACATTGTCAAAGTTTTGAACTGACATTGCCACTTTTTGGCCCCTCGTGATCTTGCACATACCCTTATCCTAATCAAGTTCTTATTTGTTGATTCAGCCAAGCCATTACCCTGAGGGTAATAATTTGAACTGTTATTCAGATAGATGCTATTCTTGACTACCCACTCTGAGACTTTGAGGCTTGTGAATGCTAATGTATTATCTGAAATTATGGAATCTAGAATGCCAAATCTATGAATTATTTCATCATAAAAACTCAATACAACATTCTCATTGGCCTCTTTTAAAGCAATTGCTTCTATCCACCTAGTGAAATAATCTATTGCAGTGATTATCCACTTATGTCTTGCACTATATGGAGAATTGATCATGCCAATGAAGTCTATACCCCACTTCATGAAGGGTTGCTCTATTCTGATTGGCTGTAGGGGCAAGGCTGCAAGCCTTTCTTTTCCTACAAACATAGCACACTTGATGCATTTCCTCACATACTCATGACTATCCTTAAAGATAGATGGCCAATAGTATCTAGCCCTCATGATCTTAAAAGTAGTAGTCCTAGGAGAAAAGTGACCTCCAGAAGGTCCATCATGAAACTCAAATAGGACATTAGCTATCTTTTCTGAATCTATGCATCTTAAAATGACACCATTGTGATTCTTTCTAAAAAGAACTTCATTTATCAGCACAAGAGGAATAGATTGTAATCTATAATACCTTCTTTTTGCTAAATCTAGGCCTGTAGGACATTGTCCTATCTTCAAATAATTGATCATATTAGGAAACCAACTTGTTTCCTTGGCTTGTTCTTCTATAGAATGCACCACCAGAGATGCATCTATTTTCTCTAATTTCTTTGAACTCTCATCCCCTGCCAAATGTTCACAAAGATCTCTTCCTCTAACCAGCTTGGTAGTTTGAATATCTATGTCATACTCCATCACCTTGGTGATCCAACTAGCTCTTTTCTCATTTAGGTCTTTGGAAAGAAAAAATTCTTTGACACTTGGATGAGTAAATTTCTAGTGTACCTTGCTATGGGTCAACAAATATCTAAAATTTTTAAGGTTCTTCACCACAGAAAGCACATGTTTTTCTACAAAAGAGTATCTCTATTCATACTCCTCTAAACCATTGCTAAAGAAAGTAATAGGCTACTCTAATCCATCTGCATTTTCTTGAGTCAGCATTGCAGATATAGCATCATGACCCCCATAAGCATAAAGGATAAAATCTTTACTAAAATTTAGATTTAGGAGAGCAGGGGCTTCTGTTAAGGCCTCTTTGATAGCTTGGAAATTGATTTTTCCTTCTTTGGTCCAACTAAAAGCTGAACTCTTCTTTAACATGGATGTCAAAGGCTTTAGTAAATCTACAATGTTAGGAAAGAACCTCCTAACAAAATTAATCTTTCCTATGAAAGATTGAAGAATTTTCTTGTGATGTGGCAGGGGTAGCTCTAGGATGGCTACAATTCTCTCAGGATCTACTATGATCCCTTCTTTGGATACTACATATCCCAACAATTTTCCTTCATGAATTGCAAACACACATTTCTTGGGATTAAGAGATATCCCAAATTCACTACATCTTTCAAAAATCTTCCTCAAATGTTTGATATGATCTACTGCATGCTTTGAATAGATAGTTATGTCATCTAAGTAGACCAACACAAAATTATACATGAGGCTCTTAAAGGCCATATCCATTGCCTTTTGAAATCTAGCACCTGCATTTGACAAACCAAAGGGCATCTTTTGATAAGCCATGGTTCCCCACTTGGTTGTAAATGCAATCTTGTATTGATCCTCTTCACTCACTAAGATTTGATTGTATCCTAAATAACCATCCAATAATGAAAATCTTTCAGATCCAAAGACACATTGTAAGATTTGTTCCGTGGAGGGTAGTGGATGGCAGTCTTTTAGAGAGGCCTTGTTAAGATCCCTAAATTCAACACATAACCTTAGCTCCCCATTCTTCTTCCTGATAGGATCAAGGTTGGAAACCCAACTAGTATGGTTAATAGGGTAGATGATACCACTTTCTATTAGTTTGAGTACTTCTTTATGCATAAGTGGCTCAAGCTTGGGATTAACAAGCCTTTGCTTCTGCCTCACTGGTTTGGCATTTTTCTCTAATTTAATGGTGTGTTGGGCAAGGGTAGGATAAAAACCCTTGAGGTCTTCATACTGCCATGCAAAAACATCACTGAGTTCTTTGAATAATTGGATGTAATCCTACTTTTCCAATTCAGTGTTCACTTTTCCAAATTGTAAGCTCTTACTTGGTTCCAACTCTAATTCAACACAATGTTCTTGTTGAACTACCAGGCTAGCTTTATTCTTCTTAACTTCATCATCCTTGCTGAAGATAGTCTCTAAGGTGACAAGACCTCTAGGAATCTTATTGGACTTTAGTTGTATCACTTGATCACCATACTTTTGTGATAGCCTATCTTGATTATGCTTTGAAAATACCTCTTCTTCAAATAAGAATTGCAGAATTTGTTCATCATTGTCAAACACCTGCCAATTGACATCATTATCAGGGATAGAGTGTTTGATAATCACTTTGATATGCTATTGATCCATCTCTTTTGAAATGCTATTTGGAATGTCATACTGAGATCCAACAATAGCTAACCTATCTGCATTTTGATTTAGCTTCCTAGGGATAGCAACAATATTGAAAGCACAAAAATCTTCAATTGCATCCCAAACTCTATGTTTGTCTGCTCTCAAGGTGTCATTTTTGGTTGCACTTATCCCTCTTACTTGGTTAACAACTAATTCACTATCGCCATAAACTTTTAAGGCCTTAAGCCCTCTTTTTCTAGCCCACTCTAGTCGGTTGACTAGACTTTCATATTCTACAGTGTTGCTAGTGCAGGAGAAACCAAATCTAAAGGTAGTATAATACCTTTCTCCTCTTGGGGACACTAGCATAGAAACACCACTAGAACCATGTCTACTTCTAGCCCCATCAAAAAATAATTCCCAAACCTAGTTGCTCTGATCCTCTGAATCAGTATCTTCTTTGAGAAGGCTTGGCTCTATGGATCCACCTTGTTGTATTAAATAACTTCCCAAACCAAAATCCCAAATATTATTTTCTTGGTTCTTTGAAGCTCTTTCATCTAGAAGAATATCAGGGATACTCTCTATCTTTGTGCTTGCTTCACTAATGGTTTGGAAGTCATTGTCATCAAATATGGGGCAATTTCCATTAATGGTATTGGACACATATGGTTCTATATGGTGTGCTACCAATGGTTCTCACTTGATGGTGACCTTGGTCCCATACTGATGCAGGAGCATCCTGGGTGTAAGAGTAATCTTGCATCACCCAAAAATATTTTTATTTTTGTATTCAATAAGGGCTATCTTATGCAAAGTTGCTATTTATGGAAACTTGCTATTTTTAGTAAGTTGGTCTTACCATCTTGGAATGTTCTAATTTTAATCATGGAGGTTCATCTCAGTCATATCAGCCTGCCAACAAAGTTTCATGGCTAGATCAGGTCTAGTTTTGAAGATATTGAAGATTTGTGGTATTGGCAGCAGGGTATAGAAACTTCGAACTCAGTTTTGAAGGCTTTAGAGGCCCCGGATGAGGTCAAAAATTTGGGTGATAGGCGCTTTGTGCAAGTCAAGCTTGTAGAGTGCTTTGTGGCATTTCTAGAATGGGGTTATAATAGCCAATCGGGTCAACGGGTGATGACTTATGGTCTTCAGAAGTTGGGTCACCTGAAATGGCAGAAAATAATTTTTTTCAAAATTTCTGTTTGGATTTCAAAACTCATTTTGAGCCGACTTTGATGTAATAAATTGTAAAATAAAATAATTCTAAGTTTGGTCAGCCCTAAGGGCTAAATTTCTAGAACCTTCTTGGGCGGTGGAAATTGATTATTTAAAGAAGGCCCATAGTGTTGTCTAGGGCAGTTCTGGGTAGTAGATCTGGGTATTGATTCGAGGCTTTATCCTACATAATATTGTAAGGGAATGCCCATGTGGCTTTGCATATTGTAATTCTGAAAGTTTGTAATTCCACATTTGTGGAGATAATAAGAAGCCAATTTTCTGTTCTTGCATATTATTGTTGTTGTTTCTCTATTTTTGTTAAGTGTTTATGGTATTAAGGGGAGAAAACTTCATCAAGTGGTATTAGAGCTAGGTTGTTCTTGAGTGTGTAAATAGATCGTCGACTGTGAGACAGTTTGCACCAGGACCGTGGTTAGGGTTTTAGCGCGCATCATGAAAATGCCTCCATGAAGAGAACGTGGCGAAAGAGCTGGTGCTGTGACACTTGAGGTTAGAGAGCTATAGAGACAAGTGTGAGCATTGCAAGAAGAGATTCATAGAGGAATGAATCTTAATGTTAGAGATGAAAGTGAGGATGAAGCTGAAGAATAATATCAAGAAGGAGAAGCTGAAATTGTGAACCAAGAGGAAGAAAGACTTTTTTGGGTGATTTCCAAGATTGGGAAAAGACCTAAGATTAAGGTTCCTACATTTTCTGAAAATCTTAACCCAGAGGAATTGATCGACTAGATCAATGAATGTGAGAAATATTTTGAGTATGAAGATGTTGAGGATCCTGATAGGGTCAAATTTGCGAAGGCCAGATTGAAAGGTCATGCAAAGATCTGGTGGCAAGAAATTCAATTGGAGTGAAATAGGAGAGGGAAAGATAAAATCACAAGATGGGATCAGATGGTGGATAAATTGAGGCCATAGTTCATTCCTATTGATTATGAGCTTGACCTACTACAGAAAATGCAAAGTTTGAAGCAAGCAGGAAGATCTGTTCAGGAGTATACAGAGGAGTTTTATCGACTCCTCATTAGAACAGGCCGTGCAGAAGCTGATAAGGAGAAAGTTGCCCGATACCTTAATGGGTTAAGGCCAAGCATTCAGGAGGAGTTGAATCTGGTTTGAATGAACAGTATTGAGGAGGCATACCAGTTTGCCCTAAAAGTAGAGGAAAAGCTGAACAAGAAGTTTGAGAGTAGACAAAATGGAAGAGGTCATGGTGGAAGATTTGGCAGATGGTCATATGGTGGCTGAAATGAAGATCCAGAAAAGAAAGATGAGGCCAGTAGCAGTCAAATCAGAGAGGAAATAATTCCAATCATTTCCAGGATCAGAGTAATAGAGATTAGAGAGGAAGAGGAAGAGGACAAGGATCTGGAAGAGGAGACTTCCATGGAACATGTTTTCACTATGGAGAAGAAGGTCATAGGGCATTTGAATGTCCTCAGTGCCAAGGTAGAACAGACAGGAGAAATGAAGGCTAGGCCAGAGTTGCACATGTAGATGAAGATGCTAGATCATCAAATTCTAAAGATGCTGAAAGAGGAGAAACGCTAATTAACAGAAGAGTCTTGCTGAGTGGTGAGAATGAACCTGAACAAAGGAGGAGCCTGTTTCGCACTAGATGCAAGTGTGAGGGTAAATGCTATGATGTGATTATTGATAGTGGAAGCACTAACAATTTAGTGTTAGAAGAGATGGTGACGAAGTTGAAGCTCAAGAGATAGAAACACCCACATCCATATTGGATTGTCTGGGTGTAGGATGACCACAATGTCATGGTCAGTGAACAGTGCCTGGTAAAGTTCAAGATCAGTGGGTACCAAGATGAGGTACTATGTGATATCATCTTTATGGATGCATGTCATATGTTGTTGGGTAGATCATGGTAGTTTGACAAATGTGTTGTACACGATGGTCGTGCAAATACCTATTCCTTGACAAAGGATGGAGTGCGACATAAGCTAAAGCCATTGAAGGAGACCGAAGAAAAGGTATGTGGTAATGCAAGAATAACTTTTGTTGATGGAAGAAAATTCTTAGATGGTATGAGGCATGAGCATGTGTGTTTTTCTTTAATTCCAAAAGTTGGTAAAGAAGAAGTAGAGGATGTACCTGTAGAGGTTGCAAATTTGTTGAATGAGTTTCAGGATATTGTATTTGGTAATGTACCTGATGGATTACCACCGGTAAGGAAGATTAGTCATCAGATGGATTTCATTCCAGGAGCTAGTTTGCCAAACAAGGCAGCACACAGAATGACACCAACAGAAAGTGAAGAGTTGAACAGACAAGTACATGAGTTATTGCAGAAGGGGTTAATTTGAGAGAGTCTGAGTCCCTATGCTGTACCAGTGGTATTAGCACCAAAGAATAATGGAGAGTGGAGGATGTGTATAGATTCCAGAGCAATAAACAAGATCATAATCAAGTATAGGTTTCCATTGCCATGAATGGATGATATTATGGATTGTTTGAGTGGAGCTGTGTATTTCTCAAATATAGATCTGAAGAGTGGATATCACCAGATTCGAATCAGAGAATGAGATGAATGAAATACTACCTTCAAGACAAAGGAAGAACTATATGAGTGGTTAGTCATGCCTTTTGGGCTAACCAATGCACCGAGCACTTTCATGCGGCTCATGAATGAGGTTCTGAAAGAATTTCTGGGAAAGTTTGTCATTGTTTACCTAGATGATATTTTGATTTTTAGCAAGACATTGGAGGAACATATGATGCATATTCATATGGTGTTTGAGAAATTGATAGATGAGAAATTATTGATTAATTTGAAGAAGTGCATTTTTGTGAAGAAAGAGTTAGTGTATTTGGGATTTGTAGTTTCAACAGAAGGTCTAAAAATGGACCGAGAGAAGGTGCATGCTATCCTTGAATGGCCTACTCCAAGGAGTGCTACTGAGGTAAGATCTTTTTATGGTTTGCCTAGTTTCTACATAAAGTTTATCATAAATTTTAGCAGTATTTTTGGACCCTTGACTGAAACAATGAGAGGGGATAGAAAAGAGTTTAAGTGGACTAATGGGGCAGAAAAAAGTTTTCAATTGTTGAAACAAAAAGTTACAGAACAACCTATTTTAGCACTTCCAAATTTTATTAAGGTGTTTCGAGTAGACTGTGATGCTAGTGGTACTGCAATAGGAGCTGTTATGAGCCAAGAAGGTAAATGTATTGCTTATTTTAGTGAGAAGTTAAATGATGCCAAGAGAAAATATTCTATCTATGATAAGGAATTTTATGCTATAGTTTAGGCATTAAAGAAGTGGAGACATTATCTGCTTCCTAAGGAGTTTGTTTTGTATACTGATCATCAAGCTTTGCAATATTTGAATAGTCAAGGAAAGTTGAATCAAAGGCATTTGAAATGGGTTGAGTTTTTGCAGAGTTATACATTTATTTTGAAACACATAAGTGGAAAGTCTAACAGGGTTGTAGATGCTCTTAGTAGAAGGCAACTATTGCTGACAGAGATGCAGATTGAGGTGGTTGGGTTCAAGGAACTCAAGAATTTGTATCCAGAGGATCCTGATTTTGGTGAAGCTTGGAAAGCTTGTACAGAACCTGTTACTCTAGACAGGATGAAATGGTTGGATTTTATCATCCAAGATGATATGCTATTCAACGGGAGTCAGTTGTGCATTCCATGAAGTTCTATGAGGGAGAATCTCATCAAGGAGAAGCATAGTGGAGGATTGGCTGGACATTTTGGTCGTGATAAAACCCTTACTTTGGTTGGTGAGAATTATTATTGGCCACAATTGTAGCAATATGTAAAGAAGTTTGTACAAAGTTGCAGATTATGTCAGATGGCAAAAGGAGTGAAGTAGAATATAGGGTTGTATCATCCATTACCTATACCAAAGAAACCTTGGGAGGATATCAGTATGGACTTTGTTCTAGGGTTACCGAGAACTCAACAGGGACATGATTCAATTTTTGTGGTGGTTGATAGATTTTCGAAGATGGCACATTTCATTCCCTACAAGAAGACTAATGATGCTATTCATGTAGCAGAATTATTTTTCAGAGAAGTAGTGAGACTACATGGTTTGCCAAAGACCATAGTTTCAGATAGAGACACTAAGTTTGTTGGATATTTTTGGCAAACATTGTGGAAGAAGTTGAAGAAAGCTTTGAAGTTTAGTTTATCACATCATCCACAGACTAATGGACAGATAGAGGTGGTGAATAGAAGTTTGAGAAATTTTCTTAGATGTTTGGTTGGAGATAAGCCAACAAGATGGGATTTGATTTTACCACAAGCAGAATTTGCATACAATAATTCTGTCAATAGGAGTACTGGTAAATCACCATTCTAGATTGTATATGGAAGTAGTCTAAGAAATGCATTTGAATTGAGAAAGATAGATAAAGGAGAAATAAGTAGTGCTGAAGCTGAGAATTTTGTAGAACACTTGAAGAACATCCATGAGGAGGTGAGGAAGCATATTACCAAGATGAATGCGTAGTATAAGGCTAAGGCAAATGGGAAAAGGAGGCATAAGAAATTTTGGGTTGGCGATGAAGTCATGGTTCATTTGTGGAAGGAGCGATTTCTGGTTGGTACATATAACAAGCTGAAAATGAAGAAGTTTGGACCATGTAAGATATTGAAGAAGCATGATTCAGGAAATGCATATGAGGTAGAGTTGCCTAGTGAGTTGAATATTTTACCAGTGTTTAACATTTCAGATTTGATAGAGTATCACGAAGGAGGTGTTGAAGATGAGGTTGCAGCAGCACAGTGGAGTATTCCAGCAACTAGTTCAGATATCAAAGAGATTGAAGACATACTGGATAGTCATGTTGGTAGAAGCACGAGGAACAAGACATATGAAGAGTATTTGGTCAAATGGAATGGACGACCTGTTGAAGATTCATCATGGCTAACAAAGGAGGAGGTTAACCATCTTGGTTTTCCTTTGCACACCTAAGTTGTGATAGGGTCACTTCTCAAATTACCCCTGGTGTCTGATGCAGGAGCATCCTGGGTGTAAGAGCAATCTTGCATCACCCAAAAATATTTTTGTTTTTGTATTCAATAAGGGCTATCTTGTGGAGAGTTGCTATTTATAAAAACTTGCTATTTTTAGTAAGTTGGTCTTATGATTTTGGAATGTTCTAATTTTACATGTGGAGGTTCATCTCAGTCATATCAGCTTTCCAGCAAAGTTTCATGGCTAGATCAGGTCTAGTTTTGAAGATATTGAAGATTTTCGGTATTGGTAGCAGGGTACAGAAACTTTGAACTTAGTTTTGAAGGCTTTAGAGGCCCCAGATGAGGTCAAAAATTTGGGTGATAGGTGCTTTACATGAGTCAAGCCTGTAGAGCACTTCGTGGCATTTCCAGAATGGGGTTATATTAGCCAATCGGGTCAATGGGTGATGACTTATGGTCTTTAGAAGTTGGGTCACCTGAAATGGCAGAAAATATTTTTTCTTCAAAATTTTTGTTTGGGTTTCAAAACTCATTTTGAGCCGAATTTGATGTAATAAATTGTAAAATAAAATAATTCTAAGTTTGGTCGGCCCTAAGGGCTAAATTTCTAGAACCTCTCGGGCGGTGGAAATTGCTTATATAAAGAAGGCCCGTAGTGTTGTCTAGGGCAGTTCTGGGTAGTAGATCTGGGTATTGATTCGAGGCTTTATCCTACAAAATATTTTAAGGGAATGCCCATGTGGCTTTGCATATTGTAATTCTGAAAGTTTGTAATTCCACATTTGTGGAGATAATAAGAAGCCAATTTTCTGTTCTTGCATATTATTGTTGTTGTTTCTCTATTTCTGTTAAGTGTTTTTGGTATTAAGGGGAGCAACCTTCATCACATACCTTGTATGAAATAGCATGTGAGACCAGTCAGAAGATAGGTAGCCTCTTGTCTTGGATGTAAACTCCCTCGAAAGACATATAGAAAACAATGCAGGGAGATCTATGATATATATATCAAGGAGGATGGAGAAATTAGAACTAGCATGTAGGATTAAACTAGTATCCTTAGCCACACTTATAGTATTTCTTGAGGATTCATCAAGTTGGGTAACCTTCTTTTGGAAGGGTTCATATTTTAGTCCTAATTGGTCAGCTACTTTCTTGGGCATCACAGTGCTAGTAGCTCCACTATCTACCATACAATTATGTACTAAAGATTTTCAAATGATTAAAGATACATAAAAGGGAGGTGGCTTTGAATTCCTACCTTGAATGGTATTGGCCTTGGAGTTGATACTTGGAGCCTCCTTTTCTTGATCAGTGTTAACCAACACTAGCTTTGTAGCTTGTTTTGTAGGTTGAGGAGTTGTGATCTCATTTATGGCCTTCTTCAAAATTTTAGGCTGTCCTAGAAGAGCCAAAGAGTCCCACATGGACATGGTGACATTCACCTTCTTCATGTTGTCTACAATATTAAAAGGTGTCATAGTGTGTACTCTTTCTTTTTCCTTTACTATGATGGGCTCCACCTCTTTGGAATGTTGGCCTTCTTTGCTTGTGATGACAGGAACCTCCTTAGGTGTGATGGGATTGGCTTGCTGCAGTGGCTCTACAAATGTAGTGGCTTTAGCATTGGAATCTGCTCTCTCCATGTCTCGAGCTCTCCTTTTTGCTTTTGTATAGGCAACAAAAGCAACTTCATCATTGACTCCATTGAAGTTTGGCTGCTCCCAATTAAAGAGAGCAGCCTCTTTTTCTTGTGATTCTTGTTGAGGCACTGATCCACTAGATGAAGCCTCTGATTGAGCTTGTGAGGCATTTTGAACCATTAGAGCTTGGTTCATCCATCCATTTGAACATGTAGTCTGATTACAAGTAAAAAACCATTCATTATCCATAGCCATATTATTTTGACTAGGAACCATATCCCTCACTGGATTTGCAGAATTGAGAGGTGCAAGGTTGTATGGTTGGAATGGTCTCTGATTGAAACTTTTCTTTTTTCCTTGATAACCTCCTTGGTATGGTGGCCTATTTTGTTGATAAGGTTGTCCTTGATTTTGATATTGTTAATTAGGACCTTGGCCTTGTGACTGAAATGGTGGTTTGATTCCTTGACCTTGTTTCTTCAAATTGGTAACTTCCTTAGTCAAGGTCTACAATAAATTTGTCATCTCTTGCTGACTGCTTTATTGGCTATTCTTTATTTCTTATAGCTCTTGAGAGAAACTTGTCCTCAACTCTTGATCACTGGTACTAGCCTGAGGTGCTAATATGGTGGGAATAGGGGTAAATGGGGGTACTTGTGCAGGTGCAATGGGCTGAAGGCTAGGGAAAATGAGCATTGGTGGCCTTCTAGCAATCATGCCTACTTGGATTAAACAATTTTTAGCCTTGACAACTATGTCAAAGGATTGGGGTAAAGAAGCACCACCCATAGACTAGATCATGATAGAGATTTGACCATTCAGACTTTGCAAGTAGTATAGGAAAGCATGGTCAGCTGATGGTCTTACTAATACTGGAATTCTATTCCATGTCTTAAGGAATCTACTATTGTAATCTGTCATTTTCTCTTGAGGGTCTCTCTTAATGGCTTTTAACTGCTCAACTAGAGACAAGTTATCTGATTTATCCTCAAAATGCCTACTTAATGCATCTCCTAACTCATCCCATGAAGTAATGGAACCAACAGTTAGAGTCCTAAACCATTAAAGAGCCTTACCTTTTAGAGAGGCTACTAATAATTTGGTGGCCACATCCTCTTGAGTTATGTTGTGTACATTTCAGATGGTGGTCACATCTCTTATGTGTTCAAAAGTAGTTGTCTTCCCTTCACCAATGAAATCAAGTACACTCTTAAGTGCCACCAAGGGCACATCATGATCTTGAACAAAGGCTAATGGGCTCCCCTAGTTGAATGGCGCAAAGGAAAACTATCTAGCCATTGCAAGAGTTGTGATTTGAAGATTAACAACTATATGAGTTGTATTTGCTACTGGATTTGAATCATCTTCTAGATCTTTGGTTAGAGATCTACTTCTTCTGAGATGAAAGGGGAAAGGTCTCCTTTCTAAGGTGTCAGGAGGTGTTGATTAAACTCTCCTTGCAGGGGATGTTCTTTGAGTTGACCTACCTTTGTGACTTCTTCTTGAGGGAAACTCTGAAAATTTAGTGGGCTTTGAGCTCCTAGTCTCAATCTTACTCATAAACCTTAAACAAGGTCGGCCTGGATCTTTGAAATCAATGGAGTTGCTAGATATACCTGATGAAACAACTTCTTGAAGTTTGTATTATGTAATTTGTATATCAAAGATAACTTAATCTTCAACAATGAACTTCTCTTGTAGTCCCACTAGGCATGCTATAATTGTTATACAATAAGTTTGCACCCTTGTCTCAAGCTCTCATAGTCTTGATAACCTAGTATAACATGGGAATCATCTCCAGGTTGTGGGACCTATGCTAACTAAGATGAGACCTCCAGGTTCTAGGCTGTTTCCTCTTGGATAATCACCTTAATTTTCACTTAAAAATGAAAGTAAAACTTTTGAGGGAAAGGGATAGAAGGAATGCTTGGGAAGGGAAATGACTAAAAGAAAACTACCTACTAGGTGATGCACCAAAATTAGGGTTTTGATCTTAGTATAGAGGATGAAATTAATGAAAGGCTTAGGTCTAGGAGGTCACAACTCACTAAATAGGCTGGCATAAGTATTTCATAGAAGGGTTTTCAATAGAAAGAGGCTATTGAGGGAAAGAAAGGATTTCTCAAAACAATAGCATTCCTAAGAGATTTAGACACAATTTATGACCTACAAATAAACATTCACCTCTATAACTCAGTATAGGAATGAGACAAGATTGTTAGGGGGTTGAAGTATACCCACAAAAGCATTCACATCCAATCATCCACAATAACACACAATAGTTGCAGAAAAAGAGAGGGATCAGGAACCCTAAGATATCACTGAAAACATCATATACTTTAATCCCATAAGAGATAATTCAAAAAAGGAAGCATAGGGACATGAAGGATGGTCACAAAATACCTCTGCAATGTTTTTATTATCAATGGGAACTTTACAACTGTATAAGCCAGAGGGTAGAAATGATACCATAGATGACCCTTAAGAAAAGATGAATTTCTTCTACAATTGTGAACCTCTCCTTTTTATAGAAAAGTCAATTATGAGCTCAAAAGCTCCACAAATACATTATATACATCCCCCTCTTGTATGTAGGAAAGAGTCAAAACTTAACTAGCATTACAAGATTAAACAATGATATCAAACCTTAGGGTACTGATCACCTATTAATGAAAATATCTGAGAACACTGGTGATCAAATCATATCTTTCTTTGTGTGTTGATCCTTCTAAACTAAAAACACCTGCAAACACAATAACCTTGACCTTCCAAACCATTTGCAACTCCACTAAGCCATGAAGGCTCCAAATATAATTATATTTCCTTGGGAGAGGTACTACTTGAAAAGGTGGCGCCAACTCTTTCTAGCACCTCCTATCATTAAAACATGGCAAAGGACCCTGTAACACTAGCCAATAGTCACTTATATTATCTTCACAACCACAACCATCCTGAGACTTTATTTCCTGAGTTACCCGACATTGTGCATGGCTGAAAGAATGCAAAACCCTTGCAGAGACATTTAAATTTTGAAATATAACAGCTAGTGGTAGATTTTAAAATGTAATTGTCGATGAGAAACCCTTCCTGGTAGATGAACAACCATGATGCATTTGAAAATAGGTTGAAAACCTATCTCTGACAAGTCAAATGCCACTGTGGAAGTTAGCAGCCAATGAAACGTGAGAAAATCAGCACATCTAACAGACTTGGACCCATGACTTGTAGAAAGAGCATGGGATGGTTGTTGCAAGATTGCAAGGGCTTGGAAGATCCCTTGTGATCAAGCAACAATCATAGATCTTCAATCTACTGACATCCCCGTAGATACTCTAACACTTGCTCCACTATTTTTTTGACATCCTTACCCACTGGAAGGATGATGGCTGTCTTAGAGAGGCCTGTTATCTCATGAATTAAGTCTCCTATGATTCTTACTGGTACATCTCCAATCCAAAACAAATCCTCATGGATTCTGCTCAACAATATCTTTATCCATTCTTCCTCATAGAATTCATATGTTGTGGCATATTCAACAATGGAGTGATCATTCCATTTAGTGTATTCATCCATGAACATTTTATCTAGTTTCAACATTGTGTCCATGTGCACCCTTAACCTATCTAGTCCAATAGCTTCCTTCTTACAATAAATGTAAGCCCTTATGTCTTCTACATGCATGACACCCATCGGTGTGCAGGAAAATGCTCCCTCTAAATCATCTAGGGTTGATTTAAATGTGTGTCTCTTGAAAACATACTGCTTCTTCTTAGCAACATAAAAAACAATAGGAGTGACCATGACTTACTTGATATTCACTTTCCAAATGATCTCTAAGATGTTTTGACAGCTTCTGAATCAGCGCAACAAGCTAGGGTTTCTTGCAACCGATCAAATGCACTACAAATACTAGATAAATCGATCTCCAAATATTCATAAGAACTTCCAAGGCTCAATCTGCTCTCCAATCACTTTGAATATGAATGCAATGACTGAACAAACAAATTTTTGTGTACTTAAAGTAATAATTCTGCCATTAATGCAACTCGCATAAACCAGCTATCACTTCAAAATTAAAAAATTGAGCTCCCCTTACAATCAGCATGTGTGATCTTGTGTAAAGGTTCTAATACACTCCAAAAGCTTAAGTCCAAAGGAACGTACTCTGAGGATGAGTATACTAGCCACACAGGGGTCTAGAGCTAAATTAGCTCCCCCTATGACCCTGAGGGCCATTCATGCAGATGTAGAGGGTGCATCCACTAGGGATGCATCCAATACATTCTTATCAACATTATCCTTCTTTCCATCTGAACAAATCAAGCTCACATCTTCTGAGGCCTTCACAAACTTGACTTCTGCTTCAGGATCCAAAACTGGTTGTTCAATCTTTTAGGGCTTTCTGGACCTTGCGTCCTTGATGTACAAAACTTTGAGATATGGCCAGCCTTGTTATAGGTGTGATAAATCACTAGAGGTCCATTATTCCTCGGTGCATTGACATGAGTCACCATTTTACATGTTCTAGCTGTGTGACCATTGTAGTTACATATCTGACATGTAACATTCTAAGAACTTCTTGAATTTGTTTGATTCTGATTTCTTTGATCATGCTAAATCCTATTCTTCTTACTAGTCTTGCAATTTATTTCTCTATGACCATATTTATTACATGTATAATAGTAAACATTAAATTTTTTTACTTCTGTACAATTCCTTGCAATATGTCCATTCTTGTTACATGCAAAATAGGTGCGTTCTCTAGGCTTGCGCTCATTCTTAGGAGGACCATCATTATCTTTTGTTTGATCTTCAGTCTTCTCAGTATCAATAGACTCCTTTTGTGTCTCCTTTCTTTCTTGCATATTATCAATCTGATTATGTGCTTCATTGTATCCAATATAGCTAGTGTCTCCTTTGACTCTTCTTTCATACAACTAAGATTCTATCAAATTTGAACTAGTGTGCAATTTGTCAATGTGATTCTTTTCTTCTTTTAATTTAGATTCCAATATTTCTTTGCAATTCCTCAGATCCAAGATTTCCAAATTGGCTTCCCTCAATTCATCATTGAGTTGAAGGTTCTCCTTGACTTGCTCATTGTAGACATCTTGATTGTTCTTCAATTTGTCATCAAAATCTTCAAGCTGGCTCAATAGAGATGCATTTTCTTCATTTAACTTCTTGACTTTTTCTTCAAGATCACTGTTAGAGAAACCTTTCAAATCCTTTCTTAGTTTTTTGAT
This sequence comes from Chamaecyparis obtusa, assembly GCA_027943335.1. Lineage (NCBI taxonomy): Eukaryota > Viridiplantae > Streptophyta > Pinopsida > Cupressales > Cupressaceae > Chamaecyparis > Chamaecyparis obtusa. The sequence continues at coordinate 1,677,936 of BSBK01000227.1, read as the reverse complement.
AACTAATTGAGCATCACTGACTTTTTCTTTTAGTTCTACAATTTCTCTTTGTGAATTGTCTAGGTCTTCAAGAGTAGCTTCAAGCTTCTTCAGATGTTTCATTTCTATCTTGTCCATGATCTCCTCAAGTGGTTAAACTTCTATGCTGAGGACTAGAGCTCTGATACCAATTGTTAGGAATGCGAACACTAAGAGGGGGGCTGAATTAGTGTTCACTGAACTTTAACTTTTCCTTTTAATCTTTATGCTTAACTTAAATGCTTAAGTACTAAATTAAATATGAAACATAAAACATGAAACATAAGAGTAACACATGACACCCAAATAGGTAAAAAATGCCGGTGGGAATTGACACCCACTAATATTTTGCACTAGTGTTTTGTGATCCTTACTAGAAGATCCTTTACCCCATTAGGAGTAGCTTTATAATAATTTTAGTATATTAGACCTGGTTAAGGGTCGGACCCTATTAGGAGTCTTTTAAAATGATCCCTGTTAGGGGAGTGGACTCACTATCCTAGAGCTCACTACTCAAATGATGAAGGCTACAAGCTTCTAAATTAGATACACACTATATCTACAGGTGACCTATTGCTGTGACACTTCTTGTTAGATCAGTTCCTTTGGTGCACTAATGCTTTGACCTCTGGCAAAGCTCTAATACATCATATGTTCTCTTTGCATACCTCTACTCTACTTAACACAACTCTAATACAACTTTCATACTAATTTCAATAGGTGCATCTTATAATTATATGCTCATACAAACAAAACAATTAGTTCAGCCCTATAACTAATTACAAACAATGCTTCCAAATGAATTTGCTTAAGCATTCTTACAATTATACATGTACATATGTTGACAACCTAAATACAATGGGTGCATAGCCTCTACAACATTAATTTACAATCGCATACCAAAATAGTCACTATCGACTCCATGCTCTGTTTGCTGTTGGCACACACTAGTTGTGCATCTTCAAGTGACTGTAACTTTCTCATCTTTGCATATCTACTTATGCGCTCTTAGACTAAGCATAAGTATAGTCTAAAAACCTTAACTTCAAGGGTGCATACCTTAGTTCATCCATACACACATCCACTGATGCTCTGAGTCTCTGGTACTCTGTTCACTATCCAGTCTTCAACACTTAATTGAATTCTGATCTTTACACTTAGTGCGCTTGTTGGAGCTTTTCCTTGTAGGACCAACTTGAATCAATAGATGGGCTTGATTCTTATGGTAGGCACTCAAGTTTGACAAGAAAATAGTCCAATTTATGAGGATAGAGAACATCCTCTTTCTTCTTTGAGCTCCACATCACTCAGGAGGGTATTGCCTTATCTGTGCACTTAAGACACCTCATGATAAATAATAGGCCTACAGATAGATTATTGTGGAATAGTCTTCAAACCCTTTTGGGTATCTTATACCCCAATGAAAACAATTCTTATGCAATAGCTCTACTTGCATAGAATGGGTATGAAAACCAAAAACCTATACTAACAACATGAAAGGAAAAGGGTGGAACTGAAAGTGAATGATTTAAATATGGGTTGAAAGGACCCTGAGATGCCCTAAGTCTCTCATAGACCAGTGCCTTGTCCAATGGGCCACGAAGTCAAATACCCTATTGCAAGAGACAACTATGAAACAAGAAGACAAAATAATCAATGTGTTGATGCCTAACATCAATCACACACCATGACCAAACCTCACTTTAACAACCCACCTGTGTATTCAAGTATGTTATTACCCATCCAAAGGATTTTAACCCTCCCCTTAGAAGAGACCTATAAATAGATAATACACTAATGAGCATCCACTAGAAGACAAGCATGACATATCTTTGACACCTCAGCTCATACATCCATGAAAACTAATCCTGGACCAGTTATCTCTGCAAAAACAACTCCACTTGCAAACACATAGGAAATGCAAATAGAAAAATCAAACACCCTTGATGTATGATTGATGAATTCAAAATTCAAATGGAGATAGCTTGGTAACAGTAAGAGTAAATTGAATCTTCATACATAAGACAAATCAACTACAATAGATATCATATTCTCTGAACCAACAAAGGAAGAAAGAACACCCTATATGTAGAGAAGTAGAGAAAATCTATAGGAAAAGGACCCTTCATGGAACTAGTTCTCCCCAAAATTGTAGAAGAAGGAACCCTTTCAAAATAAAACATTTCACCACTTATACCACCAGTCACCTTGGAATCCTCAAATAGGATGCATCAAGCTTCAAGTGACTAGGGTAAGGGTTTCAACTACCCAACCAATCAAAATATACATTAGTAGTTACTGTAGGGGAAGAAAACATAGGCAACCTCAAGAAAAAGAATCTCAAATAGATTTGCAATCATCAAAATCTGCGAGAACAGTACAAAACAACAAGGAATTGCCATGAAAGTCAATCAAATCAGCCACCTGCAAACACACCTCGAGCACAAAAAACATGGTACAAACCCCTACAGATGATCACAACACACCCTGGACCACACTACAATAGCAAGCGCAACCAAACAAATCAAATCTGGCCATGAAGACAATCAATTTTGGTCCTTTCTATCGCTGAGAAACCCTCGGCAAATTCAAATTTGAAATCAAACAGCTACATTGTGGTGCTTGTTGTTGATCTACAGTCATAATTTAAATCTCAATCAACTTTAAGTCATAGCCATTAGATCTCTACTTTTCACGGTCCTTTATGTCTTAACTCAACCGCCACCCTCAGGTTAACTCCTAGCGACCCTGCAACGAAGCTTTTTCTTGTTCACGAAGTGAAAACCTAACCCATCACTTAACCCTGTGAACTGGTGACCAAAGGGACTTAACTCATCCCAGCTACATCTGGTGAACTGGTGACCAAAGGTTTCTACCAGTTTGCAAAGAATTTAATAATACCGCTAGAAATTTTAACGATTACGTGAATGCTTGTTCGTTGAACTACTAAAAGATTTAGAGAACTGTCATTTTTCTTCGCGAACAAGTGAAACCCATTAAAATTTATCAGAACCACCAAAATTTTTATCAGAACCTCTAAGACCTTTGACTCCACTTGGGCCCACCTGAAAACCTACCCCATGTCACCACATCATTTACTGCAATCACTCAGTCATCACTAACAAAGGACCCACCACAAACCATTCCCCTTTAATGAAGATCGACGGCTATTGCCATACCACTGACATATCCATCATGCAACTTCTATCAACATTATCACAACAACCATTAGATCCTGTAGTGTATTAACTTCTCTGAGACCGGTGGACCCACTGATAAGTCCATCTCAGCACACCTGGACCAATCACCATTTGCCAACTAAGTAAACTTAGCAGCGGACCTACTGCAAGAAAAGGTTACGTCACACAAAAGAATCAAAGGTCATCTCAAAATCTCATACATCTAACACAACCCTTGCGAAGACATGCCCACCATCAATCCTCTACAGATGTCAGGATCCTCTAACACATTGGCAACCCAGGACCCACTGACTACTACCAAATCATAAATAGGTGGACCAATGAGAGACTGCCAATTGTGCACACCTGTCAAAAGGTCCCACTTCATTGAAACACTACATCATCAAGAAAGATCAATGACTGGCATAAGATCTCTAGCCCTCAAAAGATTCTATGCACTTACACGCCAGCCGCTGATCTGGAATCTTAGCCAATACCATAGAGCATGACCCCACTATGCTGCATAAGATACTTCCAAAGAATTAGGGACCACCACATCATAGAATCTGGCAAATGGACATACAATTTCTTCATTCATTATGACAACCCTACCACTTCACTATTTCCTTCGACCAATAGGGAGATGCCATGTGTGCTTACCTAGTAGTGGACCCATCTACAAAGAAAGGCAATGTCATGAAAGATAATCAATGGTCATCACAAAAGTGCAAGCCTCTGACACATTGCTTGCGCTTTAACGATAGCCATTAGATGTAGATGTTGTCAGAGTTGGGCCTAGGAAATGTATAAGCCAAAACATAGGAAAGAATTAATGCTGAGACTTAGGCTTTTGGGAAAAATTTAGGCACAGAGGATTATAGGAAAATTAAAAGCCACCGGGGGAAGAAACTTAGGAAAAATTAAAAGGGGCCCCGCCAGACATGAAAACCTAACCGCCGAACAGCTTAAAGGACTTTAATTAGCACATGCAGATTAGGATTTTAAGTGACCCAAAAAAGTTAACTTGAAAATATAACAAGGCTAGGGTAATACAAAGGGTTTTTACACCAACGTCTAGTTTTTGAATTTTTGAACCAAGGGTTAATGCCAGAGACCTAACAAAATGATACAGAGACTAGGGGAAAGACAATGAAGCCATAAAAATATTTGCATGTGCTAATAGCACTGACTCCAAACTACTATATGACATTTTTCCCATAATGAAAACACTATCTATGGTCATGTACTTGAGTATAGACAACTTGCCAACAGGGGGCCAAAAAGAAAAGTGGCATCTTTTTGGTTCCCCATGTTTGTGCACTTAGCCATCATAACCCTAAGATCTATGGTGTAAAAAATTAACCTAGATCAAACTATTACATAAGATATACATTACATTTAATTAATATCATAACAATAAATGTTCCTCGATCTTGGTAAAATGTTTTCAGATCTGTTGTAACTGTTTGCATAGAAGAATGTAACATTTCTAATTACTATGCTATTTTCTGTGATCCTCGATAAACACTATATAAACTACTCGGTGTATACTAACTATCAATGTTTATTGTCTGTTGGTGTCGACGATGTTGTTTCTTGGTAAACTGTGTAGTGCTCGGTGTGTATGCTTTACTGACTATTCTGTCTTGCTTCTAGTTACCGACTTGCTCAGTGTAAGTGACCGACCGATATGTATGATAACCTTTGATACTAATGACAACCTTGAATGCTCAATAGAGATAACATGATTATGTTTTCTGGAAAGCTAAGATGGAAGCATTTATAAATTCCCTTGATGTTAGAATGTGGGAAGTTTTTACTAGCAAGTATACTATTCCATCTACTATACCTACTGATGTAGATGAAAAAACCATGTTTGAACTGGATAAAAGGGCTCAGTTTTCTATCTTGTGTAGACTGTTAATAAGTGTGTTTGTAAAGGTTATGTATTGCATGTCAGCTAATAAGTTATGGACAAAACTCAACTCTCTCTATCAAGGTGATGCTAAAGTTAGTGAGTCAAAGATTATTACTTTAAAGACTCAGTTTGATTCTTTAAAAATGAATGATGATGAAACAGTAGCAAAATATTTTCTTTGTATTGATGAAGTAGTCAATGCACATAGAGGACTTGGTGAAAATATGGAAGAATACGATGTTGTTTCTAAAGTGATTAGTACTTTGTTACCTAAATTTGAAACCAAAATATCATCTTTAGAAGAAAATGAACACTTTTCTA
>BSBK01000227.1:1362500-1667500 GCA_027943335.1 Chamaecyparis obtusa | reverse complement strand
GGTTATGCTAATGTAATTCAACCATTGACACTATTGATTCAATAATCTCTATTGTTTAATTACCATAGATTGTCTTTTCTCTACAATGTCTCAACACTATGCATGTTAAAAATGATACATTCTATTATTCATTAGGGGAATATCCCAATCCTCGTAAGCTTCCTAATTATAATTCAGATAAAATTCCCAAGCATCCTAGAGTAACATTAATACTATCATGTAAGCACAGGTATACATCTTCATGTTCTAATACCACAATAGTTAGCCAAAGTAATATTACTTCAAAACTATATCTAAATTAACATATTTCCTAAATCCATTGAAAATGAAATCTATTTTAATTCAGCTGGTGATCTATAGTCAAGGTACCTAAGAATTCCATATGAAATCTAAGAGTAGTTTTGCAAGAATTAACATTATTGCTTACCTGAGTGTTTTTTAACCAAGATGAGAAATGGAGGGGTACTACAACATACATACATACATACATACATACATATATACATACATACATACATACATACATACATACATACACACACACACACACACACACACACACACACACACACACACACACACACATATATATATATATGATGTAGGAGCATCCTAGGTGTAAGAGCAATCTTGCATCACCCAAAAAATTATTTCTATTTTTGTATTCAATAAGGGCTATCTTGTGCAGAGTTGCTATTTGTGGAAACTTGCTATTTTTAATAAGTTGGTCTTACGATCTCGAAATGTCTGATTTTACATATGGAGGTTCATCTCAGTCATATCAGCTTACCAGCAAAGTTTCATGGCTAGATCAGGTGTAGTTTTGAAGATATTGAAGATTTTCAGTATTGGCAGTAGGGTACAGAAACTTCAAACTCAGTTTTGAAGGCTTTAGAGGCCCTGGATGAGGTTGAAAATTTGGGTGATGGGTGCTTTGCACTAGTCAAACCTGTAGAGCGCTTCGTGGTGTTTCCAGAATGGGGTTATAATAGCCAATCGGGTCAACGGGCAATGACTTATGGTCTTCGGAAGTTGGGTCACCTGAAATAGCGGAAAATAATTTTTCTTCAAAATTTCTGTTTGGTTTCAAAACTCATTTTGAGCCAACTTTGATGTAATAAATTGTAAAATAAAATAATTCTAAGTTTGGTCGGCCCTAAGGGCTAAATTTCTAGAACCTTCTCGGGCGGTGGAAATTGCCTATATAAAGAAGGGCCATAGTGTTGTCTAGGGTAGTTCTGGGTAGTAGATCTGGGTGTTGACTGAGGCTTTGTCCTACAGAATATTGTAAGGGAATGCCCATGTGGCTTTGCATATTGTAATTCTGAAAGTTTGTAATTCCACATTTGTGGAGATAATAAGAAGCCAATTTTCTGTTCTTGCATATTATTGTTGTTGTTTCTCTATTTCTGTTATGTGTTTGTGGTATTAAGGGGAGCACCCATCATCAAGTGGTATTGGAGCAGGAATTCTTGAGTGTATAAACAGATCGCCGACTGTGAGGCAGTTTGCACTAGGATCATGGCTAGGGTTTTAGCGTGCATCGTGAAAATGCCTCCACAAAGAGAACGTGGTGGAAGAGCTGGTGCTGTGACACCTGAGGTTAGAGAGTTGCAGAGACAAGTGCGAGCATTGCAAGAAGAGATTCGTAGAGGAATGAATCTTAATGTCAGAGATGAAAGTGAGGATGAAGCCGAAGAAGAATGTCAAGAAGGAGAAGCCAAAGTTGTGAACCAGGAGGAAGAAAGACTTTTTCGGGTGATTTCCAAGATTGGGAAAAGACCTAAGATTGAGGTTCCTACATTTTTTGAAAATCTTAACCCAGAGGAATTGATTGACTAGATCAATGAATGTGAGGAATATTTTGAGTATGAAGATGTTGAGGATCCTGATAGGGTCAAATTTGCAAAGGCTAGATTGAAAGGTCATGCGAAGATTTGGTGGCAAGAGATTCAATTGGAGAAAAATAGAAGAGGGAAAGATAAGATCACAAGATGGGATCAGATGATGGATAAATTGAAGCGACAGTTCAATCCTGTTGATTATGAGCTTGACCTATTAAAGAAAATGCAAAGTTTGAAGCAAGCAGGAAGATTTGTTCAGGAGTATATAGAGGAGGTCTATCGACTCCTCATCAGAACAGGCCATGCAGAAGCTGATAAGGAGAAAGTGCCCGATACCTTAATGGGTTAAGGCCAAGCATTCAAGAGGAGTTGAATCTGGTTCGAATGAACAGTATTGAGGAGGCATACTAGTTTTCCCTAAAAGTAGAGGAAAAGCTGAACAAAAAGTTTGAGAGCAGACAAAATGAAAGAAGTCATGGTGGAAGATCTAGTGGATGGTCATATGGTGGCCGAAATGAAGATCTGAAAAAGAAGGATGAGGCCAGTAGCAGCCAGAATCAGAGAGAAAACAATTCCAATAATAGAGATCAGAGAGGAAGAGGAAGAGGACAAGGTACAAGAAGAGGAGGCTTCCGTGGAACATGTTTTCACTGTGGAGAAAAAGGTCATAGGGCATTTGAATGTCCTCAACGCCAAGGCAGAATAGACAGGAGAAATGAAGGCCAGGCCATAGTTGCACATGTAGATGAAGATGCTAGATCATCAAATTCTGAAGATGTTGAAAGAGGAGAAATGTTAATTAACAGAAGAGTCTTGCTGAGTGGTGAGAATGAACCTGAACAAAGGAGGAGACTATTTCACACTAGATGCAAGTGTGAGGGTAAATGTTGTGATGTGATTATCGATAGTGGAAGCACTGACAATTTGGTGTCAGAAGAGATGGTGACAATGTTGAAGCTCAAGAGACAGAAAAACCCACATCCATATCAGATTGCCTAGGTGCAGAATGACCACAAGGTCATGGTCAGTGAACAGTGCCTAGTAAAGTTCAAGATCGGCGGGTACCAAGATGAGGTACTATGTGATATCATCTCTATGGATGCATGTCATATGTTGTTGGGTAGACCGTGGTAGTTTGACAGATGTGCTGTACATGATGGTCATGCGAATACCTATTCCCTAACAAAGGATGGAGTGCGACATAAGCTAAAGCCATTGGAGGAGATCGAAGAAAAGGTATGGGGTAATGCAAGAATAACTTTTGTTGATGGAAGAAAATTCTTAGATGGTATGAGGCATGAGCGTGTGTGTTTTGCTTTAATTTCAGAAGCTAGTAAAGAAGAAGTAGGGGATGTACCTGTAGAGGTTGTAGATTTATTGAATTTGTTTCAGGATATTGTATCTGATAATGTACCTGATGGATGACCACCGGTAAGGAAGATCAGTCATCAGATAGATTTGATTCTAGGAGCCAGTTTGCCAAACAAGGTAGCACACAGAATGACACCAGCAAAAAGTGAAGATTTGAATAGACAAGTACATGAGTTGTTATAGAAGGGATTGATTCGGGAGAGCCTGAGTCCATGTGTTGTACCAGTAGTATTAGCACCAAAGAAAAATAGAGAATGGAGGATGTGTATAGATTCCAGAGCAATAAACAAGATCACAATCAAGTACAGGTTTCCATTGCCATGAACAGATGATATTATGGATTGTTTGAGTGGAGCTGTGTATTTCTCAAAGATAGATCTGAAGAGTGGATATCACCAGATTCAGATCAGAGAAGGAGATGAATGGAAGATTGCCTTCAAGACAAAGGAAGGACTGTATGAGTGGTTAGTCATGCCTTTTGGGCTGCCAATGCACCGAGCACTTTTATGCGGCTCATGAACGGGGTTCTGAAAGAATTTTTGGGTAAGTTTGTCATTGTGTACCTAGATGATATTTTGATCTTTAGCAAGACATTAGAGGAACATATGATGCATATTCATATGGTGTTTGAGAAGCTAAGAGATGAGAAACTGTTGATTAATTTGAAGAAGTGCAGTTTTGTGAAGAAAGAGTTAGTGTATTTGAGATTTGCAGTTTCAGCAGAAGGTCTAAAAATGGACCCAGAGAAAGTACAGGCTATCCTTGAATGGCCTACTCCAAAGAGTGCTACTGAAGTAAGATCTTTTCATAGTTTGGCTAGTTTCTACAGAAAGTTTATCAGAAATTTTAGCAATATTTGTGGACCCTTGACTGAAACAATGAGAGGGGATAGAAAAGAGTTTAAGTGGACTAATGGGGCAGAAAAAATTTTCAATTGTTGAAACAAAAAGTTATAGAACAACCTATTTTAGCACTTTCAGATTTTAATAAGGTGTTTCAAGTAGACTGTGATGCTAGTGGTACTGCAATAGGAGCTGTTATGAGCCAAGAAGGTAAACCTGTTTCTTATTTCAGTGAGAATTTAAATGATGCCAAGAGAAAATATTATGTCTATGATCAGAAATTTTATGCTATAGTTCAAGTATTAAAAAAGTGGAGACATTATCTACTTCCTAAGGAGTTTGTTTTGTATACTAATCATCAAGCTTTGCAATATTTGAATAGTCAAGGAAAGTTGAATCAAAGGCATTTGAAATAGGTTGAGTTTTTGCAGAGTTATACATTTGTTTTGAAACACAGGAGTGGAAAGTCCAATAGGGTTGCGGATGCTCTTAGTAGAAGGCAACTATTGCTGACAGAGATGCAGATTGAGGTGGTTGGGTTCAAGGAACTCAAGAATTTGTATCCAGAGGATCCTAATTTTGGTGAAGCTTGGAAAGCTTGTACAAAACCTGTTACTCTAGACAGGATGAAATGGTTGGATTTCATCATCCAGGATGATATGCTATTTAGAGGGAGTCAGTTGTGCATTCCAAGAAGTTCTATGAGGGAGAATCTCATCAAAGAGAAGCATAGTGGAGGATTGGCTGGACATTTTGGTCGTGATAAAACTCTTTCTTTGGTTGGTGAGAATTATTATTGGCCATAGTTGTAGCAAGATGTCAAAAATTTTGTACAGGGTTGCAGAGTATGTCAGATGGCGAAAGGAGTGAAACAGAATACAGGGTTATATCAGCCATTACCTATACTAGAAAACCCTTGGGAGGATATCAGTATGGACTTTGTTCTTGGTTTACCGAGGACACAACAGGGACATGATTCAATTTTTGTAGTAGTTGACAGATTTTCAAAGATGGCACATTTCATTCCCTGCAAGAAGACTAATGATGTTGTTCATGTAGCAGAATTATTTTTCAGAGAAGTGGTGAGACTACATGGTTTACCAAAGACCATAGTTTCAGATCGAGATACTAAATTTGTTGGATATTTCTGGCGGACATTGTAGAAAAAGTTGAAGATAAATTTGAAGTTCAGTTCATCACATCATCCACAGACTGATGGACAGACAGAGGTGGTGAATAGAAGTTTGAGAAATCTGCTGAGATGTTTGGTTGGAGATAAGCCAATAGGATGGGATTTGATTTTACCACAGGCAGAATTTGCATACAATAATTTTGTCAACAAGAGCACTGGTAAATCACCATTCTAGATTGTATATGGAAGTAGTCCAAGAAATGCATCTGAATTGAGAAAGATAGATAAAGGAGAAATAAGTAGTGCTGAAGCTGAGAATTTTGTAGAACACTTGAAGAACATCCATGAGGAGGTGAGGAAGCATATTACCAAGATGAATGCACAGTATAAGGCTAAGGCAGATGAAAAAAGGAGGCATAAAGAATTTCAAGTTGGAGATGAAGTCATGGTTCATTTGCGGAAGGAGTGATTTCTGGTTGGTACATATAACAAGTTGAAAATGAAGAAGTTTGGGCCATGTAAGATACTGAAGAAACATGATTCAGGAAATGCATATGAGGTAGAATTGCCTACTAAGCTGAATATTTCACCAGTGTTTAACATTTCAAATTTGATAGAGTATCATGAAGGAGGTGTTGAAGATGAGGTTGCAGCAGCACAGTGGAGTATTCCAGCAACCAGTTCAGATATCAAGGAGATTGAAGACATATTGGACAGTCGTGTTGGCAGAAGCACAAGGAACATGACATATGAAGAGTATTTGGTCAAATGGAAAGGATGACCTGTTGAAGATTCATCATGGCTAACAAAGGAGGAGGTTAACCGTCTTGATTTTCCTCTGCACACCTGAGTCGTGATAGGGTCACTTCTCAAATTACCTTGGGTGTTTGATGCAGGAGCATCCTGGGTGTAAGAGCAATCTTGCATCACCCAAAAAATATTTTTGTTTTTGTATTCAATAAGGGCTATCTTGTGTAGAGTTGCTATTTGTGGAAACTTGCTATTTTTAGTAAGTTGGTCTTATGATCTCCGAATGTCTGATTTTACATATGGAGGTTCATCTCAGTCATACCAGCCTGCCAGCAAAGTTTCATGGCTAGATCAGGTGTAGTTTTGAATATATTGAAGATTTTCGGTATTGGTAGTAGGGTACAGAAACTTCAAACTCAGTTTTGAAGGCTTTAGAGGCCCCGGATGTGGTTGAAAATTTGGGTGATGGGTGCTTTGCATTGATCAAGCCTGTAGAGCACTTCGTGGCATTTCCAGAATGGGGTTATAATAGCCAATCGGGTCAACGGACGATGACTTATGGTCTTCGAAAGTTGGGTCACCTGAAATGGCAGAAAATAATTTTTTTTCAAAATTTTTGTTTGGGTTTCAAAACTCATTTTGAGCCGACTTTGATGTAATAAATTGTAAAATAAAATAATTCTAAGTTTGGTCGGCCCTAAGGGCTAAATTTCTAGAACTTTCTTGGGCGGTGGAAATTGCCTATATAAAGAAGGCCCATAGTGTTGTCTAGGGCAGTTCTGGGTAGTAGATCTGGGTATTGACTCGAGGCTTTGTCCTACAGAATATTTTAAGGGAATGCCCATGTGGCTTTGCATATTGTAATTCTGAAAGTTTGTAATTCCACATTTGTGGAGATAATAAGAAGCCAATTTCCTGTTCTTGCATATTATTGTTGTTGTTTCTCTATTTCTGTTATGTGTTTGTGGTATTAAGGAGAGCACCCTTCATCAATATACAAGGTCGCAACTTTCCCATTACTCTTTCAAAACTCACTAGCATACTTCTTATATTTTCAAAAGAAAAGATCTTATATATACCCCATTACAAATAAATGATGAAGTGGGCCAGTTAGGCTTTCCTAATATACAAATAATTACATAACCTCTTTCTAAGATACACAGAGTATCTAAAACAAATAAGTAATAATTACATTTCATTAATTAAGGTCCAACATCCGCAATTCATGCTCGCTATCCATAATATACGCTACAACTCTGAAGTCGGCCCCCAAATTGTTTGCCTCCAAAATACATGGCATAGATGACATCATCATGCTTCCCACGACTTGCAAAGATCATCGAACATTTCTTAGTATGCTATTTGACATCCCTTAAGGTTGCATACATTGAATCCACATCTCTTGTAAGATATACTCAAAACACGGATACTTACTTTGTCAACTTCCATTGTCACAGTCCATTATGCAGTCTTCACTAAATCTTCAGTAACTCAGCCAATATGAATTATTATGGCATGCGATCTTAGATATAAGATCATGACACTTCCTTGCACGCAAATTTGTGTTCACACATTCTGAATCAACCGTTGTACAATATTCGTATAATGTACTAACCAGCGTGTTTTCTTCATAGAACATATATTGACACCAATGAAAAAATATGACTTGACAACAGTATGATTCCAACAACACTCAACAAGATAATGTAGTGATTAAATATATTAAATGTATCAGCAATTTTTATCAATAAAAATTATTAACCTCCTCCCAAGCTACAGACTTGTAGAAAAAGATCCTTTTCTTCTGAAAAATCATTCCTTAAATAACATCACATCACGCAACCTTTCAATTATGATAACTGATTCTTTAAATCACATCCTCTTCTTCTTCGTCTAGATGTAACATTTAATTAATCCATATTAACTAAATATTGAGATTATATGGCATATATCTATCATCAGGCAACAAAGAAATTAAATGAATCAATTCCTTGACCTCTAACTGGAGACAGGTGTCAACAGTCCTTTCGAAGAATCATGTTTCGAAGTCCTTCAAGTGTATCTGATATCATTCAGAATAGCGATGAGAATGAACTCACAATGAAATACTCTCATGCGTGAAAGGGGAAACGGAGAAACTGAAGTAGCCTTTCCAACCGGAGGCTGTGAGAAGGTGAAATATTTTACCTCAATCTCATCCCTAACTTTTTGATAGTTATGGCGCAGCGAAGAACCTCAAAATTGCAAGAGTTGTCAACACTGCCACCGCGCCGCCTGGTGAGTGCCCACATAACACAAGCCGCTGGGATTTCATATCAACCCGACTCAAATATCTGCACAACACAAATTCACTCACCACATCTTCCCCAATCTCTATAGTGATATTCTAAAATTATTCTTTGGATTCCACAACATCAGAAAGCACATGCACTTTGAGCCTTTCGGGTAGTTCAAGGACTGCATTAATTCTTTGAAACTATGATGATATGAACTTTTGTTTGGTTAAATCAAAGTCCTTTGAGTGACTTGGATCGTATAGCGACCCTACTCGGTTCCCCTCATTGTACTTGTCAATCATATTTTCTCAAGGATCCATCTAAATGGGTGAAATCAAGATCTCTGATGGCTGACATATACTTCTGCGCACATACTTCCAGCCACATCTTATAATTTCTAGCAACTACCTTCAGCCCAACCATTTCATAGACACCATATTAAACTATGTTGATAAATATTTAAAATGGTTGGGAAGTCTTATGATGTGCCTGATAGTTAATTTTTCACCGAGTATTTGAAATAAATCGAGCCTAAGATGATTCATCATTTTTGGCGTTCTTGGTAATCTGGGATGGTTTATTGTTCTTCATAAACACTAGATAGGGTCTGCAGTATCCATCTTGCTCTCATGTTGATGTCTTTTAACCATTGAACTCTGACTCAAGCTTCAAGTTCAAGGTTCAAAGTTACAAGTTTCAGCAGACTTGAAAACTGAAAAATAGAAGGCTTTGCAAATATAACACAATGAATCTTGAACCAAGGCACTTTGAACCTCAAACTTTGAGTTTTTGATCCTGTTCTTTTGAACCTAAATTTTGAAGATATCAAGGCAAATCTGAACCTTGAACTTTGGCTCAAAAACTTCTCCAAGTTCTTTTCTTTCATAAAATATCACTTTGCAAAGTGATTATGAGAGAAATAATGCAAAAATTAATCAATAATCATCAATCAACAAGGGAAGAGATTAATTTTAAATGTTTAAAAATGGGTGCCATAGAACAAGCCAACAATCATCATCGTTGTCATCGTCGTCGTCGTTGTCGTCATCATCATCATCATCATCATCGTCGTCGTCGTCGTCACCAATCAAATTATCAAATTTGACAACAAGATTAAAATGGTTTTTGACTCGTTTGGTTTAGTGAGTCTTATCTTTCATTGATTTATCTTCAAAAAATTAGATTATTATAAAATTAATTACTTCAGTCATGTACATAATTTAATTTTATTTATTAAAAAATAATGAATTTGATAAAAAGAATTATTAGAGAAGTATATTGATGAATTTGTGTATTAAAAATATAACAGAACTCTAAGAAAAGTACTCAAATTAAAGGTTATAAAAGAAAAGCTATATAAAATAAACACAAAAAATCTAAACTTAAAAAATGAAGATAGAAAAATACATGTTCAATAGATATATAGATCTTAAAATGATTAAACATGCACATTTAAAAATTGTTCTAAATTTGTTGTCAAATTTCTTGTTCATATACAATAGCATATTATTCAACTTCACATGTTTAACCATTTATCTAAGGAAATAAATCTCTCATTTAATAAAATCTCAATATTTTTTGTAATTGCCTAAAATGAATGGAAATGAATTTTATACCAATAGATAATACATTACATAAATAAATAAATAAAAAACACACCCATAATAGGTTTGAGGTGACAAATACAAAGTGGATCAATAAGTCTATTTGAGGCCAGTTCATAATTATGAAGATGACCTCATGATTGTAGACTTTGCAACTCACCAGCAGCTTCCTGGCGTACTTTTTAAATCAGAGTTTCTCCATTAGCCCCCTTTTTTAATTCACTCATGTGCTTTAGTCTCTCTCTACATTTCTACATTTTAAATTCACTTTCACGTGCTTTCGTGTCCGACTACATTTCTATATTTTTTATCCACTTTCCCGGGGCTTTCACGTTACCTTCAACACGCTTTCCTCCACTCTACCACGTTTGACTGTTTAACACATTTTAAGTAGGAGTCTCTGCATTTACTCCCTTTCCCTCTTCTGTGTTTTCAAACTTTTTCTACAAATCACAAGCCAGGTTCACCTTCCTATCTCCTGCAATTCCTTTCATTCTTTTCAATATGTCTTCCACAGCATCCTCATCTTCGTCCTCTCTTGCTCCTGCCCAACTCATCGATAAGATTCTAACGACGAAGGAAGATAAGCCAGACTTCAACCTTAGCGATTTATTCAAGCAAATTGATGGTCTTCTTGCTCCTTATGGCGCTCAGCTGGTCTTGTTGATTTCTTCCGAGTTTTCCATATTTTATTACTGAACACCATCATTAATGCATTGGTTTGAAGCGGAAAAAGAAACTAATCCGAGAGAAGTTGGGTGAGCTCCCGTCTGCATGAGAGGCTTCCAATATAGCAGAGTAGGTGTCTACAAATGTGAAACTGATTGCCAAGCAGGTGCACAATTTTTCTAAATATTTCGTTATGTTTTTCAACGATTTTTGTTTTGTTGTTATTGGTATAGTTTGGACTGAAATTTGTAAAGGGGAAATTTTAAGCACGTTTAGTATAAGGGTTTCTGCGCTTTGCCATCGAAGAGAACGTTCCATCTGAAAGGGTTGTATTCATTGTATTCATTGAACATTAGCAGCACCCTTAGTATCTATGGCATTAATACATAATATTAGTGTTTTATTAAAGACTGTCCCGGCCATCTATAAAGGCTGCGACGCCTCTGGTGGCGTTTCTATTTTTATAATCGATATTTGCTTTTACGATAATTTAGTTTTCTAATCGTTAAGTTAAATTTGTATATATTTTCTAAGAGATTTTTTTATTCTAATTTTTTTTTATATAATTTTTTATTTATATTTAGTTGCACAATGAAATATAGATTAATAAATTCTGTGTAAAAATTTCACAATTGAATTTTGATTCTATATCATAATTTTATATTATAAAATTTATTTCTATTTGTCAATAGATAGCTAAAGGGCTTATATATAAGGAATGGTTCATAAAGGAAAACTACACAATTGGATTTGGTAAAATACAAAACAAATATGGCTTACTTGTCAATAGATGAGCTGAAGGGATTCTGTAATGAGTAGTAATTAAGGCACACCACTTGCTGAAAGTTTTCAGAGATGGGCTAGCAAGTTAAGTGGCCTTAATAACTGAGCATGCTTGAGTTAAACTAATATTAGGATCAATGACCTCCTAGAAAGTCTTGAAGCTTTACTTCTGTATATAACATCTAAATACAATGAATTTGAATAATACCATTTACATTCATAAACATTAGTTATGAAAAGATGTAAAAAAAATAAGCATAAGGATTGGTAGATGAAATAGTGACATGACAAAGGGACATTTCCCCCAAAGTCCCCTTGTTTTGAGAACATCTTTGTCTTGGAAACACAAGACTTTTTGGGATGTATTCTCATAGATCACTATTTTTAAAGCACAAGTGAAAAAAATTGATTTAAAAAGTGCAATTGAAAACTTGATAATAGTTAATATTAGTGTCCTCACATTTTAATTACACAAAAAAAGTTTAGAAATACATAAATGCTTTTTTTTAAAAGATGTTAGTATACTAACATTTTTAAGTACACAAAGCAAAGTTTTAATATATATGCGTGTATAGATTTTTTAAGAGATTAAGAAGTAAATATTTTATATTGATCTAAATAATTAGAAAAGTTTTAAATAAATAGTTTAAGATTAGTTAATTACAATATATGAATATTTTTTAGAATTATATGTTAAGATAATTATATTATAGGAAATTTATTAATAAATAAACATCAAATTAATAAATAGAATTAAAGTATTTAGTATTGATGCTAAATAATCTATTAGAGATGAAGTGTGTTCATAAATAAATACTAAAATCAAGAAAGAAGATTAGGTTGCTTAACTTTAAGTTCAATGCCAAATAAAATCTAAAAGATGGTACTAGATGTTATTTGTCATTGTAACTTGTTTTTGAAATTCTACTAGGCAAATGTTTTCAGATTGTTGAATTTTCTAAATGTAGCTTCAAGTCATTTTTCAATAGATAAATTCTATTCAAACTTGTAAAAATAATCAATCATCTATAGATTCAATAATTTTATGCATATTAGATTTAAGTTTTTCTACTCTATAGCTTCCTACTCACTTCTAGTGTCTAGACCTATGTTGCAAATTTGGATGGTATTTGTAAATGCTATTGGAGATTTTTGTGCAAGGAAAACTATTTTTAGCTAAACACTTAGAGTTGATTTAATAGTTGTGTAGTATGGAAAGGGAAGCAATGCAAAGGGGTAGATCACTCATTTTCAAGATTTCACATTTGAAAGGAAGATGTCCCAAATAGCTCAAGTGGCGAATCAAGCTCTAAATGAGACAATGATCCTTCGCTAAATATATAATTTTGAAACGGGAAATGATAATAAAGATAAAAATGCAGATATGCAAGATTCATATGCATCTAGAAATAAAATATGAAACAAGCTACTTTAGATTTGAATAACTGATATATAGAGTCACAAAAGTAGTTGTAACAATGTTTCTAAGATATCAACACGATAACTTGTCTTCCTCTCAAATTTGAGTTTAGTATGGAGGGTATACAATAGCTAAGCCGATTTGTACCCAGGTATAAACATTTTGACAGCTCTATTGCTTGTTTCTACACACAAAAAATGGGGAAAAGTTTTTATAAAAGGGAGTTGCCTTTGTCAAACCCCCATTCATAAATAAAATTTGAAAATGGAAAGAAATTTTATAGAATAAAAGTATGGAAAAAGGTAAATGTTCAATTCAACTTGTATGAACCCTCATGAATGGATGTGGAAATTGTTCATACCCATGAAGATGCTTGAATGTTCTCAGAATCAATGAGTTTACCTTGATTTGTAGAATAGGAATCAAGGATGCCCTCACAAATGCATGGATCTCTGAATGCCACTCTTAGATATTCAATGTAGATATGCTTGATAATTTCTTAAACTGAAAGAGAGATGAATGTGGATTGATGGAAGGATCTTCTTGCTTAATTGAGAATTCCTCTACTTGGCAAGCATGGGAGAGAAGCTTGTTTCAATGAAGAATATTGCCTTGGAATTGAATTCAATGAATTGGAGAAGCTAGAGCTTGGATGCTTGCTTTCAAATCTTGAATTCTAATTTTCAATTTCTCTTGAATGCTTGATTACTTTTCAAAACTTGATTGCAAAATGCTTGAGTATGGTAATTAATTTCAAAATGAGGAGAGGGTCTATTTAAACCTCATCCATCATTTTGGGATTCAAAATTAATCTAGGCCAACCACCAGATCTTTTTCCCATTAACACCCTAAGATAGAGTTTTTGGCCAAATCTGGGCATAAATCCAAGGGCACATAATGACTAAGCCAATCTATACCTATGTATTGAATGATTGAGCCATTTTATACCTAGGATTTTGATTCTATATTTGAACTAGGTACTAAGATGGTGGAGAAGAAGTGGGAAAAGAGGAATTAGGTTTCCAGGATGAATCATAACAAACATCTAATCTTTAAATCACCAAAATGTGTCCTAATAGAGCATCTTGTTATGGGTGCTAACTCTTTAGGATGGTACATTTAGCCCCCACTATAGTGGGAGAATGAGATAAGCTTATGCTCATGGTAAAGGAGATCAATACATAAGAATGATCTTATCAAGGTCAAGAAGACAAAGAAACATCAAACCCCCAATTGAATTGAGTCTTCATCCAATTCAAAACCAAGATAAAAGAGGTATCCACACACACACACACACACACACACACACACAGAGAGAGAGAGAGAGAGAGAGAGAGAGAGAGAGAGAGAGAGCATTAGCTTAGTAAGGTATTTCCTTACTATGGATCATGCAAAGGGAATGCATTGTTGCAAAAGATGGTGTTGATAGTCAAGCAAGTTGTGTTATGTTAGTTAACATATCAAAACAAAGGGATCATTCTTTAAGGAAAGAATTGTCTCCGCTAAGGGATCCTAAAAAGACAATCAATCCTAAGGAAAGCATAATTCCAAAGGGATCTAGAAAGGAGGATCAGTCCTTAAGAAAATTATTGTATCCATTAAGGGACCTATTGAATATTACACAAGGGAAAAATAATGAAAAGATAAACATAAGGAATACATTATCTCCTTAGCCATTTGCATAAGAGAGATTGTATTGAATCATTAATCTTTTGTGCAAAATGTGAAGCAAGGAGTGGGGTGTATGTAAAACAAATAAAGCGATTGCAAACGTCTTGACGAGAACAATAGCTTTAACAAAACATAAATGCACCCACAAGAGACATTTCCACTATTAGATGCCCTCAAGAAAAGGAAAACCAAGGGAGATGAAGACATGAAAAAAGAGAGCACGAAAGGGATATACTAACTTAGGGATCTGTATGATCACACATATGATAACTCATGTATATTAGAACTATATCAAAATAAACTGGCATAATTCCTCAAAGGTAGTAAAACCACAAATACAATGGAATAATGTCACGTAAGAACTATACAAAGAAGAGTCTTTTTAGGTTGACATCACAAAGACCAAAAATAATAGGTAGCTACAATTTTGCATCATTCCAATTAGACAACATAAAGACACATTTACAAACAGTGGCACATGTATGACATAACATGTATTGTTTCAACATATAGAAGAAATAAGATACAAATAAATAAATGTTATAACAAGTTGATTCCTTTATCATCTTGCGCCAACGGAGAAACAAGGGTCATCTAAATAAATTTGAACAAAACATATAAGAAGCAACACATCACAGGAGAAGCACAATTATGACAAGAAAACACAAAGGATCCAAAGGTATCCTTGTGACTCAACCCACCTTACCTTTCACTTTCTACCAAGTTGGGATAGGGAAGGGGCAAAATGGGGTGAAACTAATCCTCTAGGGATGCATGCAATCATCGGCTAACCATGTGCAACAGTTTATTTCAAACTTTAGAGTCGAACCTAACACTAATGGGGTGCAAACCCATAGCCCAAGCCAACTCCCTTTTTAAGGTTTGTAGCTTGACAACCTTGATATGAGCACTACCATAGTAAATGTCTTGAAGAGTCTTTCAAATATGCTTCATTGTCTTTGCATCTACAATTTTAGGAAACAAGCTCTTACCAAGAGTCATTTGAATGTTTTGTAACACATCTTATACATTTTTTTTCTTTACTTCCTTCTTAGTCATTTTTTCATTAGCTACAAATTTATTCTTATGTATTTGTTAAAATAAACAATGTCTATTGTTTTTTCATCTATATACTCACCTATTTATACAAGTGCTTAGAATAATATATATATATATATATATATATATATATATATATATATATATATATATATATATATATATATATATATATATATATATATATATATATATATATATATATATATATATATATATATATATATATATATATATATATATATATATATATATATATACATCACAAATAGAAATCTTACTCACAAAAAATAAAATCCAAGTAATCTAATATAGACAGTTTGAAAATATCTATCTCAAAGGTAATGATAGATATTATTAAATATATTAAGATATTTATGTTAGTAACTTTTTAAGATATTTGTTCTTAAGATTAAGATCTTTAATTGCAATTTGTTAGTTCATTTTAAATTATTTAGATGTATATTTTTTAAACATAAATTGATAGTTTCTTATCTAATAGATTTAGTGAAAAAAGAGAATGATAGTTGTGATTATTTTTTTAAATAAATTATTGTATGAATGTTGCTAAGCTAATTATTAGGTCTGAAGATCACATTATTTGTTGTGAATCTGATATTGATGTTGCAGATAAAAAAGTATTCTAGAAACAAACATGAAATGAGCATACCAGCCTTGAATGCCATTGAAAATATTCATTGGGTTGCAATAGGTTTCTTAGTGGTAGGTGTTGTTTTAAATGTTGCAGACACCATTGAAAATAACAAGGAAGAGTGTTTTAGGTTTCTCCAATCTATGAATGACATGGCCAAAGTAATCCTCCACCTGCAACCACTTCCTAGGTTGAACATGGACTTGTAGACAAAATTGAAGGAGTCCATAAATTTAATTGTTGATGGAGCATTCTTATGTTGTTCCCAAAAAAAAAGAAAAGGATTTATTAAAAGGTATTGTTATCCTAATTTTCCTATTCTATGCAAATTTGGCTAAAATCTATCCGCAAGTCCCTGTTTTAACCCTGCCAGGCATTCCTAAAAATTTCATGGCTTTATCTACTTCCCTCTGGTCTCTGCAACTTTTTCTAGGTCCCTGCCTAGGTGAAAAGTCCTTAAGAAATTCCTAAAACTAGCCGTTGTAGGCCAAACCCTCAAAAATCCCTAAGCCTTGTTATAATTCTTTGTTACTTTATCAGCCACTTAAGTTCCATCAATTTCCATGTGCGCAATTAAATCCTTCAGTCGCCAAATCTCTGATTCCCGAAGGTCAAAGCTCTAACATTTAGCAATCCCACCAGTGGTTACCTTTTGAGTTGGCGGTCTCTACTTAGCAGCTAAAATCAAGATTCTTCATCCGACGATTGTCACATGATCTCATGGCCTCAGAAGATTCCATGAGATCTTGCGACGACCATCGATCTTCCTGTCTACAGAATGCATTTGTTAGTGGGTCCGGCCACGTTGTTCGAGCTATACACCTTTGATTGGTCAAACCCTTGTGATTCGACGCCATGTCAGCGCGGGCCTGACGGTTGTCAGTCAACGATGATCTAATGGCTAGCACATGATTTGAAAGAGCTTTTCTAACAAATGAGATCATGCACCCGCCGTTGATCTTACTTTATCTCTAGGCTTTGTCAGGTGGGTCCTCAGTTTCTAACATGCTCATTCATTATTGGTTGGCTAGACGACAGCTTGGATCTGTCAGTGGGACCATGTCGGAAGGTCTGTGGATGTGTTAGAAAGGCTTAGATCTACAGTGGTCGTATGATCTTATATAATCTTCTGACCCTATGAGATCATGCCCTCACCGTTAGATTGGAATCTAGGTCTCTATGGGTCCGATGTAAGAGAGATCTCGACGTGTATGCCTACAAAGCAGTCAGGGCGAATGAAAGATTGCCAAGTGGCAAATGGGCCTAGGGTTATGAGAGGTTCTTCGTGACCTAAAGGAAAGTCTTCGATCATGTAGTTGCTGAATGACTTAAGAAAGAAAAGCTCGAGGTGGGGCCAAAATGACAGGTGTGCCGACGTGCTTGATTTTGATTGGCTGCAGTGTGCTAAGGTGGTTTTTAACTTTTTAAGGAGGTTCACGGCTATTGTAAAGTTGATCTGAGCCATCCATCTACCGTGAAATAAAGGATATCGATGGACACATTTTAAAATGACCGGCTAGTCGTTATAATTCAAATTCAAATATCTCTGCAAAGGGTTTTCTACTAGCGATTGATTCAAACATGCTGCAAGTAGTGAGGTAGCTAGGAAATTTTTTTCTGCAAGAAATTTGTAGTTGAAGAAGATAATGAAGAAGTCTAGGCGGTTGTCATGGGTCAATTCTTGTCCTTGTGAGGTACCATTTTAGCATTCATGGTAGGTCTATTGCAGAAAGGTTGATGGATCTAGGTTGCTTGTCTGCGGATTGATGTAGTACAGGGATGGGCACGTAAACAAATACCTGATCAGCCATAGTATTACAGAGATGTATTTATGATTAGATTTGATGGGATTAGGGTTTGATTATTGTATTGTAAAACTATGTAACCCTAATTAGGTTTTTCACTCCTACCTGTGTACAGTTGAGATGTATATATTATATTTTTGAGCCTTAGTGCTTAGAGAGTTCACATTTTGTAAAGGAGAGAGTCCACTTTTGAAAGAAAGACATCCTTCCTCAGAAGGCTATCTATGGTATCTTCTCTATCCTCTTGTCTTCTACTCTTTTTAATCTCCCATTGATAAATTCAAACATTGCAGAGGTATTTTGTGACAATTCTTCATGTCCCTATGCATCCTTGTCTGAGTTTATCTCTTAATGAAATGAAGTCTATGTATGTTTTCAATAACAACTTAGGGTTCTTGATCCCTCTTACTTTCTGTAATTGTGTGTGTTATTGTGTTTGATCTGATTTAGATGTTTTTGTGGGTATACTTTAGCCACCTAACAGTCTTGTCTCAATCCTACACCGAGTTGTAGAAATGAATGTCTGCTTGTAGGTCATAGGTAGTGTCTCATGTTCAGGCCCTCCTATGAAACACTTATGCAAGCCTATTTAGTAAGTTGTGACCTACTAGACCTAAGACTTTTATTGATTCTATCCTGTTGGTTGTGGATTATTCCCCTTAATCTTCAACTTGCAGATTTACACTTTGATGGATAATTTAAAGAAAACGTTGACTCTATCACCATTCCAAAGTCCGCAAGCAAGAGGGCCAACTGACAAGGATCAACAATGAGATCCTTCTTCACTTTAAGCCTTAAGCTTGGGTGGGTGTACCCTTGACTCACTTCTCTAAAGGAGTCACCAAATAGATATTCAAATAGGTCTTTTACAAACAAACTGAAGGTATGATCATTTAGATTGTGTGTGTGTGGTTGAAGACCATGAAAAGCTTCCAGAGAATGGACCAGTGCCTTATCCTAGGGTAGAGAGTCACCCAATTGCATATATCAACTGAAAATCATAAATCAAACACTCTTGGGTTCAAGATAAGTGCTTTGCCTATTACCCTTCTCCCTCAAACACAAGGACATCAGATTCTTATCTGGTTATGAACTCACTAAACTCACCCAAAAGACTTTAATCCTAACTTTCTTAGGAACTCAGAGATGACTTCACAATACTCTTTGTTTACCATATGATAATACACTTTGTGATACTAACATATATGAGCCCAGAACCAGAACAAGAAGACATACACAAATGCAGGATTGGAACCCAATAACATTCTCATTAACATACTCAGAATCAACATATAATCAAAGCAATACTAAGATAGGATGCAGGCCCAAAATCCAGTTTCTCCTTTTCCAAATGTACATGAATCTGCAACCAGGGATCAAAAAGAAATCTTAGAACCCCCACTAAGTAAAAAATGCTACAACTTATACCACTAGCTATCTTGGAAACCCAAAATAAGTTGCAACAAGCTACAGATAGCTAGGGCAGGGCTAAGGTTTCACCCACTATAACAATTTAACCAATTAAAAATTCATTACAATGCCCCAAGCAGAAAACCAAACAACCTAGATAATCAGATCCAAGAATGATCTGTAATCATGAGAAATTGCGAGCTCAGTATAGGACATCAAGAAATTGCCATGAGAACCAGTCTAATCAACCATCTGCAAACACACCTCAAGAAACAAAATAGTCCTTCACATCAACATCACAACTGCTACCATCCTAAAAAATTTAATTCTACGCAACCCCCTTCATCACACATGGTTCACTGCTTGAAAACCCTGCAAAATAACGGTTGTCGCATGATCGCATAGCCAAGAAAAGGGCTATGCGAACATGCGACACACCTCCAATAGTCACCATCAGGTAGAAAAATATCATGCCACTAATCAGCAGGACCATCAGGCCAGATTACAACACCTACCACCACCAAACCAGTTGAAAATCGTTGCTAAAGCCATCAATTCTGGTACTTCCAGTTGAAAAATCACTTTGATATTCAAATCTACAGAGAAACAGCTAATGACATGGTGCCAGACACAATCGACGGCCATCATTTAAACTCAAATCAACTTTATATCCCCGTCGTCAGATCTTCATTTTCCCTTAGCATCGACAAGATTAACTGCAATAGGAATTGGTTACATTTGTGCTTGGTCACATGATCGCAAGGCACCATATTAACCTTTACGATCATGCGACCACAGCTTCTTAACCGGCAATGCCAATCACAAACCATCCTAAGAAGTCCTTAGCCCCACCACTAGTCAGCGACCAATCAAAATCGAACAACTCGGCAACACCCACATAGTGGACCCGCCTTAACTCTGCAATCGCGACATCCAAATAGTTTTCGCATGATTGCATAGCCAGGAAAAGGGCTATGCAAACATGTGACAAGCCTCCACGTGAGCACCATGTCACCTCTCCCCACCAACGTGGCATCCTTGTCACATGATCACATGGCCGAAAGATGGCCCTTGCGATCATGCGACAAGGCCACAAGACTGCCACCTTGTCATCCGCGAGTCTGCGAGCGGGACCACAAAACTTCCACCACTAACGGGTCCAGAAACAGGTGTCAACCAGTTGCATGATCGCATGTCAAAAATCTCTAACATACGATCATGCGACAACCAAACACAAGCCACCACATAACTACCTCCGGGACCACAACCCTTCTGCCAACAGGCCCCATGCACAAGGAAGGAAGCTTGTCACATGATCGCAAGCCACAAAACTGGCCCTTGCGATCATGCAACAAGGCCATATGACCACCAAGAATTCAAAGTTTATGCGACAAACTACCTGGCAGGTCGTTAGATGCTAGCTGGTAATTGCCAAACATGAAGAGATTATGCGACTACACAGTCACATGATCTCCAAATAAAAGATGCAACCACCAGAAGATTTGAAGAATCAGTGACACAACCAAGCAAGGACTGGGCCCCACATAAGAAATAGTCAGTCGCATGGTCACATGTCAGAAATCTCTGACATGCAATCATGCGACAACCAATCATTTTAAAACCTTTCGAAGACCCGGGCCCACCAACTAGTCGGACTTGCGTAGTTAGAGAATGCCAACAAATAGGGCAGAAGTGCGAGGTCGAAAACACGCAAGGTTTTTGGCAAAAGATCAAAAACACACAGGGTTTTCAGTGAAAGATCGAAAACATCTAGGGTTTTCAAAAACATTGTGGGCTTTCGACACTTAGGCAGATTCTGAAATTATTTCTCGCAAACCTTAAAACTTGAATATCTCCTTAGCTTTTACGATTTAGGAGGTGTGATCTGAACTGGAGCAAAGTGAAAACATGAAGAACACAGGGCTAAGGGCGCACACCATGAAACATTATGGATTTTCTTCGCACACTAAAACAAGCTTGCAGCTGTATGCACCCTAAAATGGTCGCCTAAACTTTGGGCCCCCATTTAGCAATTTATCAAATTCCTGATTCAATATTTTCAAATATCAATTATATCAATTTCCTTGATCAAATCATAATCAATTTAATATTTTCTAAGGTTTGAGCCTTATTTACTTCAAAAGAGAAAACAAATAAAAATCTTATTTAATTAAGAGAACATGCTCCCTTTTAATTAAATAAAAATCTCTTTTAATTAAATAATAAAATTATTTTATCCTAAGTCTTTATTTAATTAAATGGAATATTTCCTCCCTTTTTTATTAAATAAAAAGCCCCCACTTTTCCTCTTACCCTAAGTTGCACAAATAAAGTATTATTTTTATTTTATAAAAAGGGAAAAAACACTTTTTGTCTCATATAGACACAAAAGTCAACTCCTATTTTCTCATTGGAGGATATTTGTGCACAAGGATCAAGCTTCCATTTTTCTCCATTGTTGATTAAGTCTTTTTCCTCTTAATCTCGATCGTCCATTGATTTTTTATTTCCTATAAAAGAAGAGCTCTCTTCTTCATTTTTATCCATTCTCTTTTATGCTAATGTTATGTTATAGGTTTTCTAGGTCATTTGGAGCTCTTTGAAGACATTCTTGCATCCAAGCTTTGAAGACATTGTTGTTGCACCATATTTACATGCTTTCATAACTTCCTTTCTTGCATTCTCATAGCATTCATGGCTTCATTCTTAGCTTAATTTGCATTGCATTGTATTTTCATAGTGATTCTTGGGGATATTGGCATTGTTGCCCCTTTTTTGATTTGGAATATCTCATTGTGTGGTTGACTAGCAAGGTCATGAGTTTATAGCTCTAGCTGAGAGCAATTTTAAAAATCTTGCAACTTCATGCATAAAGAGCTATGGATCGATTTGTGAGGGCTCATTGTTGAGTTTTCTTGCATGTAAGGATTCATAGAAGTGTGGTCACATTTTCACCATACATTTTTGGCACCCACCATGGGACAACCCACCTCTTGCATGTTGGTTTTGATTATTTTTTGAGCTAATCCTTGTGAAGATTTGTTTGGGGACGGAAAACCCTAGATTCAAAAGATTTGATCATATCTCTCAAATGGCTTGGTGTTTTGGTCTAAACATTCTTTTGTAGGTTGGTGACATAACAGAGAAGCTCCAAAAAAAAATTCAAAATTTTTGGAGGTAATTTTATTGTTTATGATTTTTTCTTTGTTTTTCATAAAAAATCAATTTTTTATGCAAATCCGC
This sequence comes from Chamaecyparis obtusa, assembly GCA_027943335.1. Taxonomy (NCBI): domain Eukaryota; kingdom Viridiplantae; phylum Streptophyta; class Pinopsida; order Cupressales; family Cupressaceae; genus Chamaecyparis; species Chamaecyparis obtusa. The sequence goes on along the minus strand of BSBK01000227.1, from coordinate 1,644,969 downwards.
ATATTTTTTAGAAATTTTTATATTTTTGGAAAGGTCTTAAAATTCTACAGGGGGTTCATTCATTGTGTTTTTAATTTAGAGGTCATATCATAGCTCATTTGGTCAATTTATAAAAACTGGTCTATTTTGGGAAAATAGCTCTCTAGGGCACAAATGAAAAGATCTTGTTACAATTTTGACATTTTTTGAAAGCTCTCTTCTTTTTGATAGAGGTCTCTTTTCTACATTTTGGGTTTAGGGTCTGAATTCATATGGTATAAGTCCAATCTTGTTGACAAGGTCAAAAATTAAAATTAAAAAAAAGGTATTTGATGATTAGTATGCATTTATTTTTCACATGGTTCAATGCATGATTTGAGTTATCATTTGGATTATTTGTTGGTTATTATTTCTCCTAACAATTTATTTTCAGATCTAACCACCTTATAGTTTGCATAAGCTGGATATATATTGCATATCTTGTTTGCTTATTTTATTGTCTTGTTCATTTGAAGGTGCTCTTGCTTTCATGGAAAATGCTTAAAACAAAGCGTTGGACTTGAGGTACTTTGTTCCATTTCTACAAAATTTGGATTTTGAGATTAAAATTGAACCTCTCATGTGTTTGGCTTGAGTGTTTACATACTTTCATAGAACACATTTCAATTGATGCTCTTAATGGGAAATGAAAGAACATAGATTTATTTTTACAAGTTTGTGTAAGTGAATGCTTGTATTTAAACCTTAAGTAATTATTGGTTCCAATATCAAATATCTCATTGAGTGATTGAGGGCATGGATTTATTCCTTGTTTACATGGGGAGTTAAATGCACCACTTTGTGGACTCACTCTATGTTTACTTGAAAAGTTAAATATTTCATTGATTCAACCCTTTGTCATTTGTGAGTAGTATTGATAAGCAACTTTAGATTACTTTTGATTGATCTTGTTAGCTAAATTGGCTATTGGACTTGCTTATTTCTAATCACCCCTCGTTACCACCCTTTGGATGCAAGGTTAGTATTCATACATAGGGGAGGGGTCTACTTGAAAAGAGCATTAAGTGTTCCACAAATTTTCCCCCTTTTTATGCTTTCTTGATCTCATTAGTTTTCTAAGGTGTGGACTCACTTTGAGTTTGTGTGAGGAGTTAAATGTTCCACTTTTGGAATCACTTTAAATTTGTGTGAGGAGTTAAATGTTCCACTTTTGGACTCACTTTGAGTTTGTGTGAGGAGTTAAATGTTCCACCTTGTGGACTCACTTCACATTCACTTGAAGGGTTAAATGTTCCACTTTTGGACTCACTTCACATTCACTTGAAGAGTTAAATGTTCCACTTTTGGACTCACTTCACTTTTACTTGAAGATTTAAGTGTTCCACCTTTAGTTCTTTAAATACTTTTGATAGTGAATTACTTAATTTTTATTTCTAGAAGGCCTTCTTGGGGACACACCACCTCAAGGGATGACATTAACTCCTGTGTTTCGGCGGAGCATAAATAGCGGGAGGTGAATTGAAAGACACCTCTCTTGGGAATTGAGTTTGATATCACTCTTGGCTAAGCCTCAAAGAACTTTATACCTTTGAGAAGTGAAGGAGGAGATTTGGGTTATCGTCTCCCCCCAGCTGTGTGATTTTGGATTCTTCTCATCTACGGATTTGGGTCTCACGTACCTTGTGTATATTAAGGACTCCTTAGAAAAGCCATGTATATCCTTGTAGATAGCTTGATAAGGTGTTGTTTTGTTCTAAGTGCCTGCTAAAACATCTTCAAGAACATACACAAGTAGAACCTTTAAGGAGTAGGAATACTAAGTCACTATCTTCATTCATGCGCAAGGTTGCTTTGTCCCTTGCCCATTGTTTGAAGACTATTTGCTTGAACTCCTTGATTGTTGTCTTATGTGCCTATTCAATGATAAAAATCTATTTATGTACTTACTTGATCTTTTAAAACAAACTGAGTTCCTAAGTTGAAACACCAACTTTTCACAACTTGCTTGATTTCCTACCTTGTCATTAGAGACTTGTCTTGATTGCAAATTTTTGATTTTAGTCTTCTAGGGATCATCTCAATTGATTTATAAGGTTACCTTGAAAATAATTTGTCAAGATAGAGAGATATTCCTAGTGAATAATTTGTGTTTAGAATTGTTGATTACACCCTTGGAGAATTCTGATCCTGCTATTGTCCAAATCATTTTTCATATATCTCAATTTTGATTTAAGTTTTGGCTAAGTCCAACCTCCTGATTCAAAAGTACAAGGGTATTCACCCTTTGATTTGAAGCACCTCTTCGCTAGTGTTGGTGATGCCTTTTATTTTCTCTTTGGATAATAGAGAATCTTAATTATCCTAGGTTGGCATTGACACTTTGAGAGATTGACTTATCACCTAGAGTTTCTTTCTTTCATATCAGTTACAACAAGATACCAAGTTAGTCAAAGGAAACAACCTCCAGTTGTCAGATCCTAGGTGTTGTCATGTTGCTCAACATCTCAATGAATGTTATGGTATCAATTGCATAAGATGACTCTTAGTCTTCTTCTTCCTTCTCAATTTCCCATATTCTTCTAAAGTCTTCTATTCCCATGGAAAATTCTTCTTCTTCTTGATTCTTTTCCTCTTATTTTCTAGTCTACCTTCTTCTATTCATTTATTCATTTCTTCCATGATTGATTCCTCCTTTTCTAGAACTATGAATTTCAACTATCTTGTTAAGGAACCTCTCTTGAGAATAGATGATCTTGAACTCATTGCTAAATTTGAAGAGTATTTTTATTTCTCCAATGGTTCTTCTAAATATTTCATGGGTGATAAACTTATGGCAAAAATAAAAGAAAAGATGATTAAATCAGATGCCTTTGTTAGGATCATAGACATGATCATATCACAATCTCTTTCTTATAAACGTTCTTCATCATCTATGTTTTCTCATTCTTCCTCATCTTACAAATCTTACCATGACTCTTCTAAACATTATTCGCATTCTTCATTATCCAAGTCTTCTTCTTCCACTAAGTCTTCAATTTCCTCTTCTTCACCATCTCATTCTTCTTTTACTTTTCCCAAGAGTCTTACTTCTCTTTAGAAGACATACCATAAAGAGAAATGTGATAGTCCTTATGATGTCTCTTCCACAAAGAGTGACACACCCACCTATGATGACTATGATGACTATGATGATGGACAATGTAGTGATGCCCATGAAACTTCTATTCCTAAGCATCATCCTCGTGGTACACTTATGATTTCTAAGGGGGAGTTGTATTGGGTAGACTATGATGGTGATCCATATGACTCTAAATTTGAAGAATTCTTTGATAATTTTTGTGAACAATACAATATTCCTACTGAGGAAGAGAAAATCTACCGCGCTGATTTCAAATGTCAAAAGAATCTCTCCTCTAAAAGTTCTCATGCTAAAAATAAAGGTTGCGCTCTCAAGCAAGATCATATTAATGTTGAACCTTTGTCTTGTGATGGTTCCCTTCCATCCTCTACTTCCTCCAAAACCCACACACTTCCTAAAGCTTCTAAGTCTTCCAAATCTTTCATAAATCCTTCATCCAACAAAGATCCTAAGGCTTACCATGTAGTTCCCTATAGTTATTCTCAAGGGCCACCTCTTAAAGATACTCAAGATAACCTTCACTTGGCTACAAATACTTTCAATAATGCTAAACCTAAAGAGCCTAAGCCTTCATGCGCTATAATGCCTACTTCAGTTAGTCCTTCACCATCTCTTCTAAAGTCTTCCATATAATTCTAACATGCTTCCTCGTCCTTAGAAGTGGCTCCATGTCAAGAGGACCCTAAAAATGATAAAAAAATAAAAATAAATAAAGATCAAGATCAGGAACCCTCCATATCATCCAATTCTCTTCGTGATGTATCTCCTCCATTGCATGGTTCTTTTGATCCTCTACGCTCTTCCGTATTCGTTCCACCATATCCTAAGCAAGATCAAGCTACTACTTACATCGTTGAGATTATTGATAATCAAAATAACCTTGCCACACTTGCGCTTTCCAAAGATGATACTTCCATTAAAGTTATTAAAAATGGTGTTGTTACTTCTGATGTAAAGCCTATTGAAAATCAAAAGAAAGTTGATACACTTATGCTACCCAACGATCCTTGTCAAGATCAAAGTCTTCCATCTTCTTGTTCTACCACTCCATGTTCACTTCCACTTTCTTCTCTTCCTAAATCTTTTTAGGCTACGAATGATCCTATCAAAGAAGGTGCTCCTATTCAAGATGTGCATGATCCTATTGAAAACTCTAATGCTCACTCTAAAGATGCTGATGTCCTTGGTTGTCATATAGATGCTGATGAACTTATTGATTATCCTTTTGCATCTTCCACGTCCATCCTTGGACCTCCTCCACCAATACTAAGGGCTTCACGTCTTCCTTCCATCTTGGGCCCTTATGTCCCTTCACTTTCCCCACCTAATTCTCCTAATTTATCATCTATTTTGGGTCTTTACGTCCCTCCATCTCCTATCTTTCCTCAAGATCAACATAGATGCACACCCTTGAATCTTTTTCATCCACCAACTCATCTAAACCAGTCATATCTTCCTTCTTCCATAAGTCCCAAGTCTTTTGAAAGTAACTTGAATGGTCAATACAAGAAAAAGAAGCAACATAAAAATCCATAACAAAAAGAAGATCACCATGTCTCATCTAATCAACATGGATACATAAAGTCAAAGGAGATATCTAAGAAAAAAACTACAAGACAACTATGGGTTCCAAAATCCATCATTAAAGATATTCTCTCTAAATCATCAAAAAGAAATGAAAAGCCTACGACTATATGGATTCCAAAGTCTCTCTTGAAAGAGTCTGATGTTGAGAAAAAAGTGAAGTTGACATTCAAGCTTCCAAAGGCTTCCACTTCATTTTCTTCCAAAAATATTCTTCAATTTCATGTGCCTGAACCGCAACCTTTGCTAAATATTCGCCATATTCTTTCACATGTTCCTTCATTCACGTTTCATCCATCCTCTCGCCACCCTTCAAGGTGTGTGTTATTGTTGATCTTGCCTTCCTTTTCATCTACCCTTTCACAATCCTTCCATTCATTATCCTTCTATCTTCTATCCTTTTTCCTCATTTGCCTATTCCTCCTATCTTCCAACCTCACTCGCTTTACATAAAACCTTACCCTCCATTTTTCTCTTCCATTTTCTTTTCCCTATTAGCATCTTTGAGCATATCATTTTGAATCCTTGACATATCATGGTTTATCCTTTCAAGGAGCATTATCTAAAAAGCTTGCCTTCTTCAAAAAAAATTTTAAAAAAATGAAAAAATGAAAAAAAATAAAAAAAATTGAAAATGTGTCATGGTGAAAATCTGGAAATAGGCACCTTGGTAGAAAAAGTAAAGAGAAATAAATTCTTCCTATGGTGAAAACCACTCCTTTGTGGCACCTTGGATAAGTACCATGATGAAAACCTGGCAATCAGGCATCATGCGTAGTTCTTCTACATGTTTCATCCATTCCATCTTCTTTCTTTGATCTTGACAATGTTGACCTATACTTGAATATTTGGCTATTTTGTGAGCTATCTTACAATGATCTTGCTTTCATTCCTTTCATGTTTAACCTTCATATTCATTTTCCTTCATTCATTCTAGCCTTTCGCTATCTTTTTCCCATTTGGTCTTGATCTAATATAAAAAAAGAGTAAACACGATGATATGAAGCCTCTTGACATGTCTACTCCTTTGGACTGATCCTTCCTTCTTTTGCAGTGCGCTTTTGTGACTTATCCTATGCTAGCCTCTCATTGCTTGTCCAAAAGTGCTTTACATGACAATTTTTCCCTAGCTTGGGTACTGTTGAGGAGTTTTCCTTTGAGGATGTCTTCCCTTCACTCTCCTTCATTCTCATATCTTCCATCTCTTCCACTAGCTTGCTTATTTATCTTGTCCTCCACATTGCTAGATATTGGGACTACACGATGTGATCTTGCTCATGAGTTTAATGCCCATTCTGTCTGCGGGCATCTTTTGTATATATCTTATTGGTCCTAAAAAAATACCACAAAAAAATTGATATATGATGCTGAAAAATCCTAAAAAGTATAAAAAGTCCTGAAAAAATACAAAAAAAAAATCAAAAAATCCAAAAAGTTCAAAAAAAATAGAAAAAGTGCCTTGGTGAAAACCTCAAAATAGGCGCCTTGGTAGAAAAAATACAAAAAAAATAAAAAATTAAAAAAATAAAAAAAATTGCAATAAATCCAAGTGGTGAAAACCTGGAAACGGGCGCTACTTAAGGCCTTTGCACTCCTATTTGTTAAGCATATGTCCTCGACACTAAACTTTTCTCCATCATGTCTTGACCTTATTTGGCGTAGTCTGTAATTGGTCTTTATCTTTGTATAGGGGGCATAACTGTTAGCATTGGTCTTTTAGGTGCGTGTGTCTCTTGGGGCATTTTACAACAGGTGTTTTTCAACACCACACGAAATAGTGTTTTTCAACACTACCCTTGCGTCGAGTGTTTTCTAACACTTATCAGATGTCTTACCCAACAGTCTATGTTTGATGTGATATTTCTCATTTGTAGATGTGATGATTAGAGTCTAACTCTATGACCAACACACATGCACTTAAACAATCAACTTGTTGAGATATGTTGACTTTATTTTTCTTTGTGTGTTGTCTATGAGGATTTCTTTGATGAATGGTCTCTCCCTGAGAAGTTTTCGATGATGCACAGCTAGAAGACTAAGGGTATGAGAGCATGTTTTATTTCTTTATCTACTTGTGGGTATATTTTGTTGATCCTAACTATCATGAGCATTTATGCCGGTCCTACTTGACACTAGGGATTGACGAGGTATTATCCTTGACTGTTTTGGGAGTGCATGCTTCTTGTTATCCTGACTTTCATGTGTCTTGATACAAGCATAATCTTGCCATATCAAACCTAGGTAATCTCACTACATTAGTCATCTTGACCTCCATGTCTTTGATGCCTAGGTGGGATTTCCACATTTCTATATGATAAAGATTATATTCATATCCACATAGTTATGCTAGTGTGCATTGTATGATCTTACAATGCTACCAATAATGCTCGATGATGATAATTAGATGTCTATAGGTGTTGTGACCTTGCAAGTTAACCACTTTCATAGTAGCTTGCATTCTTAGGTTCATCATAGTTTAGTTTTTGCATCTTTCATATGGAGAGAGCTTTTTTTTTTATCATCTACGGACTAGTTGGTTAACTGTGCTCATTTTTTGATTCTTCTTGATCATATCTTTCATTTCTGGTCTTTCATATCACATCATTTTCTATCCATTTTTAGACTCAAAATTGAAATCCGAGTCACGTTTCTAAATTTTCTCATTCTTCTACGCAGTTGACTGACCATTTGAGGCCTGATCCTTTGATCTTATTTGGGGCACCTTCATTTCTTCATCCCCATCTCTTCCAAACTTCTAGTCTTTCACTCACCCCTTTCACTTCATTTCTCTAAGGTTTGACTTAATTATTATCCTATATCTTTCCCAGTCAAACCTCGTCAACCTAGGGCATATCTTCACTGTTTGATAGTTATCCTATCATGCTCCATCCTTTGATTATGATTTATTGTGACTTGATCAGGTTTATCAATTTTTTGTTCTCCTCTATCTGATTTCAATTTTGATTCCGAGGGGGCAATACCTATCAACTTTAGTCTTTGATTCAACTTTATCATTCAACTCAGCTTGAGATTCTTATTTTGAGACTTGATTATCACCTAGCAGCGATGGTGGTGATTTTGTCTTTCAATTTTTATCTCCTATTTTTCAGACTTGATTATTGCCTAGCAGTGACTGCGATAGTTTTGTCTAAGACTTGATTTGCACCTAGCAGCGACAGTGTTGGTCTTGTCTTTCAGCTTATGCTTATGCTTGTCCTAATGTGTTCCCATCCGTCGAACACATGTCTGAGTTGTTTTGTGATCCCAAATTGATCTCACATTTCAATTCTTCTTTGACCACATGTGTTCTCGAAATGATCACACATTAGTCAAAGAGGGGAAAATGTATGCACCCTAAAATGGTCGCCTAGATTTTGGGCCCCCATTTAGCAATTTATCAAATCCCTGAATCAATATTTTCAAATATCAACAATATCAATTATATCAATTTCCTTGATCAAATCATAATTAATTCAATATTTCCTAAGGTTTGAGCCTTATTTAATTTAAAAGAGAAAAAAAATAAAAATCTTATTTAATTAAGAGAACATGCTCCCTTTTAATTAATTAAAAATCTCTTTTAATTAAATAATAAAATCATTTTATCCTAAGTTTTTATTTAATTAAAAAAAATATTTCCTCCCTTTTTTATTAAATAAAAAGCCCCCACTTTTCCTCTTACCCTAAGTTGCACAAATAAAGTATTATTTCTATTTTATAAAAAGGGAAAAAGCACTTTTTGTCTCATATGGACACAAAAGTGAACTCTTATTTTTTCATTGGAAGATATCTGTGCAAAAGAATCAAGCTTTCATTTTTCTCCATCATTGATTAAGTCTTTTGCCTCTTAATCTCGATTGTCCATTGATTTTTTATTTCCTATAAAAGAAGAGCTCTCTTCTTCATTTTCATCCATTCTCTTTTATGCTAATGTTATGTTGTAGGTTTTCTAGGTCATTTGGAGCTCTTTGAAGACATTCTTGCATCCAAGTTTTGAAGAGATTATTGTTGCACCATATTTACATGCTTTCATAGCTTCCTTTCTTGCATTCTCATAGCATTCATGGCTTCATTCTTAGCTTAATTTGCATTGCATTGCATTTTCATAGTGATTCTTGGGGATATTGGCATTGTTGCCCTTGTTTTTGATTTGGAATCTCTCATTGTGTGGTTGACTAGCAAGGTCATGAGTTTATAGCTCTAGCTAAGAGCAATTTTATAAATCTTACAACTCCATGCATAGAGAGCTATGGATCAATTTGTGAGGGCTCATTGTTGAGTTTTCTTGCATGTAAGGATTCATAGAAGTGTGGTCACATTTTCACCATACAGCAGCAGGGCGGGACATCTTCAAAATTTACAGAGAAAAGGCCATTTTCACAAAATTTTTGCATTGACTAGAAAATGGACTAATAGTGGCTCTATCTAAGGATGCATGCCTCTTGCAGGCATGGAAAGAATGTAGATCTCTGGGAAAAGAAGACCACCTATTGGAAAAAATGGCACAAAGACCTCAAAAAACACAGGGAACACACAACAGAAAGGGAAATATTAACAGAATGTACAATTTTTATTTTTTTACTTGATGGTCCCAGGGCACCAAAAGAAAATCATAGACCCTCCTGAATCAAAGGTCTGATTTTCATCCACATATGTGACCCCAAGTCTAAAATTTTCTTGATCATCCTGCTGCAAACATATGTGAATATTCTTGGGCTAAAAATTGAAACTGTGCTGGTCACTACCCATGTTCTTCCAGTCATGACTATGAGATCTAAATTCAAATTCCAAGAAGTAGGAAACATCATCTACTTCTTTTTGATGGCTGGAAACAGAACTTTGATCTAGTAATGCATCAAAAAATGGAACATATTGACTGTCATGCATTACCATAAAATTACTTGGCTGAAAAGGAATCAGATCCTCTGATTTGCCTTCCTGCATTGCCTCAGCCACTAAGCAACTTGGTTCCTCTATGATATTTTCATGAATTGGATCATGAACCAAGTGAAGATCTTCATTAAAATTTTGGTGACGGGGGAAGAGCTGATTTGTATCATCATTATTTCCATCAAAATAAATTTTGTCCCAACTATTGAAAGCAAAATCTTTAACACTATCACAATCAGTATCATACTTGGCAAAAGAAGGAAAAGGATATGAACAAGAAACTTGTTCATTACTGTAATCTTGATTATAGGACAACACACTATCGTGCCCTTCTACCTCTCCTTTTGTAGAGTCATTACATGATGGGATCTTTGGTGAAAATGGAACATCATAATCACTTTGAACACTAACCTCAGTATCAGTGTCAAAGTGCATGTCACAGGGGAGCTACAAATCAAAATCCAAAGTAGGGGCATACCTCTGAAATTCTTCAACCAAGAGTGCTAAAATCATTTTACTGCTTAATGGACTTTAGGTTTTGTCTTCATCTTCTTCAGCCTCACCCCTATTACAAACATCCTCCTTGTTAAAAATAAGGACTGAAAACTCTGGCATCAAATCACTATGTGCAAAAAGATCTATGCAGGAATCATCGTTTGCATCATATTCAATGTTTTTCCTTTCACACAAAACATCATCAAACGGAGACAAGAAGAAAGAATTCTAGAATTGAAAAGAAGAAAAATCTGTAGATAAATTGGAAATATTGTCAACTTTAGATTCATCTTCATCACTCTCACATGTGTTGATCTCAACATCAGCTTCATAGTCAACACCTTTTGCACAATGAGATTCAACATTAGAAATATTGGTCTCCTCATGATCAACATGAAGAAAAGCCAATGCCCTCAACCTCCTGTCCTCCATTAACTGTGAGTTCTCAGCCTTTCTCGTTGCAATCTTCATCTCGAGAGTAACAATTTCAATAAGTAGGTCTTCATATCTAGTATCATGGATGGTAGGATCAACAAAGACACTAGTGTCTTGTATTTGATCTTCATTGCTTTCTTCATACCCATCCATGCCTGCTCCTTCATCAAGGTATTCAATGAATGTTGGTCTCAATACATCCCAAGAAGGGATTGAACATGAAGGCAAGGATACAAACTAGTCCTTAACATCATTAGAAAATGTCAACACAAAGAGCCTCATAGAGACATGTTCATGTTCAATATCCATATCTCCAAAAAGAGCCATGACATCTTCAACATGCTAGCTTCCAGAAACAGATCCATCAGCTATGAATCTAGGTAAGTACTCCCCATCCTCAACAAAGAACTCATTAGGGGCACCTTCAATGCCATCAAAACAAAAGGGCTTATATTCCTCTATGAGAAACTTCCCGCTACAACTCATCCCTTTAAAATAGTGTTGGACACTTAACAGGGATACATTTTCAACAAGAGACTACCTGGAAGTTTTGTAGGAGAAACCTTGTTGACTGGAAGGCTAAGCAGATCTAGAGCTCACCATGCAGCTCCATCAGGTTCATTTCTTTGTAGAGTCACCACCTCCTTGAAGAGGAAATTTTTTTTACTTGTTTTTGTCTTCTTCCAGCCAACCAAAACTCCACCAAGTAAACATGCACTGTTTATCAAAAGATGCACTGATCAATTAGAGAAATCAGAGTCACCACTCAACATGTAGTGAGAAGATATTACAAATGTGTTTTTATTTTTTATTTTTTTTATATCAGACTCTATTTGTTTAACCAGAATCTTGGATGATTCAGCAAAGCAGGGAATTGGACATCCTAAACTTGTTGCCTTCATTCTTTCCCCAGAAAAGTCACCATTTTGTTGGTTGTGGATTATTCCCCTTGATCTTCAAATTGTGGATTTACATTTTGATGGATAATTTAAATAAAACTTTGACTCTACCACCACTCCAAAGTCTGCAAGGAAGAGGGCCAACTGACAAGGATCAACAATGAGATCCTTCTTTGCTTTAAGCCTTAAGCTTGGGTGGGTGTACCCTTGACTCACTTCTCTAAAGGAATCACCAAATAGATATTCAAATAGGTCTTTTAAAAACAAACTGAAGGTATGATCATTTAGATTGTGTGTGTGTGGTTGAAGACCATGAAAAGCTTCCAAAGAATGGACCAGTGCCTTATCCTAGGGTAGAAAGTCACCCAATTGCATATATCAGCTGAAAATCATAAATCAAACACTCTTGGGTTCAGGATAAGTGCTTTGCCTATTATCCTTCTCCCTCAAACATAAGGACATCAGATTCTTATCTGTTATGAACTCACTGAACTCACCCAAAAGACTTTAATCCTAACTTTGTTAGGAACTCAGAGATGACTTCACAATACTCTTTGTTTACCATATGCTAATACACTTTGTGATACTAACATATATAAGCCCAAAACCAAAACAAGAAGACATACACAAATGTAGGATCGGAACCCAATAACATTCTCATTAACATACTCAGAATCAGTATACAATCAAAGCAATACTAAGATAGGATGCTGGCCCAAAATCCAGTTTCTCCTTCTTCAAATGTACATGAATCTACAACCAAGGACCAAAAAGAAATCTTAGAACCCCCACTAAGTAAAAAATGCTACAACTTATACCACTAGCTGCCTTGGAAACCCAAAATAGGTTGCAACAAGCTATGGATAGCTAGGGCAGGGCTAAGGTTTCACCCACTATAAAAACTTAACCAATCAAAAATTCATTACATTGGGCGAAAAACCAAACAACCTGGATAATCAGATCCAAGAATGATCTGTAATCATGAGAAATTGCGAGCTCAGTACAGGACATCAAGGAATTTCCATGAGAACAAGTCTAATCAGCCATCTGCAAACACACCTCGAGCAACAAAATAGTCCTTCACATCAACATTGCAACAACTACCATCTTGCAAAATTTAATTCCAAGCAACCCCCTTCATCGCACATGGTTCACTGCTTGAAAACCCTGCAAAATAACAGTTGTTGCATGATTGCATAGCCAAGAAAAGGGCTATATGAACATGTGACACACCTCCAACACAAACCACCAAGTACAAAAACATCATGCCACTGATCAGTAGGACCATTGGGCCAGATTGCAACACCTACCGCCACCAAACCAGTTGAAAACCGCTGCTAAAGCCATCAATTCTGGTACTTCTGGTTGAAAAATTATTTTGATATTCAAATCTGCAAAGAAACAGCTAATGACATGGTGCCAAACACAATCGACAGCCATCATTTGAACTCAGATCAACTTTATATCCCCACCATCAGATCTTCATTTTCCTAGGCATTGACAAGATTAACCGTAATAGGAATCAGTTACATTTGTGCTTGGTCGCATGATCGCAAGGCACCATATTAACCTTTGCGATCATGCGACCATAGCTTCTTAACCATGTAATGCTGATCACAAACCATCCTGAGAAGTCCTCGGACCCACCACCAGTCAGTGACCAATCAAAATTGAATAACTTGGCAATACCCACATAGTGGAGCTGCCTTAACTCCGCAATCGCGACATCCAAATAGTTGTCACATGATCGCATAGCCAGGAAAATGGCTATGTGAACATGCAAAAAGCCTCCATGTCAACACCATGTTACCGCTCCCCACCAATGTGGCACCCTTTTCGCATGATCGCATGGCCGAAAGATGGCCCTTGAGATCATGTGACAAGGCCACAAGACTGCCACCTTGTCACCCACCAGTCTACCAGCGGGACCACAAAACTTCCACCACTAAGGGGCCCAGGAATAGGTGTCAATCGGTTGCATGATCGCATGTCAAAAAACTCTGACATGCGATCATGCGACAGCCAACCACAGGCCACCACATAACCACCTCCGGGACCATAGCCCTTCTGCCAACGGGCCCCATGCACGAGGAAGGAAGCTTGTCGCATGATCGCAAGCCATGAAACTGGCCCTTGCGATCATGTGACCAGGCCATATGACTGCCAAGCATTCAGAGATTATGCGACAAACTGCCTGCCAGGTCGTTAGATGCTAGCTGGTAACCGCCAAACATGGAGAGATTACGCAACTACACAGTCGCGTGGTCTTCGAATAAAAGATGCAACCGCCAGAAGATTTGGAGAATTGGTGACACAACTGAGCAAGGACTGGGCCCCAAACAAGAAATAGTCAGTCGCATGGTTGCATGTTAGAAAACTTTGACATGTGATCATGCGACAACCAATCATTTTAAAACCTTTCGAAGACCCAGACCCACCAACCGGTTAGACTTGCGCAGTTAGAGAATGCCAACAAATAGGGTTTTTGGTGAAAGATCAAAAACACATGGGGTTTTCAGTGAAAGATTAAAATCATCTAGGGTTTTCAAAAACATTGTGGGTTTTTGACACTTAGGCAGATTCTGAAATTGTTTCCCGCAGACCTTAAAACTTGAATATCTCCTTGGGTTTTATGATTTAGGAGGTGCGATCTGAACTGGAGCAAGGTGACAACATGACTAACACAGGGCTAAGGGTGCACACCATGAAATATTATAGATTTTCTTCACACACTAAAACAAGCTTGCAGCAAGGTAGGACATCTTCAAAATTTACAGAGAAAAGGCCATTTTCACAAAATTTTTGCATTGACTAGAAAATGGACTAACATATCCCTCTATGATGCAATTCATACCCTAATTTCAGTGTATCACCTAGTAGGTAGTTTTCTTTCAAGTCATTTCCCTTTCAAGCATTCCTTCTATCCCTTTCCCTCAAAATTTTACTTTTCCTATCAAGAAGCAAATTAAGGTGATTATCCAAGAGGATCTATCCTAGAACTTGGAGGTCTCATCTCAGTTAGCATAGGTCCCACAACCTAGAGATGATTCCCATGTTATACTAAGTTATCAAGACTATGAGAGCTTGAAACAAGGGTGCAAACTTGGTGTATAACAATTCTGGCATGCTCGGTGGGACAAGTAATGCAGATTCAAGTTTAAATGTGTTCCTGTTAGTTCATCTGCAAAAGGATTAAAGAAGTTCAATACACAAGGACTATCAGTATAGACTCAAGCTCAAGGATACCCCACCTTGGTGCCATTGTGTATAACAATTCTGGCATGGCCGGTGGGACCAAAGTTTAGATTCATGTTCGAGGTATGCTATCTCTGATATGCTAATAGCATACTACAAACCTAGAAGAGGTCATTTTTTTGCATATCTGGTGACTCCAGAAAGTCTACTGGTTTCAAAGATCAAGTCCTGGTATGTTTCAAATCTTTCACATTCAAATCCTAACTAATTGCATGAGTAGACATGTCAATTTATTATGGACAGTCAAGTTACCCACCATCCTATTATAAGATTAGTGCTCAATGGGCTAGTCATCAGCCTTATCAAAGTCACCTAAAGCCTACTTTTATCTCAAGCTTCCATACAATACAAGGCTATCATTATATCCAGCATGCCCCAAATGATTTTTCCCTTGTGCAAGATTATGAAAGGACCCTCCGACAAGATGGATCATGGGCACAAAGGGCACAACAAAAAATGTAAAGCCAATTGCCCCATCCTGCTTACCACCCACCCGCCCCTTCTCAGCCTAATTGGTAGCAGATTCAGAGCCCAGACTCAATGAAAGAGCAAGACAAGACAAAGAACCTATTGCTTGATTTAATTAAGCAAGTGTCTGAGATAAGAGAGCAGTAGGAAATGGAGGCTCAAAGTTATGAACAAGGGTTCATTTCCAACCAAATCAGAAAAGCTCTTATTGATGCGCAACAAATGAGACAGTTTCAAGAAGAGACCAGACGCTGAGCTGACATTGAGACAGTAAGGTTGAGATCAAAAATTGCTCAACAAGAGGCTCCTAGACCTAAAATCCCAAGCTGGAGGACCCATTTGCCTCAAGAGCCTACACCTGAAGAGCATACAAGGTGCTCATTTCCAAGTTTTAGGAGCACCCTTCAAGAATCTGAGCCTATTTTGGAGTGGTTGCAACCTTATTGTGGTCTACAACAATCTAAAGACTATATTGAGATAGAGGCAACTATAAGGGACCAACACCAAGATGATAGGGCCTTTAGTTTTCCAAGCTTCAAGACTAGTATGCCTTCTATGTCTCCCTCTAAGCCCCCTCAATTTCATATCCCAATTTTTAAGGCAAAAAATTTCGTCAAAGAGCCTATACTTGAGATGCAGCCTACCACTCTGTAAGAGCAGCATGTTCAAGAAATTTTTTTATCCCAAGAGGCCCCTCTAGTCTATCAGGATGATGAAGTGTTGTGGATACCCCAATGGACTCTGCCTCCTCGCTGTCAGATGCCAGATCTTTTCAAAGATACTAGTATGCTGTCTGAGCAAGGACCTATGGTAAGTAAGCTTTCATTTGAAGAGAAGGAGAGAAAATCTAAGGTATCAGTGCAGAGTGATGACTGTGGTGAAGTGGGACAACAAGGTGAGGAGGTGGAGTTTGCTGCCCATCCTGAACTCTTGGTTGATTTTTTGAATGAGCTTCCCCTCTTTGTTGATGATGAAGAGGAGACCATGCCATTACCTATGGCTAAAGATCAATTAGAACAAAAGGTTCACCATCAACAGGAGGTTGATATAGAAGAGGATGTTGTGCTTTTATTAGATGAGCTACCTAGTTTTGTTGAGCAGAATGATAAAGTTATGGAAGAGCTTTTCCAAGAAAAGAACATAGACAAAAGCCTTGAAGAGTATGATTTTTCCAATATCATAGAGGTCTTTTGTAAAAAATTGAATGATGAATCCCTATTCCTTGGAGTGGAGGTTCAAAGTTATGTGCCTATAGAAGGAGGCCTAGTTTTGGATTGCACTCTTTCTGAGAGACGGCTACATGAGCAAGAGTTGGAGCTAGTTCCAGAACTTCAGGGTATTGACAACTTTGATTAGCTCTTGGCTTGTTTAAAAGTTGAGGAGGATGACAGTCCCTTGTCCACAGATGATGAGTTGACATGGCTACCCATGGTGGAGGGAAACCATGAAGATAAAGAAGAAGCCATCAAGGAAAGTTCTACCTTCAAACTTTAAAGAGGCTACCCCATTAGATACTTGGCACAGAAGGAGTTTACCGAGACCCCTCCATATGATCAATTAGAGGAGAGTAAACTTGATCCTATTTTTGTAGAGGCAGTTAATAATTATTTGACAAATTTTTGTGCACCTCATATCTTTGTAGTTATCCTCACATGTCCAATGCAAGATATCCTAATAAGGAAAGGTCGCTATTTTTCACAACCAGTGAATGGTTTTGTTTCACCAAGTTTCTGTAACTGGTTAGTTTAGGATAGGTTAGGTTTTCCTGCTTTCTATCCCTATTTTCTAGCTTAGTTTCCTACTTTCCAAGAAGTGTCTATGCACAAGGTTGTCTTTCTAGTTTTTAGTTTTGTCTCTGTCAAAGTTTTGTGTTGTTGTAGTGACCCCATGCCCAATGGATTGCTTTAAGGCCACTGATCAATGTCTAGCAGGCTGACATCTAGCATAAGTCACCAAAATGTTATCCTAATTTTCCTATTCTATGCAAATTTGGCCAAAATCTATCCCCAGGTCCTTGTTTTAACCATGCTAGGCATTCCTAAAAATTTCATGGCTTTATCTACTTCCCTCTGGTCTCTGCAACTTTTTCTAGGTCCCTAGCTAGGTGAAAAGTCCTTAAGAAATTCATAAAACTAGCCGTTGTAGGACAAACCCTCAAAAAGCCCTAAGCCTTGTTTAATTCTTTTTTACTTTATCGGCCACTTAAGTTCCATCAATTTCCATGTGCACAATTAAATCCTTCAGTCACCAAATCTCTGATTCCCGACGGTCAAAGCTCTAACATTTAGCAATCCTGCGAGCGGTTACCTTTTGAGTTGGTGGTCTCTACTTAGTGGCTAAAATCAAGATTCTTCATCTGATGGTTGTTGCATGATCTCATGGCCTCAGAAGATTCCATGAGATGTTGCGACGACCATCGATCTTCCTATCTACAGAGTGTGTTTGTCAGTGGATCCGGCCACGTTGTCCAAGTTGTACACCTTTGATTCATCAAAGACTTGTGATTTGACACCATGTCAGTACGGGCCTGATGGTTCTCAGTCGATGATGATCTAACGGCTGGCACATGATCTGAAGGAGATTTTTTGACACATGAGATCATGTGCCTACCGTTGATCTTACTTGATCTCCAGGCTTTGTCAGGTGGGTCCTCAGTTTCTGACGTGCTCATTCATTATTGGTTGGCCAGATGATAGCTTGGATTTGTCAGTGGGACCATGTCAGAAGGTCTGTGGATGTGTCAGAAAGGCTTAGATCTATGGTGGTCATATGATCTCATATAATCTTCTAACCCTATGAGATCATGCACCCACTATTAGATTGGAATCCAGTTCTCTGTGGATCCAATGTCAGAGAGATGCCAAGGTGTATGCCTACAAAGTAGTCAGGGCAAATGAAAGATTGCCAAGTGGCAAATGGGCCTAGGGTTATAAGAGGTTCTTCACGACCTAAGGTGAAGTCTTCAGTCATGTAGTCACCGAATGACTTAAGAAAGAAAAGCTTGAGGTGGGGCCAAAATGACAGGTGTGCCGATGTGCTTGATTTTGATTGGCTACAGTGTGTTGAGGTAGTTTTTAACTTTTCAAGGAGGTTCACGGCTGTTGTAAAGTTGATATGAGCCATCCATCTACTGGGAAATAAAGGATATTGACGTACACATTTTAAAATGACCGGCTAGTCGTTATAATTCAAATTCAGATATCTCTGTAGAGGGTTTTCTTCCAATGATTGATTCAAACATGTTGTAAGTGGTGAGGTAGCTAGGAAATTTATGTTTGTAGGATGTTTGCAGTTGAAGAAGATGATGAAGAACTCTGGGCAGTCATCATGGGTTGATTCTTGTCCTTGTGAGGTACCATTTTAGCATTCATGGTGGGTCTATTGCAGAAAGGTTGATGGATCTAGGTTGCTTTTCCGCGGATTGATGCAGTACAAGGATGGGCACGTAAACAAATATCTAATCAGCCATAGTATTACAGAGATGTATTTATGATCAGATTTGATGGGATTACGGTTTGATTATTGTATTGTAAAACTATGTAACCCTAATTAGGTTTTTGACTCCTGCCTATGTGCAGTTGAGATGTATATATTGTATTTTAGAGCCTTAGTGCTCAGAGAGTTCACATTTTGTAAAGGAGAGAGTCCACTTTTGAAAGAAAGTCATCCTTTCTTAGAAGGCTATCTGTGGTATCTTCTCTACCCTCTAGTCTTCTACTCTTTATAATCTCTCATTGATAAATTCAAACATTATAGAGGTATTTTGTGACAATTCTTCATGTCCCTATGCTTCTTTTTCTGAGTTCATCTCTTAATGAATTGAAGTCTATGCATGTTTTCAATGACAACTTAGGGCTCTTGATCCCTCTTACTTTCTATAATTATGTGTGTTATTTTGTTTGATCTGATTTAGATTTTTTTGTGGGTACACTTTAGCTCCTTAACAGTCTTGTCTCAATCCTACACCGAGTTACAGAAGTGAATGTCTTCTTGTAGGTCATAGGTTGTGTCTCATGTTCAAGCCCTCCTATGAAACACTTATGCAAGCCTATTTAGTAAGTTGTGACCTACTAGACCTAAGCTTTTAATTGATTCTATCCCTCTATGCTGCAATTCATACCCTAATTTTGGTGTATCACCTAGTAGGTAGTTTTCTTTCAAGTCATTTCCATTTCAAGCATTCCTTCTATCCCTTTCCCTCAAAAGTTTACTTTTCCTGTCAAGAAGCAAATTAAGGTGATTATCCAAGAGGAACTAGCCTAGAACCTGGAGGTCTCATCTTAATTAGCATAGGTCCCACAACCTGGAGATGATTCCCATGTTATACTAAGTTATGAAGACTACGAGAGCTTGAAACAGGGGTGCAAACTTAGTGTATAATATGTACATCACTATTTCATCTTTAAATAGATTTTGTTTTTAATATATATTTTTTAAATTATTTGATTTTTACAGTGATCTTGTAAATTTTTGCATAAACATTTTTGGTACATAGAAATGAAGATCATCTTTTAAGCCAATATTTGTTCTAATTTTAGATTATTAACTCAAGGACATCCTATATTTGTCTTAGTTTCCAATATCATTTTTTACACCAAACTGTAATTACTAATTTCTTCTTATTAATCAAATAAATTTTGAGTGAAACATGTGAAGGGTGTGGAAAGCTTCAACGGATGGACAAGAGCTTCAACGACTTAATAGGGATATAGATGACATGCATGAGAAGCTTCATTTAAAAATAAGAACCTCTACTTTGGAAGTGTTGCAGGTGATCAATCCATCCCTGTTCCCACTCTCAACAATGATGCAGGTTAAACATCATCAGCTACTTTTTATTGAGCTTATATTTTGTTAAGTGTAATAGGCTCTACATTGACATATTGTGACATTTCACATGTTTGAATAACTTGTAGTTGGAATAGAAGAGAAAGTTGCAGAAGTCATTCAACGGTTAGACTTGGAAAATGACAATACTGCAACAAAAGTAGTGATTGTATATGGTATTGGAGGGTCTGGTAAGACCACTCTAGCTGATGCAGTTTATGCCTCTCTTAAAGACAAACTTTTGGGATGGAAGCATTCCAGAGTTACTCTCATAAAAAATCTGGAAAAGAATCCCAACATTGAAGAGCTTCAATCTTTGATTTCACAAGATTTCACTGCCACAAATCAAAGTGTAATTGATTTTCACAGTGGACACTAGAGCTTAAAAGATACTTTTGAAAAAGAATCTAGCTTCCTATATATTGACAATGCTTTGTTTCAAGAACCACCAGAAAAGATTCTGCCCAAAGATGTTAGAACTACAAAGAAACTCTAGTTTCTTATAACAGCCAGAGAAGTAATTGTCTTAGGAGTAACTGAAGGTTATGGGGTCAAACATTGCAAATTCTATCCCATTGAACCTGTTTCTATTGAGGCAGCCCTTCAAGTCTTATGTCAAAAAATTGATATAAAAAGAGGAAAAGACTCCATTTTGGAAGAAAGAACACAAGCCAGGAAGATAGAAGAGAAATATAATAGTTGTCCTCTAGTTTTGGAAGTGATCAGAGCTTATCTGCATCAATGAAAGAATAAAGTTGAAGCCTATGAATGCATACTTGATTGGCTGCAATTTGGAGAAGATTTTAGTGGTAGTGAGAATTTTTGTTTTGATGGGCAAAGAGTTCGATTTTCTTTTGAGGGGCTTAAATCAAGTGCAAAGGAGGCATTCCTTGATTTGTGCTCATTCTTCTATGATTGGGAGTGGGAGACTATTGGATGTATTGTGGGAGAAGAAGAAATCGAATGTCTTGAGAAGGAGCTCTCATCAAAAGAGCAAATAAGAAGATAAAGTTTCATGATCTTATTCTAGCAGCTGGCAGGAGTAAATCTAAACACAGTTAGTTTAGAAATGTAAATGATTTTTCGTTGACTTTGAAAAATAAACAGGTATGTGTAAACATTCATTAAAAATGATAAACCAAAAAAACAAAAACATGAATAATACATGTACCACAAAAAATATTCTGAAAAGAGAAGATTATTAAGGTGTATGTTTCTCACTTTGTTTATTTAATTTAAGACAAGCACTTTATTTTAGTTCTTTTAAACATTTTGTTTGTTGAATCAATTTTTACGTGTGAATTTCAACAACATGTTTCTCAGGTAAAAGTAATACGGATGAGAAACTATAACAGACCTTCCTTTATATTAGCGGAAGAGTTACATTCCACGAGCCAGTCTCTACAAGTATTTTATATGAAAGAGACGGCAAGTGTTGTTGAAGGACATGGATGCTAGCAGGACAGTTTTTAGTCTTCCCTATCCACCATAATTCTTTCTACCTACCGCAAGCTTTCTCAATTCCTTGTCGCATGATCGCAAGGCTTCTCTCTCCTCTCTTGCGATCATGCGACCACACTCCTTTTCGCCTGTCTGCATTAACTACCCCTGCTTCTGTCCACCTTCTACACCTACCACCAGCTGTGCCTCATGCCTTGTCGCATGATCGCATGGCTTCATTCCCACTCATGTGATCATGCGACCTCTTTGTTTACCCAGCATTTTTTTTATGCGAACCTGTGATATCTTATTTTGAGTGGGCCCCCACTATTTACTTGGCATTTTAGTTTTTAGCTTTGTCGCATAAACTCAAGGCAGCTTTATTACCTATGCGATCTTGCAACTAACAATCCAGCATGGGCCCCCTCTATTGCTCTTGTCGCATGATCGCATGAGCATTATTTTATTCACGCGATCATGCGACCAGCCCATTTTTTTTCCACCAACTACCATACTTGATGTAGTTTTTTATTTTAATTTTTCTTTTGACTTTTTCTTTCGATCGGACATAATCCAGGCAATTCGAGAAGTTTCGATAGGTTGAATATTTTGTAAAAAGGAATGTTTCTCTCAATTTTTTGTGTCCAAAAAATTCTCTGTCTCTGCAGAAGTATATTGAGATATTCTGAGCATTTGGCAACTCTCTGTAAATCTAAAAATTTGGCATTAATATATACTTTGTTTACTCTGTTCTATTATCCAGCATTGTAATGTGTGTATCTTCATCCATCAAATTGGTATCAAAGCAGGAGATTGAAGCAGGTTATTGAAGAGAAGATTTCTGTTGGAGATTGAAGAGCTCAAAAAGGATCTGGGTATTGTTTCCTAGATGAATTTCATTCTGGGTAAATAGAAAATAAAAAAAAGGGGGTTTTATAAAAAAGGAGAAAGTGTTACTGGTAAACCATGGCAGGAACTAGTGGGATTATTTCTCAGCCTCAGATTCCAATCTTTAATGGCAAAAATTATGACTATTGAAGCATAAAAATGAAGACTCTTTTTCATTCACAAGATGTTTGGGATTTAGTGGAAAATGGGTTTCCTGAACCACCAGATCAGCAGGCATATCAGGCCCTTTCACAAGTAGATAAGGATTTATTGAAGGAAAATAAGAAGAAGGATGCAAAGGCACTATTTTTCATTCAAAAAGCAATGGAAGAATCAATCTTTCCAAAGGTTGCAGCTGGCACAAGATCAAAACAAGCATGGGATAGTTTGCAAACAACATACCAAGGCATAGGCAAGGTAATAACGGCAAAATTGTAGATACTTAGAAGGGATTTTGAAAATCTACAAATGAAAGACTTAGATTCAATAGATGTTTTTTTCACTCATGCAATGTCTATAGTAAATCAGTTAAGGACCTATGGAGACGCTGTTGAAGATCAAAAGATTGTGGAAAAAATACTTAGAAATCTGCCTACTAAATTTGATGTTGTAGTAATAGCTATTCAAGAGGCCAAAGATCTTTCTATATTATTAGTAGATGAATTAATGGGGTCACTTTTAGTCCATGAGCAAAGATTGAACCGAACAGGGTCATCATCATTTGAAAATGCATTCAAGACTCAGCTCTCATTTGGCAAGTCAAGAGGGAGATCAAACAATAGTAGAGGCAGAGGACATTTCTCATCAAGAGGAGGAAGAGAAAACACACATTTTGAAAGTAGAAGACCACCATCAAGCCCAAATGCCCATTTTACATCAACAAGAGGAAGGGGGAGCAGTCACTCTCAAAGCCATCATCAAGGAGAAAGGTATGACAAATCTAACATCCAATGTCACTACTATAGCAAATTTGGGCATTATGCATCAGAATGTAGGAAAAAGCAATATGATTTGAACAAGCAAAAGGCATATTTCACAAATGAAAATCACTCAAACACTAGTGAATAGAACACAATATTCATAGCATGCAATGTAGCACAAGAAAGTTCTAAAGAACTGTGGTTCTTAGATAGTGGATGCAGTAACCATATGAGTTGTAAGAAGGAGATGTTTTCAACAATAGATGATTCAGTGAAATCAGAAGTTAAGTTGGGAAATGATCAAAAAGTTTCAGTTATGGGCAAAGGGTCAATTAACATAAAAACAAAACAAGGCAAAGATAAACAAATTTCAGATGTTTACTATGTTCCCGGATTACAACACAACCTTATAAGTATTGGGCAATTGGTACAAAAGGGTTATAGAGTACACTTTGAGAATGGTGAATGTGTGACCCTAGATAAGAAACCAAGCAATAGGTTGATTGTAAGAGTTGAAATAACAAAGAATAAGTTGTTCCCACTAAGAATTCAAAGTGGATTAATGATAGAGCCACAAGGTTTACAAAAGGTTGGTGAAATAGATTTTAAAGCCTCATACAAAAATGAATCTTGGTTATGAAATTTAAGGCTTGGGTACTTAAACTTCAAAGGATTATAGCTGTTATACAAGAAGAAAATGGTATATGGGTTGCCACAAATAGAGCCACTTAAAACCACATGTGAGAGTTGCATATTGGCAAAGCAACATAGGAAATCATTTCCAGTTGGGGAGTCATATAGAGCAAAACAACCATTAGAGATAGTACATTTAGACATTTGTGGACCTATGCAAACACCTTCCATTAGTGGAAAACTTTATTTCATAATGTTCATTGATGATTTCAGCAAAAAAGCATGGGTTTATTTCTTAAAATACAAATCTAATACATTTGCTATTTTCAAAGAGTTCAAGGAAAAAGTTGAAAAACAAAGTGGATATCCTATCAAGACATTGAGAACCGATCAAGGTGGAGAGTATCTCTCAACTGAATTTCAAAATTTTTGCAAAGTAAATGGCATAAATAAATAATTTACAGCAAGGTATACACCTCAACAAAATGGGGTAGTTGAGAGAAAGAATAGAACAATCATGGAAATGGCACATAGCATGATAAAGGCAAAACACTTACCAAATGAATATTGGGCTAAAGCAATTGCATGTTCAGTGTATATTTTGAATAGGTGTCCAACAAAAGCAGTGATAAATAAAACACCAGAAGAAGCTTGGAGCAAAAAGAAACATAACATATCACATTTAAGAGTTTGTGGATGTGTGGCATACTCATTGATACCTCAAGAATTGAGAAGAAAATTAGATGACAAAGGAGAGAAATGTATATTTGTGGGATATAGTGAACATTCAAAGGCATATAAGTTGTACAATCCTATTACAAAGAAGCTGATAATAAGCTGTGATGTTGAATTTGTTGAAGAAGAAGCATGGGATGAAAGCATAAATAAAATAAATTCAAGCGCACCTAATGTTCTACAAGAGAATGAAGAGGATGAAATTCAGGTTGCAAATCCTCCTACACAAGTAAATGCACCTAGAACACCTTCAAGAGCTCCTAGCACTCCAAATCCCACTACAACAAATAATAACAACAACAAATCTTCTGATCCTACACTTGCATCTTTAAGGTCTAGGTCCATAAACACATCAAAGAAGACAAGAAGTCTTAGAGAGATTTATGATGAAACTCAAGAAGATGGAAATGCTGATTTCTGTTGTGATTTTGCATTGTTAACACAAGCTGATCCAATCTATTTTGAAGAAGCCATAAAAGAAGACAAATGGATTGCAGCTATGGATGAAGAGATTCAGTCAATAGAAAAGAATGAAACTTGGGATCTAGTAGAGCTTCCTAAAGGAAAAGATGTGATCGGAGTTAAATGGGTTTATAAAATAAAGTATGATGTTGATGGAAAGGTAGAAAAGCACAAGGCAAGACTAGTGGCAAAAGGTCTTACACAAAAGCTAGGTATAGATTTCAATGAAACATTTGCACCCGTAGCAAGAATGGATACAATAAGAATGGTCCTATCTATTGCAGCTCAAAACAAATGGAAAGTTTATCAAATGGATGTCAAATCAACATTCTTAAATGGTATTTTGGAAGAAGAAGTGTATGTAAGTCAGCCACCAGGTTATGAAATTTTGGGAGAAGAACATAAAGTATGTAGATTGAAAAAGATATTATATGGTTTGAAACAAGCTCCTAGAGCATCATACAGCAGGATAGATTCCTATTTTGTGAATAATGGATTTAACAAGTGTGGCAATGAACCTACTTTGTATATCAAAGTGAATGATGAAGGAGAAATTTTGATAGTCTGTTTATATGTAGATGATTTGATATTCACAGGAAATATGCAAACCAATACATTCAAGGAAGCCATGAAAAAATAATTTGATATGACTGATTTGGGCCTCATGAGATACTTTCTTGGCATGGAGGTAAGTCAAAATGATCAAGAAATTTTTATATGTCAAAGCAAGTATGCTGGTGAATTGTTGAAAAGATTTAAGATGACAAATGTGAATCCAGCCCCTACACCAGTTGCATTGGGTTTGAAGCTTAGCAAGGATGATCAAGGTCCATGTGTAGATGCAACTTTATTTAAAAGATTAGTGGGTAGCCTCATGTATTTAACCGCCACAAGACCAGATATTATGTTTGGTGTTAGTCTTATTTCCAGATTCATGGAGAAATCGAAAGAGTCACATTTGAAAGCTGCAAAAAGAATTTTGAGATACATAGCTGGAACAAAGAATTTTGAAATTTTGTATACATTTTTAAATGATTACAAATTGATTGGTTATACAGATAGTGATTGGGGAGGTAGTATGGATGATAGAAAAAGAACTTTTGGATACATTTTTCATCTAGGTTCTGGAGCTATCTCTTGGGCATCAAAGAAACAATCAATTGTTACTCTCTCATCAGCTGAAGCAGAGTATGTAGCAGCCACATCACCATCTTGTCAAGCAGTTTGGTTGAGGAGAGTACTTTCAAATTTGGGGCATCATCAAGAAGAAGCTATGAAAATTTACTGTGACAATAATTTAGTAATTGCCTTATCTAAAAATCATGTATTTCATAAACGAAGTAAACATATTGATACCAGATATCATTTCATTAGAGAATTGGTAAACAATGGTGACATTCATCTTCAGTTTTGCAGGTCCAATGAACAACTTGCTGACATTTTCACAAAACCACCGGCAAAGAATGTTTTTGAACAACTTCGAAAAGAAATCAGCTTTGCGGACATAATTGACAGTGAAGATTAAGGGGGAGTGTTGAAGGACGTGGATGCTAGTAGGACAATTTTTAATCTTCCCTATCCACCGTACTTCTTTCTACCTACCGCAGGCTTTCTCAATGCCTTGTCACATGATTGCAAGGCTTCTCTCTCCTCTCTTGCGATCGTGCGACCACACTCCTTTCTGCCTCTCTGCATTAACTGCCCCTGCTTCTGTCCACCTTCCGCACCTACCACCGGCTATGCCTCATGCCTTGTCGCATGATCGCATGGCTTCATTCCCACTTATGCGATCATGCGACCTCTCTGCTTGCCCAGCATTTTTTTTATGCGAACCTGCGATATCTTATTTTGAGTGGGCCCCTACTATTTACTTGGCATTTTAATTTTTAGCTTTGTTGCATAAACTCAAGGTGGCTTTATTACCTATGCGATCTTGTGACTAACAATCCAACATGGGCCCCCTCTATTGTTCTTGTCACATG
The DNA here is from genome assembly GCA_027943335.1 of Chamaecyparis obtusa. Classification (NCBI taxonomy): domain Eukaryota; kingdom Viridiplantae; phylum Streptophyta; class Pinopsida; order Cupressales; family Cupressaceae; genus Chamaecyparis; species Chamaecyparis obtusa. The sequence goes on along the minus strand of BSBK01000227.1, from coordinate 1,617,938 downwards.
ATCGCATGAGCATTATTTTATTCATGCGATCATGCGACCAGCCCATTTTTTCTTCCGCCAACTACCATACTTAATGTGGTTTTTTATTTTAATTTTTCTTCTCACTTTTTCTTTTGATCGGACATAATCCAGGGAGTTCCAGAAGTTTCGATAGGTTGAATATTTTGTAAAAAGGAATGTTTCTCTCAGTTTTTTGTGTCCAGAAAATTCTCTGTCTCTGCAGAAGTATATTGAGATATTCTGAGCATTTGGCAACTCTCTGTAAATCTAAAAATTTGGAATTAATATATATACTCTGTTTACTCTGTTCTATTATCTAGCATTGTAATGTGTATATCTTCCTCCATCAAGTGTGAAAGGGAAATACCGCGAACACTTTGACGAGCTAAGGTTTCTTCATGTTGCAAGGCAGATAGCTAATTTATCAATCAGTATCTTCAACCTCAAGCATTTGAGATACCTGTCAATACCTTCATTTAAGGAAGATATCATTTCGGGTCCGTCCATGGCAAGTGATCAATGATTTTCGCATAACATTGATTTATTTCTTCTTTCTCAGCTTTGATGTTTTCTAATTTTCCCAATTCCCAAATTTTCCCTTTAGTAGTGACGAGTTGTTAATTGACCTTTCTAATGGTCGTTGCAGAATCTTCCAAGTTTAAACATCCTCAGATTTCGGTGGTGCAGAATACATGGAATCGCTGAAGTTGCGCATCTTCGTTCATTAAATGAGCTGGATTTGAGCGGATGCAATAAAGATGGAATTTCACAATGCTTTGTAAATTTACATAATCTGCGAAGGTTAAGACTGTGCAACTGTGAAGACCTAACAGAAATGCCTGAATCTCTTGTCATGCTCCAATGTTTAGAGGAGTTGGATTTGAGTGGTTGTCGTAATTTGAAGCAGTTGCCAGCTGGATTTTGGGAGTTGGTTAGTCTTACTGTGCTTGACCTGTCATATTGTTCCACTCTGCTTCGCCTCCCGCCTGGATTAGCAAACTCATCGTGTTTAACTTCATTAAAAATAGATTGGTGTAAAAGTCTGACATGTCTTCCCCATGGCCTTCGATGCATGTCTGTGTGGGGATCCTTTATAGATTTTAGTTGTTGATCAAGTTTGAGTGAACTACCAGAAGAAATTTGCAAACATACAATGCTCAAAAGCATTTCATTACGATACTGTTGTAGTTTGAAGATGCTTCCCAGCAGGCTCGGTGAGCTCACTTGCCTGCAACATTTAGACTGGGCAGAATGTGAAAACTTACAAGGACTGTGTAACGACATTCATTGCCTGGTAGGATTGAAAACATTAAAGTTGAGCAATTGCAAGAGGTTGCCAAGCCCGCCTCTGGGTTTTGGGAAACTTTGTTCTCTAGAAGCCTTATATTTATCAGGTTGTGATAAACTGGAGGAATTGTGCAGTGACTTCCATTGCCTTGTAGCACTTAAATAGCTAGATCTGTCAAAGTGTCATAGTTTATGCAAACTTCCGGACCGTTTTGGTGATCTTAGCTGCTTGGAAAGCTTAGATCTATCAGGATGCTCTAATTTAGTTATGCTTTCTGATGATTTCCATCTTCTCCGACCATTAACAAGATTGGACCTTTCCAAATGTGAGAAATTGGGAGGTGAATGGATGGATAGTGTGGGGAGCATGAGGAGGTTATGGCGCCTCGACATTGTGCGCGGTGAAAGAATGAAAGAGCGGTGGATGGAAATGAAAAGCCAAAAAGAATGGAGCCTGGTGGTGGTAACCGACGTCCCTCAGGTATAAACTATAGCTTTTATTTAGCGCTATAATTCTATAGATTTAATTTGGAGCAAATATTAATTATTTGAGAACATATTTAAGATTTCATTACATTATTTTCTTGGCTACCTATGTACAGTTGTAGGACATATACGTGGCTTAAAAAGTTAGATATATTTTAGATCTCATTACATCGTATTTTAGATATATATTTCGTCGCAATTGCAGGATGAAGAAGGTAGAAGGGCTTTGCTATTGGAAGGGGTGCTGCCAAAGATATTTGATGAGAAAGGGCTTCTGCTTGACGCTCATCAACGCTCCTTCCATTCATCCTCACTGCAACCACAAACTCCTCTCATCTTCATCATCGATTCAGCATATGACTATCCTCACAAATGTGAAACATTAGGGAAGAACTTGCAGCAGTTGCAATTTACTTCAAAAGATATGCAAATCATATATGCTGGGCGCCGTTATAAATCATTACAATCTGAGATACCCATCAGAATCCTGGCTTATACAACTGACAACTCCTGGACTTCCTCTTTCTGCCGTCAATTATTTGCTGTTTTTGAGACTGAAAGCATTGGAATTTTCCGTAGCACTGGTCAACTAGAAGATAACGGCCTAAAATGCTTGTCAGCCAGGCAAGGCATGTCTTCTTTTATATTGGATCGAGTGGCCTTTCTCACAAACACTGGGAGAGAGAGAGCAATGTTGAATTGCTGAGATAATTGCTGGTAACTGAAAAAACAGATTACCTTTTGGTCTTGCTTATTTAGAACTTGTTCACATTTGCAAAATCTGCCATTGTACGCCAAACAAGGACTGAACAAAATTTGAATTAGGTTAGCACCAAACATTCCTATAGTGAGGAGAAATGATAAGTGTACCACAACACACCTTAATTAATAAAAAAAAATAGCATCTTACATATTACATATATTCATTCATATATTAAGATGAATAATTAAAGTATAAACAATCGAGGTTGGCCAAATCAAGAGTAGAAGCACCATTAATCTTTGAAACCACATCTTTGAAGCCCAAAATATCATGCCAACTGAAATGAATGAAACTAAAGACATTAATAACTCATTTCTCAAAAGGAACCATCAGAAACCATTATGTGGAGAAATGTGAAGTACTTATTTCATAGATAAAATACTGCCACTCACAATCATACTTAGACAAATACTAATTTCACTACACTACATTCTGAACCAGAAAATATTGAATACGATAACTCCAAACTATACTCAACATCATATCAAAATATCACTAACAAATTTGCAACACAAAGACATTGTGGAGCAAAAACCTCAACATCACTACACAAAAAGAACGTTAAGATTAATGTAGTTGTGTGATGACATAAATTCAAACAATACCAAAATAACCATACTATATCAGTACTTATCCAAACTCACTCATTCTTCTTAGTATTGCCATATCCATAGCCTTTCCCTATATTTTTTATGGATGATTTTATCTAGACACATTAATCATTTTCACTAGTTTGTGGTCCATAGCCTTTTACCACTAAATTTTATGGAGGATTTATTCTTTAATATTTTTTCCTAGTTTTCTTCCCATAGCCTTTCCCTACCTTTTTTAATGGAGGATTATTCGTCCAAAAATTTAGGTATCTATTTCCCTAAATTTTTCCTCAGTACAATTCCAACGTCATCGCTTGTGGTGTTGGAGATTTGCATTCAATAAGACTTATTCATTTTTGGGCTCATTGAAATTGTTTAAAATCTACTAGAAGACCAAGAGCCCATTAATGTTTCCTTAATTTCGTTTCAATTTATAATTGATTAAAAAAAATTCTTATATGAGTTCATATAGCCCAATAAATTGTTAGGATTAGGAGAAATCAATTTAATAGTTACATACAACTATAATCAATAATACAAAGTAATAAAGAACACATAAGTAGAACAAGAATAAACAAAGATTTAATGTGGTTCACCCAATCTTAGGCTGCATCCACCAAAAAGAGAGTCCAATCTTATTATCCTATAATTTCAACCTATGACAATCTTCAACCCCTTGAAACTTAATATAGATGTAAGAAGCTATGAAGTTCTCATATATTGAGAAAACCCTAACCATAATACATTATAAAAAGACTTATTTCAGTTAACAAGTTAACCCTAAAAAATACTTGACAAGTCAACCTAGGGAAAATCTTGACGAGTCAACCTAGGGAAATTCTTGATGTGTCAACTCAAAATACTTGATGAGTTAACTCCAAAAAAGTGTACAATACTTTCTTGATCAGTCACCACAAACCAACAATCTCCCACTTAGGGACTGATCAGGCCTAGAGTGTAGTCACTATTGGTTAAGTTAGCTTCCAATTTGGTGGGCTTAGCCGTCATAATGGCAACATCTTCTTTTGCTAGATTATTAGGACTATTAAATTATACCACCATTCTTTCTACTATTCCTCAAATATACATGTCCTTCAATCATTTTTCTAACTTTTGATATTTTTCAATCGTTCAACCATTAATTTTTGAGCATTTTTTGTTACACACTTATCATGAGATAAAACCAAAACGGAAACTTTAGAGGGATCAAGAGAATCAGATAAGGATAGAATGGGTGTACGAGAATTGGCATGAAGGGTGTCCTTGATGGCATCATGAATTCTATCTAATTCTTGAGAATTCTTGAGAAGGGTCTTCCAAAGAAGGTTGGCTATGGTCGGGAGGAGGAGTAGGGGCCAAAGGGGCCTAGATAGTAAGGGAAAGGTGATCACCTTTCAAGTTAGGGATAATCTCCTATCGCCTATCTTATCTCTATTTTTTGTTAAGGATTGGGTATTTTTTCCTAACACTCCCTCCCTATTTGGAAAGGAAACACACATTGAGCTTGGCCAAAAATTTAATAGGGAATTCATAACGTTCATCTTCAAGATCAATACTAAGAAGGTTTAGGAGGTCTATACTAGGTTTAATACCAAGGAGAGCCCACTTATCCAAATGAGGAAGAATAGACTATGATTATGTATTCACTGTACACTCCTAATGGATTCTAGGGTTTTAGGGATCCATCTCCGAAGAAGGGGGACCATTTTTTTATAATTACCCATCTAGGCTTGACAAGGTTACAACTTCTTGGATAGTGGCTTCTAGATTCCACCCTATGGACCTAAAATAGGCACCATTGATGCCCTAGAACTCCTTTCAAATCTCATATTTGTTACAAAGCTCATTGGAAAAATAATGAACAATTATTTCTTGTATCATATGACATAAGGAGAAACAAAAACAAAATTTTTGAACCCATGCCAAATAAAACCAATTATTAAGAAAATTTCTAGCAAGCAGTGTCAAGGGATCCAATGCCACAAGGAAGATGGTGACATTTTTAAGTCTAAGATTTTAAGGAATTCTTTAATCATGTCAGAGTTAGAAAAAATGTGTAAGGTCAAAATAAAAGGCTTACCCATGGGTCTTCCATTTTATCCATTATCTTGCACAAGGCCTCTAGCAACAATGATGATAGTCCTAGTAGTGTTCTCTTTGTCACCCATAATTGGTGCTCTAAATGAGTGTTTTCCTCCATCCATAGAGATGGTATCTTGTGATGCCCAAATATAATGACCACAACCCATACCACACACAAAAGGAAAGTACGGAAACAAATGAGGCATATAAGTGTGGGTGGAGAATTCATGAGATAAGTTGCAGAGCCATTTGACCTCACCAAAAAGAATTTTCCATTTTTGTATACATGTTACTATAATTTTCTCACTTTAAAAGAGAGTGTTTTTTATGCTAGGAGTTATTTAATAGAAAAAATTAATTAGATGGACAATGATAATAAGATTAAAAGTGATTAAAATTCATCAATGTAATTAGTGTTATATAATTTATTTTTATTTTACTATTTTTATCTTGTGATTAAATTTATTTATCATTAATTTAAATTATATATGATTTGTTAAAATCATCTAAATTATTTATTGCACATTTGATTATATAAAATAAATTAAGAATAAAATTTAAATATTACACTTGACAATATTATCATTACAAAATTAAAGAAAGAATTGTGATACAAAAAAAATTGATATTATCTAAAATCCAAACATTTATCCTATTTCTCGATAAAAATAAATTTTACAATTTAATATTCCAAATAGTTTAATATTAATTTAGATATACTCTTGCAATGAAAAAATAATATGATTTTTATAAGAAAAAATCTTATTATAGTCAATTCCATTTAATATGAACAGAGAATTTGTTTCTATTAGAAAGGTAAATAATTGAATATTAAAAACATTGTAAGAAAATTATTATAATATTAATTCGATATAAATATCATAAAAAATTAAAAAACAACAAAAATAAATAAATAATAAAAAATTATAAAATAAAATTTGCTACCTCATAAATAGTTTATTTCCTTCTATTACATCTTACAATTAAAATAAACCAATAATAAAAGAACTATAAAATAAAATTTATCCTACATTTAAAATAAATCAATAATAAAATAATATAAAATAAAATTTATCATCCTTCTTCTATATCCTTGTTCTAGGTAATTTAGAAAATAAAATGGATGACAAGTATGAGGTGCATGTTTGTGTACTTGAAAATGAGACAACAAAATTTATAGCGACAATCTATCTTAAAAAAATTATGAACAAAAATATGAAAACAATGAAACTAATTCAATGCTTAGTGTGTATTGTTGAAGCCCAATGGATATAATATGGGTAATCATATTTTATTCAAGCTTAGATGCCTACAACATGGACAACTTAACTAATGTAATTTTATTCATTTCATCGCTAAGTTTATACTTAGTTGAAGTCGTCCATGCCAATAGATATTCTATTTTAATTGGAAGTGTGTTAGTAAAGATGAAAATGGATCGCCTACACTTAAATCATAATACTAACATGTGAATAGTTGTTGGCATTTTGATCAATTAGATATTGTTTTGAATTATGATAAAATATAAAATATATTAGGTGAATGTCATGATAATTAAAGTACCAAAAAGAGGAATAGATTCATGACCTTAGTCTTTGTCGACCCACCTCGACTTAGATTATCAAAATGATTTACATCGTCTTGCATTTATATTGGATTAAACATCATATAAACCTATTACTAATATAAACTAATTATTTAAGATCAGATTATTTCCATTTTTGAATTTGAGTTTTGTTTCATAAAATCGGATGTGGTTTTATCCTATCTTATGATAGAGTTATTTATATATCATAATGTGACCCTTTTTTCATAAAAATAAGAAAGAGATTGTTTCTTAAAAAAAAAGAAAGAGATTGATTTTAAATTATTCCTATCTTATGATAGAGTTATTTATATATCATAATGTGACCCTTTTTTTCATAAAAATAAGAAAGAGATTGATTTTAAATTATTCTATAAAACATCTCAGAAATTATAATAAAATCGTTTCTATATACTAAGGATACTTTTTTCAAAGTATAATAAATAAATCAAAGTGTTACTATGTAATTTTATTTTAATTTTCTTAGTCTGCTATTCAATTTTATTAAATTGTATAAAATTAAATATTCATAATTTATTGATCTATTATTGAAATTCACTTCTCCTTAGATTAATGAATTAAGTTGACAAACAAATGAGATAGAAAATTAAATTTTAAGTTAATTACATAGAAATTTGGTAATAGTGATATTACACTATATATTTATAATTTCTAAGAAAATTATGTTAAAATATCAAATGTTGCTATTTTCATTATACGAATCGAAATAGCTTATTAGAGGTATTCAAGGCATGATATTTAAGACATGACATAATACTTGGGTGCAACAAATTTATACTCATGGATGCAAATGTAAACCTTGATGAACATATGATAGCCTTAACATTATTATAAAGAGGAATACTACAATAGGAATTGGAGAGTTATAGCTATTGAACTAAATTTAATTGAAATAAAATGCAACACTATTATTAAGAATCAAATTAAAAATATAAATGCTAAAAATGAATGCCTCATATTACTATACATGTTAGGATCCTTAGACATACTCTATTATTAAAAAAATTAAAATTAATAATAAAAATAAATAAGTAAAAATTAAACATGTACTACACAATGAACAAAATTAGAAAAAAGGTGATTAGAATATCTCTTGATGTAAATAGGCAAGGCATGGGCAATGTCTGATTTACGTTATGAATGCATTGTCAAACAATTATGCTAATGTTCATAGGGTTAAGTGGAAGGAGTAGACCTAAGGGTCAAACCCTTTAGACAAAAACAAAAATAGACTTGTCTATTTAAAATGGTTTCGTGTCATTAAAATCAGGGCAGGACAGATTTCACTAGTTAGTCCATAATCATATTAAGAAGAAAAATTTGTAATAGAGACATTAGTTGAGAACATGTTAAAAAAAATTGGTTATCCGCTTTATAGAGTGTGAGGCTACCTCTTTCACTCACACACATTTATTTCCCACTTTGTATTTTGAAAGCTGTCTTGTGATGAAGCTTCTTGTATATCATACCTGTTCTACGCTTTGTTGAAACACCATGTGTTGTGCGTGTTATGATGAAAATAATATACATTTAAAAACTAACGTTATTAAAAAAATAAAAAAGGTAAAAAAAAACATAATTAAGCTTTCATACTACAGCGGAATTTTCAAATGCTTGTTCGTTTGTCAGTTTTACAGATGAATTAGTTTAGAATCTAATCAGATCTTCCAATTTATATGAGGTAGAGTTCAATTTGCAGTTGGAGGCTTTGGGACATACGACACTCTAATACAAGAACGTGTCTATTCAGTTTTTTGTCATCTTGGTGTTCATTCGATGTTCTATCAACTGGTACAACCATTGTTGTTGGTTTTTGCAACAATTGTAAAGAGGGTTTCTCTAAGCTGTGTTTGCAGAGCTACTTCTGCTGGCGGTTATATGTTGTCTGTATATGTTCCTAAATTAGCAATTGCCTCCTTGAGCAACAGATGGAGAGATGCTACTTCTAGAGCGATTAGTGAATTATGCACTCAGGATCTGATCCTTATCTACCAGGAGGGACACATTGTAGTCTCTATTTTGTATAATTTTGAGAAGGCATATCCAGTCATAAATATCTGTGCTCAAATCAACTAAAGTTGTGCTATAAGAAAATTGCAGAGGATAATTTGAACTGATAGAAAGGGAAACAAACCTCGAAGGTTGTGGTTATGTGTCAGCCAAAGAAGTTTAATTACTTGGTTGTCATTGTCAATGCGAAAAGACACGCTGTACTTCCTTGACGCCATGTCATAGAGGAGAGGGTCTATAAATATTTGTTGCTGTCACAGGTTTCTCAAACTCGCTTTGCTGTTGTAGAGAAGAATAGCTATGGATAGACAATACCAATGTATGCAATGTCATGCAATCTTCTCGTCAAAGCAGGCTCATGGAGGGCATATACGAATAGAAATAATAGAGAAGTGTAGCCTAACTGAAAGTTCTATTAGAGATATAAGTTTTCTATAATTCATGATATAGTTAGTTATTGTTTTTAGAATTGATTGTGTTTTCATTTTTTATCATATTTCAGATGACATTCTATTATCCATCATTCTATGTGAGAATAGCTTAAGGAGAAATAGAAAAGATACAATACTACTGGAAGTTCTATTTCACGTGTGCAATGTAATTCTTTATTGAAGATACAAGAGAAGGAACATGTTCAATAGAGTTAGATTCATTTCCTTTTGTTGAATCCTCTATTTTACGAGACAGGTTTATACACATTCTTTCTTTTGATGATATAACGTTTTCACATTTCCACTGCGACCTTAACAGAAATGGAGCGAAAGAATCATGAGGCCACCTCGAGTCCTTCTGCAGACGGCAATGCTTCAGCGTGAGTAATAGATAAGTGGCACGCTTGAATATGTTTTTTGTTTCAGTTTTATAAGGAAATCTCATTTCTTGTTCTTTTCGTTTTGGAAGAAATGATCGGCAGACAGATGGAGGAAGTGACGACGCTGTTTCAAATCTGCAAACTCCTTTTTCTTCTTCTCCGCATCGCCAACCTGAAAATTATATGAACTCTCAACTCTCAACAACAATCAACTCTCCCATTAAGAAGCTTTGGACATCAATTCCCCTCCACTGGATGTTGGCAACATCAACCCTGATGATCGATCTCCACCGTCAAAGTCTTCCTCTCTTGCAGGAGCTGATGTCAAGTTGTCTTCTTGTTGCCTTTCTCTATATAGGATATTAGCTGAGCTCCAGGTTTCTCATGGGATTTCAAGAGACAGAATTAAAAAGATGGAGCTCAACATGAGTAATCTTGTTAGTAAACAAGTAAGGAGGAGCGCAGCGAAAGGTACGATAGTTTTCCACTTGATGGAACACTGTCTATCTACGCCTTCTCTCGCAAATCGTAAAATCATTCAGAGTCGCTCTCGCAAATATATACAACTAATACATAATACACGTTCGTCGAAGAAGATGCAGCTAAGAATGGACAAATTGGAGGCTATTACATGTCTCAAGGGTCACATTAACTAGTTTGCTTATCTGTTTGGTTTTTTTTTGTGCTATTACATGTCTCAAGGATGTCAATGACCAGTTTGTCTATCTATTTGGTTAATTTTGGTGCTGTATGCTTTTGCTATTTTTAAGATTATACATGTTCTACGTCTCATTGCAGCTTGTTTTGCTGTACTTATATATTGTATGGAAACGGGGCCGCATAGCCCCCTTGTTACTTGTTTTGTAATAATAAATTTCAGCAGTTAGAATGTAATTGAAAATCTATTGAGAATGCCTTATGTATTGAGGATGTTTTCATATTCTACGAGCCAAAAAAAAACAAAAGGAAAAAGTGATGAATTCTATAATATTGACAATTTTCTTTAGTTGAGTAGGAATGATTATCACTAATGTAATTTGTTCCATGAATCATGTATACGTATGATAAGAGTACGTGATGCAGTATTATGATAGAATTAATAGAAATATATTGTAATAGAATTTTAAATAATATATGCCATCTTTATGAATAATAGTGTATAAATTATCATTTATTAAAAAGACATATATATTCATTAAAAACAATGGGATGGAGGTAGTTACATTTGTAGAGTAGAAATACGGGTATCATCAATAGTTAAAATCATTGTAAGTATAAGTACAAACTATAACATCATAAATTACAAACTCTTACAATTTCATTTATGTTTTGTCTTCATTTTAGTATCCATTCCTTAGTGTTCTCATAGTCTCACTTCAATCCTTGTATTGGCCTTCCTCAAATTGTTTAGGCCTCTATTTTTATAATCACTTTTTAATGTCATGTTTATGTTATCCATATAGTTTCTCTAGTCTTTCATCACCTTTTAGTATAAATTTTCTAGAAACTAACTAATAAACCTCTAATGATCAATACATTAACATCTCCTTTAATATGAATGAATTATTGTGTATTCAAACAGTATTAGTATTTTGTCAGAGACATTTATTAGATGATATGAAGCTTCTTTTTCATAAAAACCTTGACATGTCTTAGTATTTGTTTGAATTGACATTTTTACCTTATGAAAGTGCAAGCTTTTGTAGAAGGGTTTGTAGGGGTTTTCATTGTGTAGTGCATTGTGCATGCAATGATTGTCCTTCCCATCTTATCACCTTCCTCTTTTTCTTTGAATACTCAAAGCTCAAAACAACATTTATTTCATCTCAACTAATTCGAATTGAGATGATTTATACTATCTCGATTTGACCGAATTGAAATGAAATGATGCAACATTTATATCATTTCCATTCAACTAAATTGAGATGATTTATATCATCTTGATTTGATCAAATTGAAGTGAATTTATTTTATATTTTTCAATGTAAGTACATAGATGTTATACATACTCATTGTCAAGCAGTATTTTTCTATAAATACTAAATTTATTCCTTACCCAAAAATGTTATCCTTATTTTAGGAGTGCTTTAACGAAAATAGAAAGGATTAGACACTTATAGAAAACTCACAACTAAAATATATATTATCAATAATCTTAGTCATATTATACAAATTATCTCAAATTTTTAACTAGGATTTGAATTAAACATAATTCATATCCATAGATAACCTATTAAATAATGGATGCGGCTAACCTCCAACTAGCATGCACCATCTATCAAATTTGAAAAATCCGACAACACAATAGATTTTTGTGAAATTTTCAGCATCTGTTCTTCATGATCTGCATGTTTTGAGTCGAAAACATCCAAAAAAATTCGGAAAAAAATCACTGCTAAAATGGAAATCTGAAAAAAAAATAAAAAAATCAGTTAATGGTGCATTTTGTCGGGAGTATATCCGCCGCCTTAAATAATAGACACCATTTCTTTAGGTTGAAGGTGTAGAGCAACGACCCCTAAATATTTTGTTCCGTTAACAATGACCAAAGTCAAGATTCTAACTCTTATTAATATGATCAATAACATACATAGTATAAAATAAATTTTTGTATAAATATTTAGTGTTGATGTATTAGATTTTGAATTTTAATAGAATAAAAAAAATGACAAATTTAAATTATATATTTTATTTCAAGTAAAATAATACATAAATAAGAAAAAGGTAGTGATAGAACTATTCAACTGTCATACAAAAATTCTTAACAATGAAACATAGAAACTAATTAATAACTCTCTACTGATTCTTCTTCTTTACTATGAATGGATTATCATGAAATCAAACAGTAGTAGCATTTTGGTGGAGACATTTATTGAATCTGAGCACTTTTTAAGAATATTTGTTTGAACTGACATTGTTACCTTATGAAAGTCCAAAGTATTATAATTGAACATGTTGATAGTGTTCGATGGATGATATTAATTCTTCTTTGGACTAAGTAGGCCAAAATTAAGCTAGATAATAACATCGATATTACTTGAGAAACATAATAATATTACATGACAAACAAGGCATTTATTTATTTAGATAAGGTAAAGCCTTGTTATCGGGAGCGAGTGCTTGATCCATGTAGCTAAGTGGACCAGTAGATAGAGTGTTACCATACAACTTTTAATTGTAGTGGGAAGGTCCTTGTCCGTTTAAGTTTAATTCTCTAAGGTCGTCTTTCCTGTGGTTTTGATATTGACCGTATAGATACTTCCTTTGTTAACATATGTCAATGATGATCAATTCAGAAAATATCATCCTTAACAGGAGCCCGCCACTATAGAAATTTCCTTCGTTAATCTATGTTAATGATCAATTCGGAAAATATTATCCTTAACAGGAGTTCTCCAGTATAGAAATTTCCTTCGTCAATGTATGTTACTGATCATCAATTCAGAAAATATTATCCTTAACAGGGGTTCGCCAGTTTAGATCTAGATTATTGCGTATTGACGATGCTAGCATTTTGTTTGCACTTCCACTTCTGTAAAATCTCATTCGTTTTATTTTACTTTTCGTTTGATTATTTACTCTAAGTTGACCTCACTCTCTAATTCCCGGCGACAAGTTGTGGAAGTGCCTTCTGCCTTTTTTTTATTTAATCCACCGATCTACCTGCACTTCAATATGGGCCGTGATTTCAATAATTTTAATTTGTTCTGCATCATGAAAACCGAAAGACTAACATTAAATATAGTATTATTATAATTCGGTATAGTAGGCAACACTAAGCGAAAGCTGGTCTTTATATACAAAATGTAGTAGTGCGAACATTCCTGTCCCCAACTATTTGGAACACCTCCAAATATATTGAACGCTGTTTAGAGTATATTTGTAGAGACGAACAAATCCGATTTTGAACATTTCATTTGTTTTATAATAAATTTTTCATTTTTTTTTAAGAATGAAGTCAAATTACATACGTAGATCTTTAAAGTTTTTTACAAGTACAAAATTTGTGAAGATTTCATGAAGATTTAGAATATATTAATGAAAAAATTAATGATTAAAATATTTATGAGGTAATTATTAAGTTATATAGAAAACAACATTCTAAAACATTTTGCATTCTACTTGGGTTGTCAAACCAACCACCTCATTGAAGCTATAAGGGCCTATCAAAGAATAAAAAAGGCTCATCATCTCAATTATAAAAAAGTCTGGCTTGAAGGTGATTATAGTAATATAATTCAATGTTTGAAAGGGGATTATATGCCTTCTTGGACCATAGATAGTCGGGTTAAATAATCAATTGAAATTATAACAACCTTTCACAACTTCTACATTTCCCATGCTTACTGGGAAACCAACATGGTGGTGGAATTTTTTGTTAATAAAGGGGTTTAGGCCAAAGAGAGTATATTGTGGCATAAGGTAGTTTAGTTGGAAGATGACATCAGTGTCCGATTGATGTATGGTCGAACTCATGGAAAGAGGAAAAATATCTCTATTAGATAATCATTACAGTGATAGTTCAAATGCTTTTGTCATTATTTCCAAGATCATGAGCCATGTTGGAGGATTATATGCAAGATTTCTAGCCTTTATTTCTCTTATGATTTCTGGATGCTTTAAAGATTTCTCTAGTTAACCATTTTGCTACGATTTTCTCAGTCCATCAATGTTGTTGCCAAACCTATTTGGAAAATCGGGGGGAGAAAGATAATGTGTTGAGAAGATGGATTGTGTGTAGATGAAGAACAATGTCATGATTTGGAGACTATTGAAGAAGGGTGGTTTGACCCCTTTCATTGAGAAGTTGCATGGCTAGGACCCCAAAATCATAGAGATATTTTCCAAAGGGTGGAAGGAAGGGAAAATTCCCCCCGTTTTGAAGTAATGAGACTATTAATGAGAATTTGATTTCCAAGGTTACATGTCTGTCCATGGAAGGCCTCAAATTCTACAAAGATAGACACTACTTTGACTTGGGAGTTAAAAAATTTCCAACAATAGATAAGGCAAGACAAAACCTCTATAGGGTCTCTAAGAGGACCTCTGAAATAACTAAGATTAAGATGGTGTGGAGGGAGATTTTAAAAGTGATTATGCAATATATCATCTTGGACGATCAGTTTACTAGATCTTTTGGTCACCATTCATCCTTCTCAACCATTTTAGGCACCATTTTAGGGTTTCTTTCCTATTTTACTTGATGTCCTCTTTGAATACCAACATAATGGATCATAGGAAAATCTCTAAAGAGTACCATGTACTCCATGAGGGTCTTTCAATGTTAATTTAAAAATATTTTAAATCTATTCATTCTCCCTCCAATATTTCCCTCTTTTCAATTATGAATGGGGATGACTTGGGTACCAGCTACTCTGAGAAGGAGGAATGGAATATGAATATTGATGATGAGGACTCTGAGTGTAAGCCCAAGAAGGATAAAAAGGAAAAATAGAGCTCATACTAAATATTTTACTACATGTAAAAGGACCATTGAGGGTAAAGATAAATTTTTCTACCCTTTCCCTAGCTTCGATAAATAGGCTAAAGAGAAGAAAAATGTCAATTTTGCTACTCAGAACATAGATAAATATATGGTAAAGAAATACCTTCCTTGTATGTCTAGAAAAGATATGACCTTGGTGTCCCCTACCTCAAACAATTCAAACACCTCATATCCTACTATTGATAGGGAGGGTAGGCCTAGGTTTCCTCTAAACATCAACATTGATTCATCTTGTTTCAGGTATGATCAAGAATTTCCTGAAGACATTCTTTCTATTGCTAGAAATGGGGTCGCCAACTTCTTCCCACTCATCAAATGGGTCTTTTATGAAATAAAAGGAATTAAAATAAAACATATGTCAATGAGTGATAAACATGAGTTAGTTGACGTTGAAAGCATTGAAAGGGAAATTGGTAAGAAAAAAGAGGTAAAGAAATGTGGATAGAAGAAGAGAAGAAGTCTATGGTGGATTTTATTGAAAGAGATGTGGAATCGATAGAAAAGATTAAAAAATTCCTACTATGAAGTAAATATCACTAACATTGAGTTAAAATTAAACAACATTAAAAATTCCCCTTAATTTATTATGAATCTTAGGTATAGGGTCATCAAGACTACTTTTGAATGTATGAATTCTTAAGTGGTAAATTTGGAATACATGGACTAGGATAAGTTGATTTTGGACCTAGATATGGACAAAGATAAAGGCCTAGATAAGGTGATTGGTCATAGTAAGAGAACCAAAGGGAATAAAAAGAGAAAGGATAATAACATTTTACAAGACATACAAAAGTCGAAGAAGGTAGCACTTGACATGAGCTAGATTGAGGTGGATGTTGTTGATACTCTAAAGAGTCTTGCTTAGGATCCCATGCTCTGTCCTTGTTTTTCACTAATTTTTTGGGTGTTTCTTTTTATTTTTTTCTTCTAGTTTCAATGTTATATGCTATGGGTAGCTTTCTAGTTCTAGTCTATACTAGTTAATTTTTTTCTTCCTAAGACTTTGTGTTAAAGGGTTTTACGTCCCTTCAAAAATTATTTTTACCATTATAAAAATGATCCAAAACATTTTTAATAGTACCCTATTTCCAACATTAAACGTGATTTAGTAAAATATTAACACAAAATAAAACCTAATGGCTAAAGAAATCAATAATTAATATGTAATTTCATTTAATTACATATAGTATGAAAGGTTTTTAAAAAAATTAAATGTTGTACTTTCTATAAAACTATTGTCAAATTGTTAAAAAAGGATATAGAGAGACAACTTACATAACACCTATGCATTGGTAGTGTGATAAAATTACACATTGTATGTAATTTACCTTTATAATATTCTCCTACCTTAATTGAAAAACAAAATTCCAAGAAAGGATCCACATCCCTCCATTTTCCTTGTTCTTTTCTCATCCAAATTACTGACCACAAGACCCCGTCGACATAAGATGCTTTTGTGCCACATAGATATAAAAGAGAAGTTCACTCATCCAATGAATGTACAAACATTAAGTGACTCATTGAGATGTTACAAATACCACCCCTGTAGGGTAATACCACTTACCACCACCCACCAACATTCAAAATTGCTTCACGAGCTTAAAATTTTATTCTTCCTACCCCATTTGGTCTTCTTGACACTTCTAAGATACTTTGGGTCTCTTCTACAAGATTTTTCCATAATTTATTGAGTTTATGCTTGCATCTTAGATAACACCTTCACAACATCTCAAAATCCATAAAATTAAAGCTTCATCATCTTTTCCACCTTATATTCACTCCACTGATCTTTGACATTGTGGATTTGAAGAGTAGTCTTTTATATCACTTCATTTCATTTTTTTTAAATATCATGGTCTTTTAATATTGTTATTTCCATTATCATTTTTTCTATTATGTCTTAGTTGTCTACCCCCATTTTCTTGTTTATTTATTTGGTCATTATGGAGTTGCGAATAACAAAACATAGACTTCATTGAAGGATATCTCCAAATAGCCCCAACACTTTTCCTTTTTTTTCATGTGTATAGGTTTTAAGAAGGGAAAAAGAGAGAAGCTCTTGAGAATATTCTACCTACTTTGTTGCGAGTGTATTCCTCTCTTATTCTATCTATTTTTAGATTAACATCATACTTCTTACCTTATATTGTTAGCATAATTTACATAATGTTATACTAGTTAGTATTCTAGTTCTCTATCTCATTTTCTACTCTCTATCCATATAGGACATATGCACACCACATTCTCATCATGTACTTGTGCTAGTGTTGAAGATAGTAAGCTTACAAAGCCTCATAGTTAGTTGTTTCATTTCTAGTTGTGGAAATATTTTGATATGTTGTTATATATTAGTCAATTAATTTCTTTTATTCTGCATCATTTTTTTTTTTGAATCAAGGTGGTATTACCACTTAATATATTATATAATTTTAAACATTTTTACATAAACTTGGTTCTAAAATAAGGGGTTCCTGGAGAAAAGAACCAGGGGAAAAAAAAAACCATGTTCATGACCCCATCATGAAAAAAGAAAACCAAAATTGATGGATCACTATGGGTTAAAGCTTCTCAACAGTGATACCACCTTACATCATAATCTATCCACAGAGAGGTGGATTTATCTAGTACAGGTATTTACAAAACTAATGGATCATTTTGAGCCAAAGCTTCTCAATAGTGATGCCACCTTACATCACAGTGTATCCATAGAGAGTTGGATTTAGCTAAGACAAATATTTACACCTCATATGGACTACATAGAAATTCTAAATGACTCAACCCCAGTAGACGAAGAGTTTACAAAATGCCTCATACAATACATACAATGAGGGAGGAAGGTGATTGCAGTAGAGAATTGTATACAAAAAATTATTGTAGAAGCTGATGATGCAATGATAAAAATCTGTTAAAGTACCTAAAAAATTGAGCCAAAATACCATGATAAAGAAACTGCTCAAATATCCATATGGGCCAATGAAGAGTTCCCAGAACCAAGCCCAAGGTTCAAGTTGAGAATAGGGCGAGATTGCAGAGCAGGAGCTACTAGAGGAGAGGAATCTGCCTCCAATAAGTCAAGCATCACAAATACCACTTGATGAATACTACTAATACATTCTTTGGAAAGAAAACCCCCAAATTTCTGGAGTGCAATTTTTACAGGGCGGAAAGACTTCCATTGCATTGCTCTTTTGATACTTTCATAAACCATAAAAATAGAATGCTCTCTCAACATAGCACGATGGTGAAAAAGACCACCCAACAAAGCGGAACCACCCCACAAATCATATTTCGGTAGAGCAGCATGAAGTTTATGATTCTACAGGAAGATGGATCTCACATAGTGATTTGCTATAGTGTCTACATGAGCCGAAGACTGCATAAGGTCAACTAAATTAGAGAAGAAAATAGAGAGGAGCTGAGATGGGAAGATAATCCTTTTGGTGGAAGGAGAGAGAATTTTATGACCAATGATTCTCCTAATGCCACCACTAATCTGTGGCCATTTGTAATTAAAAACAACCACAAGCATTTCATCCCTAATGGGACCAAGGAAGGTTCTTCCCAAATTTCCACTTCCAGTAAAACCCTATAGTTCTAAGGGTAATACTCCATGTGCAGAGATGCGCATACATAACAAAATTCCACATTGGAGCTAGAACCCATCAGATAGATGGGGTGACTGACATGGCTAAGAAGTAGACATGAAACAAACAAGGGACCTAAGATAGTAGAGAAAGAGCCAAAGACTACCCAAAGCCAACAAATATGCAAGAAAAGAAATTTTTGAAGAAGAGATATCTCATGATCCTATTTAAGAAGCCCGTAGACATCCCTGAAAGAGGCACCATCACCAAAAATAATGATATCAACTCACATTAAAGATATGAGATCTAATGAAGATTACTCAAAATTAAGGGAGCACGAAATAACTGTGAGCATCCAAAGCTCACAATTGCTGAAGCGTGCGAGCGTTACCAATAAAAAAACTGAAGCCATAGAAAATCGAATGGGATCATAGCCAGATATTGGGAAATGATATTGAAGGAAAACATTAAACTAAATATTTGAAAGCAAGTACTATGACAAGTGGGCAAAAGAAAAGGAGTAAATAGAGGGAGACATCACAAATACAAAATCTTCTAGAAATGACCACAGGTGGAGGCTGATGCAATCTTCAATGTAGAGGAATATCATAAATCAGCATGAGAGATGTGGAAACATAATAGCTCGCACAAAGTACTAGTACCAAGCAGGCCGCATACATATAACATTTAAAATCTGCATTGCCAAATAATGATTAGCAAGTTGCCATGCCTTTTTCTTGATGGGACATTATCGCAGTGCAAGAATGCAACCAACCATAAATAAAATGACCTGAGAAGATAAATGACAAGGTGGCATTTGACTTGTCATAATATGATTCAATGACTCATACTTATGAGATGGAAAATACTATTTTCCACCTTGTCATGCCTTTTCCATAAAAAGGTAGAATTACTACAAAGTACTATAAGATATGCCCAACAGAAAAATGAATGGAAAATTGACATTTGGAATGACATAGCATGATTACCAACTTAGCAACACCATGCCCCTGTAACATATAAAATATGACACTTTCTCTACTCCAATTAGTGCCCACCACATCACTAATTGGAGTAGAGAAATAGTCTATGTCGCCACTTAGAGAATAAAATTGCAATAGATAGATTCCTTCCCAATAATATCAAGTAGAACTGGGAACTTATTAATTACACTCAAAGAGTTGGAGGGGTCCAATGGAACTTTGTCACAACCCAGATTGGCCAAAAAATCTGCCAGAGAATTACCCTCATGGTATGTATGGGATATAGAAAAAATATTAAAAGAATCAATGAGCCCCCAAATTTGGAGGAGAATATATTTAAGCTACCTGTACAAGATCTTTCTATCAATAAAAGCATTAATGATGACTGATGAATCACCTTCAATATGGAGGTTTGAAATTGACATTTTCTTTGCAAGTTTAAGACCTTCAAACAAAGCAATAGCTTCGGCCATATTATTTGTACCAGGGTAGATAGAACTTGCTAATAAAGCAATAACTTTACCTAACTGATTTCTTAAACAACATCCAATTCCTGACTCACCTGGATTCCGTCTCGAAGAGCCATCAAAATTTAATTTGATGAGAGGAGGCTTGGGAGGTATCCACTTAACATCAGATCTACAAACTAGGAATTTCTTGATATGAGGGAAAATAGGAGAAGAAGGGGGAGAAATATACTTCCATTTGGCTATTATTGAAGAATCCCAGGATGAGAATGTTGCATTTGGGTTGAAGTGAAGAGAGGACCTACTATTGACTTGTTTAGATATCGACCATTCAATAGTGTTTAATATAGAAGGGATGTCAGAGCTAAGCTTTCTGAATATTCTTTTATTCCTTTCCCACCAGATTGCCCAAGTTACTGATGCAGGAATGATGTACCATAAGCATGAGAATAGTGAATTTGAATACAAGGTTGGACAAGACTGAGAGAGATCCCACAATTTTTTAGGGAGATGGAATAAAATAGATAATTTATTCATAACAAAAGACCAACACACCTGAGAAAAAGGACAATGGACAAAAGGATGATCTGGGGATTCCAAATGATCATTACATAGAACACAATTAAAAGGGACTACTATGTGAAGCCTAGTGAGTCTATCACTGGTGAGGACCTTTCATTGCACAACAAGCCAGGAAAAGACTCCCACCTTGGGAAGAATTGCTTTATCCCAACAAAAGGAAAAGGCCCGTTGGGTACAAAGATGATTGTTCATGTTTTGCAGGGAAACATAGCCCAATTTAACTAAATATACACCATCTATGGATGGGCACCAAACAATTTTATCATTATTGTTGCCCAAAATTTCATATCTTTCAATTCTAGCCTCTGCAACTGTCTAGGTCCCTGTTGCAGCTTGTTTTCACATGCAAAATAGATCCACAAGGTTGTATGCTTTACGCCCTTAACCCCATGTTCTTTGATGTGTCACCATGCCCCAGATCTGTTCACATAGCCTAATTCACAAAACCCAGGAAGTTATTCAAGTTTTAATGTTACAGGAATTGTTTGTGCGCTACTACAACTGTGTTCCAAAAAATTTTGTTCAGTGTCGAAAACCCTCTGTGTTTTTTACTTTTGGTCTGAAAGCCCAGGGTGTTTTCGACCTTCACTTCTTTGCAATTATTCTTCTTTGGCGTCGACACTTCCCTAAGTGCGCAACTCTGACCTAGTGGGGTCCGGTGGCTGGCTTTCCTGTGAAACTTGTGGTTGTCGCATGTTCGCAAGGAATATTCCTTGCCCTTGCGATCATGCGACAGGATGACACTTGTCAATGGACCCATTCTCCATCTACAAAGGTTAACACTCAGCAAGATCTTGTGGTTGTCACTACACTGCTAAGGAAAGTTGATGTCTATTTAAGCTAGTGGTATAATGACAACCATCCGATGCTCTTTCTGTGGGTCGTGGGTCTGATTTGTCGAGTTAGGGTGATTTGCCAGCTTCTTATTGGCCGAAATAAAGGGAGTTTTTAGTAGGACCAATGCCTTTTGTTGCTGATGTGCCCGCATGCGATTGGTTGTTGTTTGCTGATAAGGATTTGTAGGTGGGCCAATGTGTCAGTGGGGTCCTAGTTGAAAGGAGATCTACGGCTATCATAAAAGCATAAGGTATATTCTTCGGCCATGTGATCTTACACCTACCATTAGATGGGAATCTGGAAGTTGCAGTGGGTCCATTGTCAGAGGGTTGCCAAGGTGTTGATGACTAAGTGACTGGGATGAATAATAGAATGCCAAGTGGTGTGAGTGGGCATGGGGTTAGATTTGTAGTCAGATCTCAGGCACGGTTTTTTGCCAGCAGTTTGAATTTTTTGGCGGAACCGAGTTGTCTTTTGGCAATGACTAGTAGATTCTAAAGGCTTGTCGCATGATCACATGAAGCATTTTGGGCTCATGCGATCATACGACCATTAACATTTTCAAGGCGGTGCAACTTTTGGTGGGCTTTCTTCTACAAAGGACGTTGTGAAGTGGCGGGGTAGCTCGAAATTGATTTCTGAGGACATTTTCTATTTGCGAGCATGATGATGGATGATTTGGTCGATGATGCCATGGATTTTGCAAGGTACAGTGTGATGTTCTTACATCGATGAAACATTAAAGAGTTGGCACCATCTGTACTTTCAAATTCAGTTCTTGCGAAGATCAAATCTGGAGCCTTAATGGCTTAGTGGAGTTGCAGGGAGGTAGTTGAGTCCAGGTTGCTTGTTTGTAGGTTGTTTGTAGTATAGGGATAGATGAATATCTGATCGGTTGAGATATTTTTAGATGCATTTGTGGTCAGAAGCAACTAGTTTAGGGTTGGATTATTTTATGCAGATTTCTGGTAACCCTGGTTAGTTTTGACCCCTACCTGCGTGCAGTTGAGGGATGTATATATTGTTTTTTGGAGCCTTTAGTGCTCAGAATTCACATTTTGTCAAAAGAAAGACTCTTTCTTGGGAAGCTATATGTGGCATTTCTTCCTGCCCTCTGGTTCCCCACATTTTGTAATTCCCATTGATAATACAAATATTGCAGAGGCAGTTTGTGACAATCCTTCATGTCCCTATGCTTCCTTGTTTGGCTTATCTCTTATTGGATTGAAGTGTATGAATGCTTTCAGTGATACTTAGGGTTCCTGATCCCTCTTACTTTTAGCTTATATGTGTACTACTATGTATGATCTGATTTGGATGAGTTTGTGGGTATTCTTCAACCCCCTATCATCTTGTCTCATTCCTATGCCCTTCTGCTGAAAAGAATGTCTGCTTGCAGGTCATAGGTTGTGTCTAATGTTCAAGCCCTCCTATGAAACACTTATGCAAGCCTATTTAGTAAGTTGTGACCTACTAGACCTGAGCTTTTCATTGATCCCATCTCTCTATACTGAGATCCAAACCCTAATTTTGGTGCATCACCTAGTAGGTAGTTTTCTTTCAAGTTATTTCCCTTTGCAAGCATTCCTTCTAATCCTTTCCCCTCAAATATTTACTTTCATGTCAAGAAGCAAATTAAGGTGATAATCCAAGAGGAACCATCCTAGAACCTATAGGTTTCATCTCGGTTAGCATAACGTCCCACAACCTTGAGATGATTCCCAACTTATATTGAGTTATCAAGACTACGAGAGCTTGAGATAGAGGTGCAAAAGTTAGTGTATAACAAATTCTGGCATGCCCAGTGGGAGCATAGTGAAGATCATATTAAAGTTCAAAGGTGTTCATGTTGGTTCATCTACAAAAGGATCAAAGAAATTTAGTACACAAGGTCTATCAGTATAGACTCATGCTCAAGGATTCCGCACCTTGGTGCCAGTGTATAACAATTCTAGCATGCCCGGTGGGACCAAATTTCAGATTCATGTTAAATCTTATGCTATCTCTAATATACTAATTGCATAATACAGACCTTTCAGAGGTTAATATTCAATTATATCTGGTGACTCCATTGGTGTTATGAAGATCAGTGACCCAATTTCTGATAGAGCTTATGAAGAAAATAGACCCTTCTGATGGCAAGACAATTTGCATTTGCACCCTTTAAACAGGGTAGTCCATTAAATTTTTCCCAACACCATGATGTGCCCCTAGCAGCACTAAAAAGTATACCTAATTTCACAGGTGAAGGACAGATTACAACCCTTGAACACATTAGAGATGTGGCCACTATCTGCAGCATACACAATATAACTCAAGAAGATGCCGCCACCAAGTTGCTGGCTGCCTCCTTTAAGGGTAAGGCCCTAGAATGGTTTAGAAATCTGGTAGTTAGCTCCATTACTTCATGGGATAGACTTGGAGACCTCCTCAATAAACACTTTAAGGATGATTCAGACTCTTTGTCTCTAGTAGAGCAGATCCAAGTTATAAAGAGAGATCCTAGGGAGCTGATGACAGATTTTAATGGAAGATTCCTCAAGACATGGAATAGGATTCCAGTGAATATAAGGCCTTCAACAAATTGTGGTTTCCTTTATTTTTTGAGAGGCTTGACTAGTGATATATCTGTCATGATTCAATCTTTAGGAGGTACTTCATTACCTCAAGTTTTTGACTCGGCTGTAAAGGCAAAAAATTGTTTAATCCAGGCTGGTATGATAACCCATGGGCCACCCATGCCTATCTCTCTTAATCTTCAGCCCACTATACCTCTGCAGATGCCTCCATTTACTCCCATACCTCCATTAATAGATCCTCAAGCCAGCACTAGCTATGAGAAGTCCATAGGTGACCTTCCTCAAGAGCTACTCAAAGTGAAAAGTGATCAAAAAGAAACAAACCAAGAGATGATGAGTCTCTTGTAGGCTCTAACCAAAGAGTTGATCACTATAGATGAGCAAGATCAGGAGGTTAGATTGCTTTATCAAAATCAAATTCAAGGCTCCAGTCAGTAGTACCAAGCTCTGGGACAATCCTACTAGCAAAGTGGACTACCATATCAAGGAGGACATTAGGGCGAGAGGGAGAATTTGGTAAAAAGATCTTTCCATCCATATAATCCAGTCAAGAAGATAGTCCCAACACAAAACATCAAAGCAGTTGGTAGTCACCTGAACCCATTTTTTGGGAAGGAGGCTACAAATTTTTTGCTTGTTCTCTTGAACTATGAGCTTCCTGATGGAGAAGGATTAGAATTTTTTCAACCAGAGACAATAGCCTCTCAAGCACATCCCCAAGATGGATTAGAGCAATCAAATCAGGAAAAGGAGGGAAGCCAAGAAGGCGAGAGCCTAATTGATCTATTTGAGGAGATGCCTTTCTATATTGAGCAGGATGAGGTAGTGCAAAGTTCATTAGTTGAGCCCTCTGATTGTGGAAGTGAAGATAATAGAGTTGCTATTGACTTAGAGCAACAAGATGATTTTGATCTGATAATAGATGCTTTCTGCTCAACTCTTGTTGATGATCCTCATGTTCCTAAAAAGGATAATGGCTTGCACACTCTTGAAGAAGGGTTTGTGTTTCAAGAGGTTAAATATGTCCCAACTACAAAGGAGGAGAACATATGCCAGATTATTGTGGAGGAGAAAATTCTTTATCTTCCTGCTGAAGACATTCATAAGATGTATGCTAAGCAGCAAGAAGGGCATGGTTTTATGCTCTCAAGAGGGTGTCCTATCAGATATCTAGCCCAGATGGGGTCAAACAAGACATGCATACTCAAGGAATCAATGGAGGGTGATGTCAAGAGTCCACTCCTTGGTGATCAGGAGCTGATCCAGCTATATCAAACTCCTGTGGAGGGCAACATCTATGATCTAATTAAGGTTAGTAATCTAGTATACCAAACTCAGGAGGAGATTTGCCAGATATTTCAGTATATTTTTGTTTCCCACTTTCTCCTTGTTAGCATCAAATCCGCAAAGTGTAATACCCTAAGGAGAAAGGGGAGTTATTTCAATAGTCCAGCGAATGGTTTTGTTTAACCAGGTCTCTGCACTGGTTAGTTTAGATTAGGTTAGTTTTCCTGCTTTCTATCCCTATTTTTCTAGATTAGTTTTTCCTACTTTCCAAGAAGTGCCCAAGTACAAGTTTGGTCTTTCTAGTCCAGTTTTGTCTTTGTTGAAGTTTTTGTGTTCTTGAGATGACCCCATACCCAATGGATATGTCAAGGCCACTCATCCATGTCTAGCAGGCTGACATCCTGCAGAAGTCACCAAAATGTTTCCCAAAATTTCATATCTTTCAATTCTGGCTTCTGCAACTGTCTAGGTCCCTACTGTAGCTTGTTTTCACGTGTGAAATAGATCCACAAGGTTGTATGCTTTGCACCCTTAACCCCATGTTCTTTGATGTGTCACCATCTCCCAACTTTGTTCGCATAGCCTAATTCACAAAACCCTAGAAGTTATTCAAGTTTTAATGTTGCATGAATTGTTTGTGCACTACTGCGACTGTGTTCCAGAAAATTTTGTTCAGTGTCAAAAACCCTCTGTGTTTTTGACTTTTGGTCTGAAAGCCTAGGGTTTTTTCAACCTTTGCTTCTTCACAGTTATTCTTCTTTGGTGTTAGCACTTCCCTAAGTGCACAACTCCGACCTGGTGGGGACCGATGGCTGGCTTTCCTATTAAACTTGTGGTTGTGGCATGTTCGCAAGGAATATTCCTTGCCCTTACGATCATGCGACAGGATGACACCTGTCGGCGGACCCATTCTCCATCTGCAAAGGTTAATGCTCGGCAACATCTTGTGGCTATCACTACATTGCTAAGGAAAGTTGATGCCTTTTTAAGCTAGTGGTATAACGACAACCATCCGATGCTCTTTCTATGGGTCGTGGGTCTAATGTGCTGAGTTAGGGTGATTTGCCAGCTTCTTATTAGCCAAAATAAAGGGACTTGTCAGTAGGTCCAATGCCTCGTGTTGCTGATGTGCCCGCATTTGATTGGTTTCCGTGTGCTGATAAGGATTTATAGGTGGGCCGATGTGTCAGTGGGGTCCTAGTTGAAAGGAGATCTATGGCTGGCGTAAAAGCATAAGGTATATTCTTTGGCCATGCGATCTTACGCCTGCCATTAGATGGGAATATGGAAGTTGCAGTGGGTACATTGTCAGAGGGTTGCCAAGGTGTTGATGACCGAGCGATTAGGATGAATAACAGAATGCCAAGTGGCGTGAGTGGGCCTGGGGTTAGATTTGCAATCGGATCCTGGGCACCATTTTTTGCCAACAGTTTGAATTTTTTGGAAGACCCAAGGTGTCTTGTGGTAGCAACCAAAAAATTCTAAAGGCTTGTCGCATGATCACATGAAGCCTTTTGGGCTCATGCGATCATACAACCATTAATATTTTCAAGGCGGTGCAACTTTTGGTGGGCTTTCTTCTGTAGAGGACGTTGTGAAGTGGAGGGGTAGCTTGAAATTGATTTTTGAGGACATTTTCTGGTTGCGAGCATGATGATGGATGATTTTGTCGATGGCATCATGGATTTTGTAGGGTACAGTGGGGTGTTCTTACCCCGATGAAACATTAAAGAGTTGGCACCATCTGTACTTTCAAATTCAATTCTTGCAAAGATCAAATCTAGAGCCTTAATGGCTTAGTGGAGTTTCAGGGAGGTAGTTGAGTCCAGGTTGCTTATCTATAGGTTGTTTGCAGTATAGGGATAGATGAATATCTGATCGGTTGAGATATTTTTAGATGCATTTATGGTCAGAAGCGACTGGTTTAGGGGTGGATTATTTTATGCAGATCTCTAGTAACCCTGGTTAGTTTTGACCCCTACCTGCGTGCAGTTGAGGGATGTATATATTGTTTTTTGGAGCCTTTAGTGCTCAAAATTCACATTTTGTAAAAAAGAAAGACTCTTTCTTGGGAAGCTATCTGTGGCATTTCTTCTTTCCCTCTAGTTCCTCACATTCTATAATTCCCATTGATAATACAAATATTGCAGAGGCAGTTTGTGACAATCCTTCATGTCCCTGTGCTTCTTTGTTTGGCTTATCTCTTATTGCATTGAAGTCTATGAATTCTTTTAATGATACTTAGGGTTCCTGATCCCTCTTACTTTTAGCTTATATGTGTACTACTATGTATGATCTAATTTGGATGATTTTGTTGGTATTCTTCAGCCCCCTGTCATCTTGTCTCATTCCCGTGTCATTTTGCTAAAAAGAATGTCTGCTTGCAGGTCATGGGTTGTGTCTAATGTTCAGGCCCTCCTATGAAACACTTATGCAAGCCTATTCAATAAGTTGTGACCTACTAGACCTAAGCTTTTCATTGATCCCATCCCTCTATACTGAGATCCAAACCCTAATTTTGGTGCACCACCTAGTAGGTAGTTTGCTTTCAAGTTATTTCCCTTTCCAAGCATTCCTTCTAACCCTTTCCCCTCAAAGATTTACTTTCATGTCAAGAAGAAAATTAAGGTGATAATCCAAGAGGAACTAGCCTAGAACCTAGAGGTTTCATCTTAGTTAGCATAAGGTCCCACAACCTTGAGATGATTCCCAAGTTATACTGAGTTATCAAGACTATGAGAGCTTGAGATAGAGGTGCAAAACTTAGTGTATAACAATTATCATTGGATAAATAGATCAAGTGAGTGGCAAGGATATTCAAAAATGCTTGAGCAATAGATAGATCTATAGGAAGGACATTTGGGTCTTTCTAAATAGCCTAGTGTGTGATAAGATCCACATGATCCACATAGTTTTTGATTAGGTAAAATAGGTTTTGAATGGCCCTTGAAATCATATACAATCAGTTTTTGCAGGGAATTGTAATGCAAAGCTGTGAAAGATAGGAAGAATTAGCACTGATCTAAGATGAGACAGCTAGGAAAAGAAGAAAATCTTTATAGAGCCTCCCAGCACAGACTACCAGTAGAGCTACCAACAACCTAGAAAACCACGTTATTTAGGCACCCCTAAGCAAGAGAATGGGTTTTGAGGTGGCCCCCATAACCAATCTGGGTTTTAACTTGGGACCCAAAACTAGAATGGTGGTGAAACTAGTCTATTGGAAGTTCCCTTTGATTTTCAACTTGCAGATTTATACTTTGATGGATAACTTTAATAAAACTTTGACTCTATCACCACTCCAAAGTCTACAAGGAAGACGGCCAATTAACAAGGATCAAAAGAGATCCTCCTACACTTTGAGCCTTAATGCTTAGGCAGGTGTACCCTTGATTCACTTCTTCAAAGGAATCACAAAATATTATACAACTATACCCCTTACTAACTGATTTAAGGATTTGATCATTTAATTTATTTGTGTGTGTGGTTGATGACAATGAAATACCTCTAGAGGATGGACGAGTGCCTTAACCTAGGGCAAAGAGTCACCCAATTACATACATCAACTGAAGATCTTAAATCAAACACTCCTGGGCTCAGGATAAGTTCTTTGCCTATTACCCCTCTCCCTCAAACACATGGACATCAGATTCTTACTTGGTTCTAAACTCACTGAACTCACCTAAAAGACTTTAATCCTAACTTTGATAGGAACTCAGAGATGAATTCACAATACTCTTTGTTTACCATATGTTAATACACTTTGTGACACTAACATATATGAGCTCAGAACCGAAACAAGAAGACATACACAAATGCAAAATTGAAACTTAATAGCATTTTCATTAACACAATCAAGATCAATATACAATCAAAGTAATACAAAGATAGGAAAAGACCCAAAATCTAGCTCCTCCCTCAGTATAATAATATCAACAACCAGGGACGAAAAAGTTTTTGGAACCTGCACTAAGTAAATAATTCTACATTATATACCTCCTAGTCACCTTGGAATCCTCAAAGAGGATGCATCAAGCTTCAGGTGACTAGGGTTAGGGTTTCAACCACTAAACCCACTAGAAATGGTCACAAAATTTATTGCAGGGGAAGAAAACCAGTTGGCCATGCCTGAGGAAGATTTGCACTCATGATAGATCTCAGGGAAAGTATTGCAAATCATGAAAATTCAAAATTGTCAACCCTTTTGGCCACCTGCAATTTGCCTCGAGCACAAAACCACATGGTACAAACCCCTGTAGATGATCATGGAACACCCTAGACCACACTACAATAGCAATCACCACCAAACAAATCAAATTTGGCCATGAAAGCATTCAATTTCAGTCCTTCTGGTCACAGGAAACCCTTCAAAAATTTAAATTTGAAATCAAACAGCTACTTGCATGGTGCTAGTGGAAAATCGACGGTCTAAATTTAGAATCAGGTTAACTTTAAGTCATGGTCATTAGATCTCTCCTTTTCATGGTCTTTTAAGTCTTAACTCAACTGCCACTCTAGGTTTACCTTTTAGTGAATGCACGACAAGGCATCTCCTTATTCACAGAAAGAAAACTTTAACCCATTTTTAACTCTGGGACTTGGTGACTAAAAGAAAACATTTAACCTTGGTCCCACATTTGGAAAACTCACGACAGAAGGTTTCTGCCAGTTTTCAAAACACTTGTTACCTTTGCCAAGTTAGTTAGTGATTACGTGAATGCTTGTTTATTGAATCGCCAGTCAAATCAAAGCACCGCTATCCTTTTCTGTGATTGAGAAAAACCTTTGCAATTTGTCGAGCTGCCAAACCATTTTGTTAGAATCACTAAACTCTCACCTAGGCCCGCCTAGAAGATCAAAAACTGTCTCATCTTCCCATAGACCTCCAAGATTTCATTTGATTACATGCCAATCGTCGGATGAAGAATCTCCTCCCTCCCTTGACAACCCTCTAACAGGAAATGAAATCAATGGTCGGTGCAAGATCTTAAACCTCTGACACATCTCATAAGAACTTAAGACAACCATTAATTTACTGACAACATCATGGTCCTCTATTGCATCTGATAACCAGGTCTCACTGACAAGTGCCAAGACATTAAATCGTGGACCAGTGAAAAACTGCCACTTGTGCCTATGTGTAACTTTTGACCTACCTTTATCTCTGACACAAACACTTGGAGGATCAGATGAATGGCATAAGATTTGAAGGTCTTAAAAGATTCTATGTGCAATCATGCCAATCATCGATTTGGAATCTTAGCGAATACCACAGAGCGTGACCCCACCGTGGTGTGTAGGATACTCCAACGAATCAAGGACCGCCACATCACCGAATCTGGCAGATGGACATACAATGTCTTTGTTCATTCTGACAACCCTGCCACTTCACTATTTCCTTTGGCCAATAAGGAAACACCATATGTGCTTACCTGGTAGTGGACCCATCTGTAGAGAAAGGCAACGTCATAAAAGGGAATCAACGGTCGTCACAAAAGAGCAAGCCTTTGACACATCACTTGCACTTTAACGATAGTCATTGATGTAGATGTTGTCAAAGGGCTGGGCCTAGAAAGATATTAAGCCAGAACATAGGAAAAATTTAGGCACAGAGGACTTCGGAAAATTAAGGCTGCCGGGTCATAAAAAATTAGGAAAAATTAAAGTGGGGGCCGACCAAAAATATAAAGCACATGCACTATAGGACCTTTAAGTGACCCAGAAAAGGTAACATCAAATTATAATAGGGCCAAGGTTTTACAAAGGGTAACGGCTAGTTTTTTGAATATTTTGCTTAGGGTTTTAGCCAGAGACATGAAAAATGATACAGAGGCCAGTGGAAAGACAATGAAGCCATAAATTTTTTTGCACATGCTAACATAGTCCACCCTTGCAGAACCATACATGATAAATAATAGCAACTTAAAATTTTAGGCATATTTAACTTGAGTTGTGCCAAGAAATAAGGGTTTTGAAAGGCTCCCTCAACCATTACCAAAGAAAAGGGGTAACAAGAGTCTCCCCGAACCACCAGGCAAAAATCTGCTAGGAGAAAGTAAGTACAAGCAAAGAACACAGACAAAGAGAGGTCCCTCCAACACTGGCGAAGCCCAGTAGCACATGATCCACATAGTTAATCAATAAGTCCCCCCACATAGTTGAGGTAACATGCATAACTTGAGCAAGGGATGAAACAGAGCAAAGAGAGGGGAATCCATTCCATGAATCTTTCTAGAATGAATCACTAAATCCATTATGGACTTTCCAGGAAAGAAAGGTAGTAACAACAAATCTAGATGAAATCATAAAATTCCAAGTAGGTGACACAAAGGAAGGATTAGAAATAGTAAGAATTATATTTGGGTTGGGGGAATCTAAGTATTTGTCTTGCATAATCTGACACCATAATGCTTGTTGTTTAAAATACATGTTCCAAACTAACATCATTCTGCATCATATTTTATTCAAGTCTTAAACCACATCTTTGTCAATTAAATTCTCTTGAACACAATCACTCACTAGAACCCTATTAGAAGTGATGTGGTGCAATTATTTATTCATCCCTTGTTATTTCATCTATCTTAAAGTCAACAAAATTTCCTTCTTTACACCATCGATGTAGTGATAACACCTTAGAACTTAGTCAATAATAAAATTATATTAATTTAAAAATTTAGTATAGGTTCATTAGTAGTTGTGTGTGTGTGTGTGTGTGTGTGAGAGAGAGAGAGAGAGAGAGAGATTATTTAAATGAATAAATAGAAAATACTATCATATGAAATTCACATTAGAGTAAATAAACACCAAAAGACACAAGCTTATTTCCAATAATACATAGAGTTACAAAAAATATAATCTCAAAGAAACAAAAACAAACCATTTTATTATTCATGCTAAAGTTGTCAATATGGCACAATATTGATCCCTTCTTGCTAAAATTTATCTCACTAGAGTTTAAGAAATAAACCATTACTCTCTTAAGGGTTGTGTTTTGATCTTCTATAGTAGCTTCCATAGTCATCTATTAAACTATCAAAGTTATTGATAAAAAAACTACAAGAAGAAAATATCCATTCTTCAATACCATCACTCTGCCCTTCAAACAGTTTCTCCAGAACTAATTCAAGCCCATGCTCTAGGAAATTAATTCAACACTGCTCCAAAGACATTAAACTCATTTCAATGTACCAAAAAAGAATTATTTCAAAAGCATATATTTTTCACGCAATGGAGGATCGATACAGGGGCCTAGGACACTCCCAAATATCAATCCTAATAGCACATTAGCAACGTAGAAGCAACAAAATAGATAAGAATAGAAGGAATGTAGATATATTTCATTAACTCATCAAAAATCACACATGTCAGGTTGTAACACCTTCCTGGTTAAGGAAAATACAATGAAATTCAATTACAAAACAATTGTCATACATGTGAGGATCCAAACTCCCAATTCTATCTTCCTACCAAAAACACCCTCCTAATCCTAGAACATCTCTACTTGTTTATACAATAGTCCACCAAATAGGTTAGCTCTAAAGATCCTTTAGATCAAACATTGGAGAAATAAATGACCCATATTTATGTCCACATGTTTCCCAATGAATGATCCCAATATTAATAGCATGACCAAAATTAACTGCATAAGTCGTGCAATATCAAAGCATTAAATTCCACTAGTTGGTGAACTCAGGAATTGACAAACAGTGAACATACCAAACCAGCTAGGTAAAGAATGCTATTGAACCAACTCAGAAAAGGAAACAAAAAATTGGTAACTAAGCTCATAAGTGACTGACAGGATAACTTCATTGAGAACTCAAAAGTAGTTACCGAGTAGCTAGACAAACTCTAACATATTTTGGTTGATCGAGGATTACCATAAACCCTAGATGCTCTTGCATCAAACACCTAGGGTTGAAAAGGAA
Source organism: Chamaecyparis obtusa (assembly GCA_027943335.1). Lineage (NCBI taxonomy): Eukaryota > Viridiplantae > Streptophyta > Pinopsida > Cupressales > Cupressaceae > Chamaecyparis > Chamaecyparis obtusa. Next base: position 1,584,547 of record BSBK01000227.1, on the reverse strand, counting down.
TGATTCTCTAAATCACGTGTCAAGTACAACCTAATTGAATCCAACTCAAAATGATGAATCCATGTACTATCTTTAATTGGTCTATTCTTCCACTTTACTAAATACTCCATATAATCATGTTCTCTAGTGCTTCTGCCAACTCTTTGTTCCAAAATCCACTCAAGTTCTTCTATCTACTTCTTAGGATAATCACTTGGTTCTGTTAGTTCTTCATCAGGTTCATGATACTCATACAAATCTAAAATGTTGAATCTAGGTGATATATCCATGTCATTAGGTAACTCATCTTCATAAGCATTTCCACTATCAAATTTATTCAATACCTTATAGGAACCAAACTTCTTCATCTTCAACATACAATATGTTCCAACAGTAAATATGTCCTTCTTCAGATGAACCATTACTTCATTACCAACACCAAAAATATTATGTCTTCTAGACTTATCTACATTATCTTGGTATTTTTTATTACTTTGCTCCAACTTATATTTCACTTCCTCATGCAATGCCTTCCTAAACTCAACAAATTATTCCCCTTCAATAGTTCTCTTCTCTTCACCAACAATATATCTTAGGTTTGATATACCTCTTAGTTGTGTGCCATTAACAATCTCAAAAGGTGACTTTTAAGTACTCCTATTCAATGAATTATTGTATGCAAACTCTGGTTGTGCCAACATCAAATCCTAATTACTTGGTTTATCTCCAACTAAGGATCTCAACAAATTACCCAAACTTATATTTACAAATTCTATTTTTCCACCAGTCTATGGATGAAATGTTGAACTAAATTTCAACTCAGTGTTCAACTTCTTCCATAGAGTCTTCCAAAAATAACCAACAAACTTACTGTCTCGATCAAAGATGACACTCCTTGGTAATCCATGAAATCTAACAATATCCTTAAAGAAAATATCTATTAGATGCACTACATCTAGTATTTTTCCACATGGTATGAAATGTTCCATCTTGGAAAATCTATACACAACAACAAATATGGAATCATTACCTCTTGCTTTCCTCAATAAACCAAGAACAAAATTTATGTCGATATCTCTCCAAGGTTTCTTAGGAACAAAAATTGGTGTGTACAATCTAGTATTCTGACTTACTCCTTTCACAACTTCAAGAACTCCACAACTCTTTACAAATTTTTGAACATCCTTATATAACTAAGGCCAAAAATACCTTTCCTTCAAAAAAATCAATATCTTATCAATTCCAAAATATCCAGCCAAACCACTAATTTTTTTTCCTTTATCAAATTATTTCTCATTGATCCTCTTGGTATACAGAACCAAATTCATTTGAACACCATACCTTCTTCAGTGAAATAGTTTTCATACATACTCAGTTGATCTGAAATAGGTGCTCTCCATAGTCCCCACTGTTTAGAAACATCAGGGTCATTTTCATACAAAATCTTCATATCATCAAAACCAAGAACCTAAATTCTCATTTTGGTCATCAAAGAGCTTCTTCTACTCAATGCATTAGTAACTTAGTTAGACACTCCACTATTATGCTTTATCAAAAATGTGAAATTATACAAATATGCCACCCATTTAATATGTCTCTCATTCAACTTATTCTAACTACCAAAATACTATAAAGCCTTATGATCAGTATAAAAAAAAAATTATTTTGGCATCAAATAATGTATCAATTTATTTAGGACTTGAGCAATAGCATAGAATTCTTGATTATATATAGAATATTTTATTTTAGCATCATTCAAATTTTCACTAAAGAAAGAAACTAGTTTTCCTTCTTGACTCAAAACAACTCCTATTGCACTTCCACTTGCATCACATTCAACTTGGAATACCTTATTGAAATTAGGTAAAACTGATACAAACAATTCAACAATCTTCTATTTCAAAGTCTAAAAACTCTTATCAGCTCTACATGTCCACTTCAATTCTCGTTTATCTATTCTCATTATTTCAATCATAGCATTACAAATTGAATTGAAATTTATGATGAACTTTAGATAAAAAATTTCCAAACCATGGAATGATCTTACCTCACTAAAATCTCTAGATGTAGGCCAGTCAAGAATACCTGCAAACTTCTCAGGATCCATTTTCAAACAATCAGCTGAAATCAAAAATCCCAAATACACAAACTCTTCTTTCATGAAGGAACACTTGTTCACATTAATCAAGAAATTTTCCTCTTTTAATCTTTGAAATACCTATATAATGTGCAACAAATGACCTTCTCTGGTTTTACTAAATATCATAATTTCATCGAAGTACACAATCATAAATTTACCCAAGAATCTCTTTAGAGCCTCATTCATTAGTCTCATAAAAGTACTCAGTGCATTAGTTAAACCAAACAACATAACTAACTGCTCATACAAACCTTCTTTTGTCTTCAAAGTAGTTTTCCATTTATCACCTTCTCTGATTCTAATATCATGATATCCACTCTTCAAATCAATCTTGGTGAAGTATTTTTCTCCACTCAAACAATCCATTATGTAGTCCATTCTTGGTATAGGAAATTGATACTTAACTGTGATCTTGTTGATTTCTCTAGAATAATTAAATATTCACAATTCTCCTTTCTTCTTAGGTGTCCACACAAATAGTACTATAGATAGAATCAAAATTTCTCTGATCAAACCTTTCTACAGTAACTCTTGAATTTATCATTTGAGTTCCTCATTCTTAGTTGGTGTCAGTTAGTGTGGTGCCTTATTTGGTGAACTAGCTCCAGGAATCAGATCCATACAATGACTTATACTTCTCATTAGCAGAAAACTAGTATGACATTATTTGAAATGATCTCTTCATACTCGGTGAGTAACTACTCAATTTCTACTAATAATTTATCTACTATTTTCTCACTTAGTTTTTTAGGAAAAAAATCATAACACACATCAGTTTTCTTTACATCCTTAACAAACTATGTACCTTCCATAAAAAAAACTTTTATAGATGTATATATCTCACTGATAGATTTTTCAATCAAAGGCAACTAGATTTGTCTCTCTTCATCATCCCAAATAGTATACTTATGCAATCTCCCATAATATATATTATGTATATCATATTTCCAAGGTCTCTCCAATAAAATATGATAAGAATCCATAGGCATAATATCACACAACATCTTATCATAATACTTTCCAATTTTTAGATTCAAAAAATGTTGTTCACTTACCATTAGTGTATTCTCATCCTTGATCCATGAACTCTGATAGGGTTTTGTGTGATTCAATAATTCCAACTGTAACCTTGTAATTATTTCTTTAGATGCTAGATTCTACGAGCTTCCACTATCAATGATCAATTTCTAAACTTTGTCTACAACTCTACATCTGGTCTTGAACAAACTTTTTCTTATTGTATCTTCCTTATTTTTTTCACTCCATAATGCTCTTCTGACCATCAAGTTTCATTCCTTCTCAGGATCATTTGGTGAACCTTCATGTACCAAATCATTTCTACTACTACTGACCTTTTTACTTACATGTTTACACTCAAATTATCTATGTCCTTCTTCACCATAATTATAACAAGTTCCTCAGAATCCTCTGCTTCCATAGCCACCTTCAGAGTAAATACCTCTTCCTCATATGAAATTTCACCTTTCCACTCAGTCTTTCCTTTTTCATGCTTTCTTTTGTCTTGATCAGATCTAATACTTTCACCATAGGATCTACTTCTTCCTCTAGGGAATCCAACACCTCTTCCTCTTTGTCTTTTTTCATGCATTTTGTTCAATTTCTTCTCATCTTTCAGGTTTAACTAATAAGCTTCTTCAATACTCTCTATTTTTACCAAACTAATTTTTTCTTGAATAGAAGTCCTTAACCCATTCAAATATCTTGTAATTATTTCCACCTAATCTTCAGTATATCTAGATATGATGTCCAATCTATAAAATTAATCAATGTAATCTTTTACCAAGCTATCCTTTTGCATCAAACCTTTCATTCTTGTAACTAGGTTATTATGATAGTCACAGGGTAGAAAATCACCTTTCAGTTTGTTCACCATCTTATTCCATACCTCAATTTTTTATTTACCTTTATTCTTTATGTCTTGTTACAAATGCTCCCACCGTAAGGATGCATGACCTTTTAACTTTGTGCTTGAAATTTTCACTTTCTTCTCCTCTGATATATTCTCATATTCAAAGTATTAGTCCATCTCTATGATCCAATCCATCAATTCATTCGAATCCAATCTCCCACTATACTCAAAAGGGATAAACTACGGTATACATATATTTCTTCTCATTGATCCATTATAGATGTGGGTACAACTTCCTCCTGCATTTATTCTACTTCATCATCACTAACATCATCAAGATGTCTTCCTTGAAGCTAGACTATCTCAATAGCTTTTAATCTATTGGCTATTTCTCTTAGCATATCCTCTAATCCTGGATTTTCATCTCACCTCCCTCGAACCAGCTTGAAATGCTTTTCAATTGTAGGTCAGATCACAATCTTCCACCCCACAATAATATCACAAACTAGGGATTGCAAGAAGGAACCTTCAAATCTAACCTTCACTCTAATACCACCTGACGCAATGCGGGATGGATACATGGGTCTAGGGAACTCCCAAATATTAATCCTACTTGTAGATTAACAAAATAGAAGAAACAACAAAGAGAAGGAGAGAATCAATACATATATCTTTTATTAGCTCATAAAAAATCATACATGCAAGGATGTAAGGCCTTCCCCATTATGACCAATATAATGAAATTGAATTACAGAATAGTCCTCATACATACGATGATCTAAACTCCCAATTCTATCTTCCTACCAAAATCACCCTTCTAATCCTAGAAAATCTCTACTTATTTATACAAGAGGCTACCGAACAGGTCATCTCTAAAGATCCTTTAGAACCAACATTGGAGAAAAAATTGACATAGATTTAGGTCCACACATTTACTAGTAGAAATCTCAGCATTAATATCACAAACAAAATTAATTGCACATGTTGGCCATCATCAAACAATTAAATTCGACCAATTAGTGAACTCAGGAACCTAGCAACACCGAATGCACTGAACCAACTCGGTAAAGAACACTATCAAACCAAATTGCTAAAGGAAACAACAAAGAGGAATCCAAGATTTCTAGTGACTGACAAGAACACTTCACTGAGAACTCAAAAGTAGTTACCGAGAAAACCCAACAAGCTATCGAGTAGCCAAACAAACTCTAACATTATTTTGTTGATTCAGGATTGCCATAAACCCAAGATGCTCCTACCTCAATTTGAAATGTATTTGAGGATATTTTTGATTGGTGTTAAATACAAGGAAGAGTTAGGGTGGTTGACATGTTACAAGTAGTGGTTTCTTTTACACCAAAAGATCAACCTATTAATGCCTAATACAACTACTAGACTTATAGAAGACACAAGAGGTGGTTAAACCATGTCTCAAATCTTGAGGGGATCGCTGATCATTTTGACAAAAATCTCCCCCTCGATATTACCTAAGAGGATTCAAACTTGTGACCAAGCTTGGGTAATACTTTTTACAAGTAGTAGTTTCCATTGCACCAAAAGATCGACCTATCAATGTCTGATACAACTACTAGACATATAGAAGACACAAGAGGTGATTAAGCAATTCCATGAATCTCGAGGGGAGTGTTGACAATTTTGCCAACAAGAAAAGGTCAAAAAAATATCTCTTTGTTCATTTATTTCAAATTTTATAGTACGATCAACCACTAATAGATTAGATTGATCTTAAGATATATTTAGTAAGAAATTCAATCTACCAAGAAAGTTATTTTATTTAAATGTATTTACTACCAATCTTAAGAAAGTTTTTATATCAAGAGAATATTTACTTGAATGAGACCTGTTACCCAAATTTTCCTATGCATCAAATTTGGCTAAAACTTGCTCCAGGGCCTCAGTTTTTATCTTGCCTACCATCCCTAAAATTTTCATGGATTTATCCTCTATTCTCTAGCCTATGCAATTTATTTTTACTCCCTAGTCTGTAGTTAAAAAGTTTGAAAAACTAGTTGTTACCCTAAAAAGGCCTTAAGCCTTGTTATATTTTCATGTTACCTTTATCCCAGTCACTTAAGTCATTCCAATTTGCATGTGCGCAAAATAATCTCCTAAGTCTAGCGATTTATTTTTTTCCTACGTCTCGGTGCATAAATATTTCCCCTGAGGATAAGTGTCAGTTTCATCTGATGGTCTTCACTATCCCACAAGCCAAAGATGCACGCATCTTATAATCATGGTATAGCAACTACCATTGATCTTACTTTTCCTCCAGTGCTACTATTTGTCAGTGGGACCGGTGCCACCTCATCTTATTTGGCAGTTCCTGATTCATCAGCGGTGTCTGACTCCATAGTTTGTCAGTAGGACTAGGCCCTTTTGGCAGTAAGAGGCTCTAACATCTACAGAGGATCGACGGCTGGCGTATGTCCACAAGGCTTGTGTCAGAGCATGTGATCATATGATAGCCATTGATCTTACTTTATCTTCGGGGTCTATTGGTGGGTCCTTTCTTGGTGACGTGCTCATTCTCTATTGGCTCCCAGGCAATAGTTAGGATTTATCATGGGACCATGTCAGAGGGTCTACGAATATGTCAGAAAGGTTAGGATCTATGGTGGTCATGTGATCTCATAGAATTTTGTGACCCTATTAGATCATGCACCCACTATTAGATCAAAATCTTGGAAGGCAGTGGGTCCGATGTCAGAATAGTGCCAAGGTGTTTGCTGATGAGGTGGTCAAGGCGAATAGGAAGATGCAATGTGGCCGATGTCAGCGGGACCGTGGGGTCCAGGGTTTCTAAATGGGATAAGGTGTGGTTGGATCTCACGACTGTCATTACATCACGGATCCAAAATGCTTGATCGTTAGTGACAGCGGTATAGCGACAGCCGTTGGATGGTGTCCACGGGTACGTGGGTCCAAGGTCTTATTAGAGATGTTGATTTTCTCACTTCTGATTGGTTGTTAACTTCCACGGTGGCAGTTGACTTGTCAGAGGCATTTTAGACTATTTTTTAAAAGGTGCATCTGGGCCATTCATCTGCCGGGAAGGTTATTCATCGACGGTTACATTTTAAAATCTGTCGCTGGCCATTATATTTCAAAATTTCAAGTGCTTTCTATTGGTTTTGCTAGGGTTTTGAATTCTTTTGGCCATGCATGACATTGGTTAGCTCAGGAATTGATTTCTCAGGATGGTTGTGGTTGAGAGGATGATAGAGGTGACTATTGGTTGGTGTTGCAGGGTACTATGTCATGTTCCCGCACCGAGAAGTGATGAAAAGAGCTAGCGCCACCTTTTGAGCCGTGTTGTTACCTAGGGAAATATGATCAGATTTGGAGCCTTCATGGCTTAGTGGAGTTGCAGGTGGGTTGGTAGGCCGAGGTTGTTGTATCTATAGGTATTTTTAGTTTAGAGGGATCAGCACAAAGAGAAGATATGATTTGATCACGGGTTCTTAGAGATTTTCATTAATACGTGATTAGTATCCTAGGGTTTGATATTATTGTAGATCTTTTAACCCTAGTTAGGTTAGTTTTGACTCCTACCTACGTGTAGTTGAGTATGTATAGGGTGAACCCACAATAGTGGGTTACACTTTTTTGCCTAAACGGACACTGAACTCTACATTTTGAAAAAAACTTTTAGATTCAGATGCATATTGTCATTAAACCATTTGAAATTAGAAGATGAAGTAAATTTGAGTCTTTTAGGATTTTCTTTCTAGATTCTAAATATTTTTTTATTTTTATTTTTGAATTGATTTGAATGGTTTTTTCTTTCTCCCACAAAAACTGGTATGTTGCTGAAAACGTCATTTTCAAAGAGTTGCATTGTTTTCATAGAGCATAACTTTTTTTCTAAAATAGATATCAATGTGATTCTTTCTAATTTAGCTTTTTAACATCCATATGGAGGGCATGCAATTATTTTGAAAACATTATCATGATTATTTCATATTTTATTAACATTTGAAGTTGACTAAACCATAATTTTGACATACCTTGACTACATAGCCTATAACTTATCGTGTATTCATCCAGTTTCATTTTTATTTTTTTTATAGAAAGATAACTTCAATACCTAGGGCATAGATATTTTGTAGAATTTTTTTTCTCTCATTTACTATTTTTCATAAGCATCAAACATGGAGGTAGACATACGATGAAATATCTATGTTTAGTAAAACTTAAAATACAAAGTCCCAATAAACTTAATATATATTAACATTATAATAATTGGAAAGATTTTTTCTAGTAGTACCTTACTACATAGATAGGTTTTTCAAATGGATTCATTTGATCTACCAAAAGATAAAGTAGAAGTGATTTTTTGTCAGGATTTTAATAGGTGCGAAGGAGACTCCATTGTAGGTATGAATGAGGAGTATAGATGTTATATCAATGTTTTTTTAATCCAAGAGGCTTTGAGTTAACCATTTATAATTAATTCCTTCAAATAGAACCCTTCAAGGCTTAAATCATCATATTTTATTAAAAATGTCTTATTTCAACAAAAATAGAATGTCTAAAAAAGTGTAACCCACTATTGTGGGGTCACCCTATATATTGTTTTGGAGCTTTTTTTTGAAGCAAAGAGTTGGACAATTGTAAAAGAGAAATTCACCTTTCTTGAGAGTTATCTGTGGCATCTTTTCTACCCTCTGGCTTCTATAGTTGTATTTCTCCCATTGATTATCCAAACACTACATAGGTATTTTGTGACAATTTCTCATGTCCCTATGCTTCCTTGTTTGTATTGTCTCTTATTGAATTGAAGTATATGTATGTTTTGAGTGATATCCCAGGGTTCCTGACCCCTCTCTCTTTTTGCAATTATTGTGTGTTATTATGTTTGATTTGATTTTGATGTTTTTGTGGGTATACTTCAGCCCCCTAATAGTCTTGTCTCAATCCTACACCGAGTTGCAGAAGTGAATGTCTGCTTGCAGGTCATAGGTTGTCTTATGTTAAGGCCCTCCTATGAAATACTTATGCAAGCCTATTTAGTGAGTTGTGATCTCTTAGACCTGATTTTTTCATTTGATTTCATCATACATACTGAGATCCAAACCCTAGTTTCGGTGCATCACCTAGTAGGTAGTTTTCTTTCAGTCTTTTTCTTTCCAAGCATTCCTTCTATCCCTTTCCCTCAAAAGTTTACTTTTCATGTCTAAGAGAAAATTAAGGTGATTATCCAAGAGGAACCAGACTAGAACTTGGAGGTCTCATCTCAGTTAGCAAAGGTCCCACAACCTAGAGATGATTCCCATGTTATACTGAGTTATCAAGACCAAGAGAGCTTGAAACAAAGGGTGCAAACTTAGTGTATAACAAGACCTATTCCAGATGAAAATATCATAGATTATGTAATATTCTAGCTAAGTAAAGACTATCTCACACTAAATATTTAGTTAGTGATCAATGAATCAAATGTAGCAATATTTCATTTAATACAAGCATAACAAAACAACTTAACACAATTGAAAAAAAAATTGGGCTCCAAAATTTTGTTTGGCCAACTTGTTTCCTATTTAGTTTATCAAAAACAAGAAAGGTTTGGTGGTATCAGACAAGGTTATTATTAAAATTTACTATATATATCCTATCAAATAATATTATATACAAAACTACAAATGCTTGACAATTAAATTGATCGCACATTTCTTAATAATTGAAGAATCTTTTACAATTTTTTTAAAAATATCATAAGCCATTTCATGTAGCATTCATCAAATCAAATGAACATAGAAATCAAGTTGACATTTTTATCCATTTAAAGAAATAAAAAATTTCTTGTGAGATTAAAAGCTTAAATAATCCATCACTTTCTATAAAATACCTCATTGTGGTTGGCTGCAAGTGAGACTCCTAAGAGATGATTTTGTTGTCATTAGTTATCAAGAAGTTATATTGTTTGTCAAATTCATTTGGTAATGTAGAAAAGATAAGTCGATAAGGAAAAGAAAGTCATTAGGTAAAGGAATAAGAAGATAGGGAATTTTGGTAAACAAAAAGCAAGAACATACATCGAACAAGGCAGAATCGAGCACTGAGAACTAGTTTATACTAAGCACCTAACCGAGAAGAGAAGATGGTTACTGAGTTAAGAAAAACATGTTACCGAGTAGAATAAGCTGACACAAGAAGAATTCTAAGTACATTGAACCTAGACACTGAACAAAAATGGTTTTACCAATCTTGAGGACATCGTATCAAAGAAAATTGGAGGTTAGAACATGATGATTACACATGACTCCAAGGTGAGATTAGTGAATGATAATTAAGGATTAGGGTATGTGCAGGATCATGGTATGCCAAACTAGACACTTAAGTGGCAATGAAAATTGAGAAAATCAGGTTTAGGCAAGTTGACATAAAATTTTGAACAAATTATAAATATTATATTAAAAATATGTAAGAAGAGAATTTGTAGAAAATTGAATTTAGTTTCTAAGATACTAGGCCTTTTTTCAAAACCAATTTTCCTATATGTTGAAAATTATAAATTTCTATGTAATAGTTAAAAAAATTTAGGAAAAAAATAAGAAGTAGGTGTATGTCTGACCACCTTAAACACAATCAAATGATAAATTTTTTTACAAGATTTTAGGTATAAGTAGTAGAATCATGTCCAGATCTGACGCATATTTTTTTGTAGTTTTTTTCTAAGTAAATAATTAATTATGATTTTTATTCTATAGCTTTTCCAAAATACAAAAATTCTCATGTTTGACCACGTTAACTTAGTCAAAAGTTTATCAAATTAAAAACTTTTTTTATTTTTCTTCTAGTAGGAAAAGCATAGAATGTGACACATGTTTTGGATTTAAAAAATGTTATACAGTTTCAAAGTTATAGCTATTTTTCAATAAATTTATCAACGAGGACTAGAAAGATAACAAAAGGGTGTATGAATGACCACATTACACAAAGTCAAATGATAATATTTTTTATAAGATTCTAGATAAAAGTAGTAGAAACATGTCTAGATGTGATGTATATTTTTTTGTGTTTTTTTTTCAAGTAATTAATTATCATTTTTGTTCTATAGACTTTTCTGAATATAAAAAAATCTCATGTCTGACCACCTTAACTTAGTCTAAACTTCATCAAATTCAAAGAATTGTTTATTATTATTGTATTAGGTGAAGCATAGAATGTGATGTATATTTTAGATTTCAAAAATGTTATATTATTTGAAAGTTATAGTTGTTTTTGAAAGGGTTTATCAATCAGGACTTATTTTTCACATCACCACTTTTTGGCATACCATGATCCTGCACATACCCATAAAACCTACATTGGAAGTGTAACCAATGCTAGCACCACTTGAAGAGAAGATACTAGAACTTCTAGAATCATTTCAAAATTGTATATAAGAAGATCAGAGTATGAAGATCAATATGCATGTGCACGAAGAGAAATTGAAGATTTCATGTATGAAGCAGATTAATGAGAAGGTGATGAACAGTGAAGCCACCAAGTAATAGAGCAGTGAAGAACAAATAAAGTTTGAGATCTACCAAGTATTGAACTGTTAGTGTAAATGGTATACAATATGAAGTAATGAGTTACAAATTACAAATAGTCTAATTTGCATATGTATGATGCAAGTTTTACAGACATTTTAGTTTTACTGATTAAAGTTAATAAGAATTGTAAAGTCTCTTAAAACGGAGCAGATCCTAGAAGATCTTAATTGTAAATCCTTTAACTAGGAGCAATTCTTAGATTAGAATTGTGAAATATATTAACATAGTAGAATTAGCAGTTTGTAGACTCTTAACAGGGTTAATACTTTTAACAAGGTAAGCTATCAAAAACAGCTAAACATTGTAGCTCTAGCTGAGAAAACTTTATTCTATAGTAGTGAATTCTTCTAGGTGTCATCCCAACCATATTTTTTATCCTCTAAAAAGGATTTTTGTAGTACCAAATATTTGTGTTATGTGTTGATTATTACATGTTTTATATATTTCATCTGATGAATGCAAATGTTAAGGAATTAGTAAATGATTGTGAAGAATGTTGAAATAAGTTTAAAAGTGTTTACAGTATTGATTCACACCTCCCCTCTTAGTTCTTAACATTCCACACCTAGCCCAATAACATGAAGTTGAGTCCCATTTTTGGGCAAAAAGTGTAAGTGGTTTCCTTATTTTTGATATTTTTTGTCAATTCATGTCAAAATTTGAGGCACTTAGAGATTGAATGTCATAAAAATTTAGTAATAGATAATCTAGTGCTTGGATAATACTATTCAACTTATGCAATTTATTTCAATACCCACATGGAATAAATTACATTTTAGTAGGCATGTTCAAAACCCACTTTTTAGATAAATGCCTGTTTTAGGACCATACCACACACATGTACAACCACCATATTTTGACCTAAATAAAAGAGTTTTTGTGAATATTTGTAGAGAATGATACCTATGACACCAAATATTTATGAGCATGTTTTTTCTTTCTTTATTGATATTTTAAAATTAATTTTTAATTGACTATAAAGTATATTTTCAAAACCTCTTGTGTAAGACCACCATAAATTGATGAAAATTTAAGATTTTTTCATAATTATTTTTTTCATCTTTAGGAAAACTATATGTATACTGATATCATATAATTTGTTTTCCTAAAAACATAAAAGAAGCTTTTAAAATTTTAGCGAACCTCACTATTTTAAGTTTAGGTACCACTTTTGATTAATAAATAATTCAAAATAGTAAAATTAATCTTATCACTGCAAAATTTATATTTTTAAAATCTACACAGTAAGAAATCTAATGGGTTTTGATTTCGTAAAAAAAATCAATTGGGAAGGCCTTAAAAAAATAATGGCAATAAAGAAATATGGGATTCTACTAACTTAGTCATTATTTTTCAAGCCCAAAACATAGGCATGGTCCCACCAAGCCTATCCTAACCCAAAATCCAATGTCAAGGGTGGCTTTTAAATTGAACTTTTAAAAAATGTGCGCACGTCTAAAAATACGTACCTATTTCTTAAATATAATAAATCAGTGTATAAAAATGAGTTTCTAGGCATAATTTAAAAAAGAAATTCAAAACGGGCACCTATTTTGAAAAAACTGGGTGGGTGAATGTTGAAAGTTAGGTACCAATTCCACGGAAGTCCGCTTTCAAAAAAATTGCAATTAGAAACGGGCAACCAATTTTTGCAAATCAGGCGTCCATTTAGGTTCAGGAACCCGATCCATATTCAAAAATTGGGTGCATGTTTCAGATCAGGCGTGCAAAGAAAAATGGGCACCCGATTTTTACAAATTGGGTTCCCGATTTTTAAAAATTGGGCGCCCATTTTGCAAATCTATTTATTTTTTATTTTTAACCATTTTTTTTTCATTTTCATTTTTTCAACAATGGGATCATGTTTTGCAGAGCTCGGGTGCCTGTTTCAGCTTCTCCTGCCAACCCCCTCTGCCATGTTTTTCGTGTTCCAGGTATGTACTATTGTTTTTTATTATTTTTTAAAGATTTTTCTCATAAAAAATTATAGTTTCAAGTTATTTTTAATTAAAAAATATAATTTAATGTTGTTTTCAAAATTATCATATAAATTTAATTATATTTTATGTTTCAAAATTTAGTTCTTTTTAATTTTAATTTACTTTGTAGATTATCGTACCAAAGTAGAGAACTGTTAAGACTTTTAATTTCACCCTAGGTAGTAAAACAAAAATGTAAACCTAGACACAATTAAATTAAGAAACCCTAACTAGAAAATCAGAACATAATTTATACATGTGTAAAGAAAATAACAAACCATAGGTAGAATTTTTTTTTACCTGAACAAAACTCTCTCTCTCTCTCTCTCTCTCTCTATAAGGTAAAATGTTTAGATTATTTTTTTTAAGTTTTAATTATTTAAGTCTTTCTTTGTAAGGTAAAATGTAATTTATATTATGTTAATTGTAAATTTTCATGTTTTTATATGTATGCAGATTAAAACTATGGATGATTTTAATATTGATGATCTTATAAGTCAGCATGCACCACCACCACCACCACCTCCACCTCCACCTCCACCTCCACCTCCCCATCCACCTCCACCTCCACTTCCACCTACAGAGTTGAGAGACAGTATTAGGAGAAATGTAGAGGCAATAATGAGAGATGTAAATATTATTAGGAATCATCCCCATCCATAGGCCCAACTACTACACCTTGTAGATAGCATGCAAGGCATAGTAGATTTAGTGCACACATTAGACTTTGAGATTGATCATTTCCAATCATGGATGGAGAGTATGTGTGGATTTTATGTTGACATCCTCTCTTATAAAGAGGTTAATAATTTAAAAATTACAAAAAATAATATGGCACGTTATTTTTTGAACCCTAAAATGGGTGAGGAGATACTTGGCAAGAAGCCACGTATTTCTATTAGATGGTGTAGACACCTTGGTATAGAAGATAATTTTTGAGAGAGGTGGTGCATGGTATTTGACCATCCAGCACATGCTAATCATGAGGTCCCACTTAATTTCTTTTTTTAAATTATGGGTTGAATTTGAATTGGGTAGGAAACCCAATTATTTTGACATGAGAGCATTCCAGGGGGGTGGTTGCAGCATGCCACAGGAAAGGCTAGGGGCCAAATTGAGTGATAGAACTAGAAATCATGTACACAATGAGCCCCTTGTTCCTCTTCATTGTCCTGTAGTTCATGTACCTATCCATCATTAAGTAGTACAATCATCTCTCAGTTGATTGAGTGCCCTTATAGGTAATTTGTTACAACACTTCACCCAGGTGAGGGCTGCACCTAGCAAAGAAAATGTTTGCATGAGTTATGGGGATATATGTAGGGGTCCCGAGACTAATCCTAATGCTGACCATGCTGCCCAAGGTGGATATGTTGATGATGATGGTGGAACACATGGTGATGTCAGAGATGATATCACATCATATGTTGATTTTCTCAATGCAGATGATGATCATCCCATAGAGGTAAATTTAATCATAATTTTTATAGTGCAATATTAAATTTCACATTTATACAATTATGAACCATAACATGTGGATTTTTTGGTGCACTGAGGAGGGTTGACCCTCCATCATTCATTATTTTTCATCATATGACATCCACACCTCGACATCTCGGTGCTCCTTTTATGGTATGCACTTTGATCTTGACACATTTAACCTTTAAAAAAAATAAACTTTAATTGATAATGTGTTTGACATATTTTTTGTGATTTTTTCGGGTCTCTCATGTAACACTAATATTGGAAATCCTTCATTCTCTACCCCACCAGTTATTAAGAGTTAGATGCATATACCTATAGTATGTTTTTCATTTATTAATTTTAAGTGTTTATATCTTACTAATTTATGTACAACTTGTTGCAGATTTGCCAACAAGCCAATGTTGACTGTATGTTTGTCATTGATGATAGCATATGGTAAGCAGCATGCATGGAATACTTATGGAGGGAGACTTGAGCATATTTTTCCTAGATATGTTATCAACATGATATCATAAGCACAAAGGTTGATTCTGAGTGAAAATAGTTATACAGTTGTTTGTTTCAATAGTGTTCCTAATAGGTCCCAGGAAGAGTTCTGTATGTGAATTGCACTACGACTATGATGGATCCTTGTGTGTTTATATGTATGTTTTCGACATGTTAGTTAAGCTATGTTCATGAATGTAGAGTCAGTTGTACATTATAGGTTGAGTTATGATGTTTCCAGTTTCCAGTTACAGTTTCCTAAGAATGTTTATTAGAGTCGACAATGTTCGGAGTGTTTCAAAAGTTGTGCCTATAATTATGATATGTTTTCTTGGTATTATGTTTGGATAAGAGTTAGGAATGTTTGGTTAAGAGTGCATTACGTATTTTAGCATGAGAATAAATTTTTAGTTAAATTGGTAGAGCCAAAAGTGTGAAGCATCGCGTCTACTCACATGGAGTTGCATGATCATTTTAGTGTTGTGTAGTTGATGAAGCCATTGGAGATGTTGTAAGAGAGTTATATTATTTCTCTAATATGATCTTTAGGAAGTTATAATTGGATGAGTTTATTATATCATTTGGAGAAAGATACTTATAGCCGGTTAGTTGTGATCACTAAGTATGGCAATGAGTTGAAAGAGAAGAGAAGAGCAGAAGGTGTGAAGAACTGAGCCATTAGCAGAAGGTCTATGTGAAAAAGAAGAAAGTGAGTTCTATACATTGGAGCTGATCAAGATAGCAGGTCTAACTCATAGTTCAGCAAAATCTAGATATAGTGTATATATGTTGTTCAAAATGTTGCAACCTTCACCATTTGAGTAGTGACCTCTCAGATAGTGTGTCCTCACCCCTAATAGGGTTAATTATAAAAGACTCCTAATAGGGTTTGACCCTTGACTAGGTCACTCTACTTATTGCATTGTAAAGATCAACTCCTAACAGGGTTGTAAGATCTTCTAATAAGGATCATTATACTCTAGTGTAGTTTATAGTGGGTGCTAATTCCCACCAGGGTTTTTACCTATTTGGGTTTCCCCGTAACCAAAATTGTGGTGTTGTGTTTAAGTGTTATTTTATTTTGTATGTGCTTATGTTCTTCTGTACTTAATTGGATAAAGAATTGAATCTTGTAGATAACTTATTCACCACCCCCTCTTATTTATCTCTTGGGACTATTCCTAACAATTAGTATCAGAGCCAAGTGCCTCAGAGAGAAGGTTAAAAGATTGAGGTTGATCAGATGGAATTCTTTAGAAAAGAAAGTCCTAAGATTTATGGAGAGAACTATCTAGATTGGAAGAACAAAATGATGACACAGTTACAGTGTATTGCTTTTGAAATTTTTGAAGTAGCTACTAAAGAAGTTCAAATTCCTTCTTTATTTGATCTTGCAAAAGATGATGCAACTTTGAAGAAAAAGTAATTGTTCACTCAAAATGAAAATGCCAAAGAAGCCCTTATCAACACCTTGTTTGACAGTGAATTTTCAGAGATCAAGAAAGAAGATAAAGCCTACAAGATATGGAAGTATCTAGAAGACATGTTTGAAGGAGATATTCAAGCCAACATTGCACATAGAAAGACATGGAAGAAAAGATAAAATACATTGGAGATGGTACTTGAAGAGAACATTAGAGCTTGCAATAAAATGATAAATGAAGCTGTTGCAAGAATCAAAAACAATGGTGGAGAGATCTTAGAAGAAGACATAATGGATAAGTTGATGACAACCTTGATACCAGAATATGACAAAAAGATAAACATCCTTGATGAAACCATGCAGTCCACAAAATAATTCAAAAGAGAGACATTAATCAACAAGATTTCAACATTTGGGCTATCAAGATTGAAGATAGAGCCCAAAAGTGAAACAACATTCAAAGCCTCAGCCCATGGTAAGAAATCTTTGAACACCACTGGTAATTTTGATAATGAAGATAATGATAGAGAACTAGATGATTTCATTACTATGATTGCTAAGAAAGAAAGAAAAGGAAATGGAAAATATGAAGGTCAACTACCATTCAAATGTTTCTCATGTAACAAGATTGGTCATTTTGCATCTAAATATCCTACAAGAGTCAAGAAGTACAAAGATTACAAACCTAAGTATAAGGAATATTACTATGTTGAAGGAGTATTAGATGAAGATTCAGTAGAAGATGAAATTGGATTTGTAGAAATTAAAGAAATAGCAAGAATGCATGATGAAATAGATAATGAAGATGAAAGGAAATCACAAGAGCTAGCCTAGATTTCATAGCATATATCAAGATAGATTGGATCATTGGTAGTGGTTGTTCACATCACATGACAAGAGACAAAGATAGATTTGTTCATTTGGATAAGTACAAAGGCGGCATGGTTATATTTGGAGACAACACTCCTAAACCTATCCTAGGTAGAGGATCTATCACTTTGGATGGAAAGAATAAGACTGGTGATGTCTTATATGTTTATGGTTTGCAGCATAACTTACTTAGTGTTTGATAGTTTCTTGACAAAGGATATGAGCTAGAATTCAAAGACAATAAGTGCATCATTAATAACAAAAAAGGTGAAATGATTGCATTAGGATCAAAGACTAAAGGTAATGTTTTCCAGCTTAATTCAGAAGCAAGTTGTTTTGTTGCTAAAGTAGATGACAGTTGGTTATGGCACAAAAGACTATGTCACATCAATTTTGACAATATAGTAAAGATAAGCAATGTAAAGGTTGTAAGAGACCTTCCTATGAATGCAAAGCTAGTAGATATAATATGCAGGAAATGTGTAATGGGAAAACATGTAAGGAA
Organism: Chamaecyparis obtusa; assembly: GCA_027943335.1. Lineage (NCBI taxonomy): Eukaryota > Viridiplantae > Streptophyta > Pinopsida > Cupressales > Cupressaceae > Chamaecyparis > Chamaecyparis obtusa. The sequence continues at coordinate 1,566,251 of BSBK01000227.1, read as the reverse complement.
CTCATTCAAAAGCAAACAAAATGCAACAAAGAACAAATTGGATCTAGTGCATACAAATCTATGTGGACCAACTCAAACAAGATCATACTATGGTGAAAGGTACTTTATTTTGTTTGTTGATGATTACTCTAGAATGATGTGGGTTGTGTTCTTAAAGGATAAATATGAAGCATTTGAGAATTTCAAATTGTTTAAAGCTAAAGTTGAAAATGAGACTGGATTAAAGATAAAGTGTCTGAGATCAGATAGAGGATGAGAATTCACCTCTCACAGATTTTATATGAGTAATGTGAAGAACATGGAATAAAGAGACAACTAAGTGCACCTAAAACTCCTCATCAGAATGGAATTTCAGAAAGGAGGAATAGGATCATACTTGACACAACACACACTATCATGATTGAAGGAAAGGTGGCGTACACCTATTAGAGAGATGCAGTTAATACAAAAGTCTATACTATTAATAAAATTTAATTGAGGCTAGGTGCAGGCAAGACACCCTATGAGCTATGGTTTGGTAATGTACCTACTGTGAAATACTTTAGAATCCTTGGAAGCAAGTGCTACATCAAGAGAGATGAAGCTATTGGAAAGTTTGATGCAAGAAGTGATGAAGGTATTTTTCTTGGTCATTCCACTAAAAGAAAAGCTTATAGATGGTTTAAATTAAGATTGAAGAAGATCCTTGAAAGTTTTCATGTAAAGATTGATGAAAATTTTATTATTCAAGAAAGATATCATGATTATGCACCTATGATTGAAGAAGAACCTAGACCTACTAGTACTGAAGCAGTTGTTGAAGAAATGTTTGACAACATTGATGTATTATTCAATGACCCTAAAAAAAGTGAAGAAGAAACACAAAAGACAAATGAGAGAGTCACACCTAATGTTCCAAAATTCACATATAGATACCATTTAAAGGAAGATATCATTGGAGATCAACACAGCAAAGTCATGACAAGATCAAAAGAAAAGAGTTCAACAATTGATGAACCGGTATGTCTACTTTCACAAACTGAACACTTAAGTGTTGAAGATGCATGTAATTATTTAGATTGGCATGAAGCAATGAAAGAAGTGCTAGATCAGATAGTTAACAATTATGCATTGGAACTGGTCCCTAGACCCAGTGATAAGAATGTGATTGGAACCAAGTGGATATTTAGAAACAAGATGAATAAAGATGGTACAATAGTAAGAAACAAAGCAAGACTAGTATGTAAAGGATATGCACAAAGAGAAGGAATTGATTATTCTGATACATTTTTCCCTGTAAGAAGATTGGAAGCCATAAAGTTATTTATAGAATATGATACACTCAAAAGCTTCAAAGTATATTAGATGGATGTCAAGTCAACATTCTTGAATGGAGAGTTGAAGGAAGAAGTATACATAGAGAATCTTGAAGGATTTACTTTATCAGACTGACCTGATATGGTATGCAGACTAAAGAAATCCCTCTATGGAATTAAGCAAGCCCCTAGAGCAAGGTATGAAAGAATAGATGTTTACTTGACTAAGATTGGATTCAAGAAAGGAGCATCAGACTATAACTTATACATAAGACAGACACCTGAAGGACTATTTTTAGTTACTATTTTTGTTGATGACATTATTTTTGGAGGTAATGACAAGATTAGTGCAGAATTTGTTAAAGAGATGTAGAGAGAATTTGAGATGAGCACGATTGGACCTTTCAAGTATTTTTTGGGACTGAACGTGTAGCAGATAGATAAAGGTATATTCATTAATCAATCTAAGTATGTGAAAGAGATATTGAAGAAGTTCAAGATGGATGATTATCATAATAAATTATCACTAGATCAGTGATCTCCTCATTCATAAAATACCATAAAATACCAAACATCTCATATCTACAACTCTGTATATATATGTTGTGACTAGGTAATGCATTTAATATGTTTAATCATTACACAACATCAATATCTATCCATTTTGGTTAGCTTCATTTCTATCTGATATCTCATGTATCTCTCTCCAATGTTTCCTAATCATCTCTTCTCCCAGCATGTAATCTCTCTCTTATTCCATTTTTGTATATTTCATTGATTCTCTCTACCTTTGACAATAGTGCCAAAAATAAATAAGCTCTTCAGTATCCAAATAAGTGTCTCTATTTTTTAGTTCAGATTCTTGTACCTTTTATGTACAAATATGCAATTTCACCTTGTCTTCCATCTTCACAACCTTAGGAATTCCAAAGTGTGATTATCATGCATCAACATCATTAGATCTTTTGATAAAGTACAAGTTGATGCAACCTCATATCACCTTCAGTGATTGTTAGATAGGGGATGGTCCCCTAGTCTATTTCTCAAGTATTCAAATGTGTCCTTCAGTAAAGGTTTTGTAAATATATTAGTAATTTTCTCTTGTGACTTCACATAGTCTAATCTAACTTGGATCAATGATCTCCTCATTCATACCTTCCAATAATTTCTTTATCCATGCAATATTTGAACAATTAGCAACAACAACAACTTATTTTGTTTCTGTAGTGGACTAAGAAATGCATCTGTGTTTCTTACTTATCCAAGTTACCAATCTTTCTCCCAAAAAGAATGCTCCACCTGTAGTAATTTTTTTATCATCAATATTCTCAGCCCAATCAACATTAGTGTAAACTTCCAGTTCAAAATTGTCTTCTTTCTTATACCATAATCCATAGTTTTTAGTATTTGTCAAGTATCTCAAAATTATTTTCACATGCCATGTGTGAATCTTTAGGATTACTAGAGAATCTAGCTATAATTCCAACCGCATGCACAATATATGGTATAATATGTAGAACATACATTAATTTTCCAATCATTGATATATATAAGGTTTGATTTACCTCGGTTGACTTGTCATCCTTTGTTAGCTTTCATCCAATCACTATAGGTGTACCAACTGGTTTTGAATCTTCCATACTGAATGTCTTCAACACTTCTTTGATGTACATATATTGTATGATCTATATGCCTTCCTTCTGTTGTAGTGTTTTTAATCCAAGAAAAAATTTGATCTCAGCAAACATCAACATTTCAAACTCTTTCCTTATTTCATCAGCAAAAGGCTTGCATAAGTTATCATGACCTCCAAATATGATATCATTAACAAATATTTTAGCAATAAGAATCTTATCATCAGTTTCACATTTCAAATATAAATTATTGCTTTCACTTGTTGTAACAAATACAATTCTTATGAGATAAGAATCTAGTATTTCATACCATGCTCTCGGTGCTTGTTTCAGTCCATAGAATTCTCTGTGCAACTTACATACCATGTTCCTCTGATTAGGATCAACAAAACCTTCAAGTTTTTCAATATATGTACCTCTTCTTCAAGTGTCCCATTTAGAAATGCAAATTTCACATCCATCTGATATACCTTAAATTCTTTATAAGTAGCACATGGAAGTAGTATCCTTACTCCTTCAAGTCTAGAAATGGGTACAAAATTTTCTCTGTAGTCAATTTCTTCTTCTTGTGCATAACCTTTACAATCAAGTCTTACTTTATTCCTTCTTGTTTCTCCATTCTCATTCAATTTGTTTCTGAATATCCATTTAGTTCCAATTAAATTTTTATCTTTTGGTCTTGGTGCCAATGTCCATGTCTTAGTTTTCTATATGTTTTCAATCTCTTGATTCATTTCCTTAATCCATTCATCACTTTTCAATGCATCTCTAACAATTTTAGGCTCAAATTCACAAACTAAGCATGTATTGTTCCTTAACTTACTTTCAGTAATCATTCCTTCTCTTTTGTCTCCAATTATGTGATATTGTGGATGTTGTATTCTCACATATTTTGCAAGTACAAGTTCAAATCTCTATTCTTCAATGTGTTCTCCATTCAGTGCATGATCATCATTCTCATCAATAATTGTTTATTGATGCTCAGTCTGTATAGACTATTTTGGTAGCATTATTTTTTTTCTCGGTAACACAAGACTATTGCTTAGGTAGAGTTTTAATTTCTTCAATATAAAAAAATCTACCATAGTCTTCCAATTCTATTTTTCTTTCTTCATCATTTTTTTCTGCAAATTCATCAACTCTCACATCTTTACTTTCAACCATTTTGTTAATAGCATTGTTCAAACATTTATAAGCCTTTATTTTAGTAGATTAACCTAGATATATCCCTTTGTCACCTTTTGAATCAAATTTTCCATTTCTATCATCTTTTAGAATGTAACATCTACTTCCAAATATTTTGAAATAACTCAAATTAGGTGTGCAACCATACCATAACTAATAAGGTGTCTTGTTTGATTCTTTCTTTAGTTGAACTCGGTTCAGTGTGTAAACAACAATACTAACAACTTCTCTCCAGTACATTTATGCAACATCCTTTTCAATCATTAGTTTTCTATCACAATCAACAATTTATCTATTCCTCTTTTCCACAATTCTATTATGTTGGGGTGTCCTTGGTGTACATACCTATCTCTTCATTCCATGCTCATTACATAAATTAGTGAGCTCATCAGAAATAAATTCACCACCTCTATCTTAGCTTAAGCATTTCAATTCCTTACCACTTTTTCTTTCTACCATTTGAACATTTTGAAAGCTTCTAATTTTTCTTTTAAGAACATAACAATCATCATCCTAGAGAAATCATCAACAAATACAATAAAATATTTTTCTCCATAATAACTCTGAGTTCTCATTGGACCACACAAGTCGGTATGAACTAACTCCAAAAGAGCATTAGATGAGTAAGGTTTTATCTTGAAACTAGACTTTTACATCTTACCCATTTGACATTGTTTGTACATTACATGGTTAGGTTTAGATATGCTCGGTAAACCTCTAGCTTTCCTTTTCTTACTACTTTTAACCATGTTGTCAAAGTTCACATGACATAACCTCTTGTGCCATAACGAGACATCTTAATTTTTAGCCAATAAACAAGAATTTTCAGCATTGTCCAGAGAGAATAAGTTACCTTTTGATTGCTCACTAGTACTGATCAACTTTCTAGACTCAGCATATATTTGCACCTTTCTATTTTCAAATGCAAATAAGTGACCAGTGTTATTCAAGTGTGCTAAACTCAATAGATTATAGTTATGTCCTTTTACCCAATATGCATTTTCACATTTGGTCTTATTATTCAACAATATAAATCCTTTACCTTTGGCTAGACAAGGTGTATCATTTCTCATTTTCACAAATCCACTATTATAATGTTCAAGATATTCAAAATTTTCTTCAACACCAGTGATATGATGTGTGTAGCCACAATCAATAATCCATGTATCATTTTTGCTAACTTTAGAAATAATTTATTTTTCAACATACATTTATTCTTCTTCTAAATCTTCCTTCAATGCAACAAATACCACTTTTATACCTTCATCAATTTCAGTCTCAGTGTCATCATCCTCATCTTGAACTAGGTAGCATGCCTTCATGCCTTCATCTCTTTATTCTCAGTTGTCTTTATTTCCATATTGTCAGTTACCTCTGTGATCTCAGTAATTTATTCTGTCATTATTCTTTTTATTTGATCTTTCATTTATTTTCTCATCATCTTTCCTATAAGGACATCTTGTAGAAATATGACCAATCTCTTTACATTTAAAACATACCAAGTGTAGTTTACCTCTATATCTTCATTTTCCTTTTTGTAGTCTTCTAGCCATTAATGCTTCAAGTTCATAGAGTTCATCTTCTTTAGCTTCACATTCACTTTCATTTCTTATCTTATGTGTGTTGTTCGATCTTCCAATTTTTTAGAGCTGAGATAATTGCAGATTCTACCTTAGGTAACATACTATTGTCATAGTGATTAAGCTCAAATGCAATCAATCTTCTAATTGGACTATCAAGTTAAATATTATTACTAGGAAATGCTCTCATTTCATGAATTGCGGAGACTCTAATAGAATAGGTAGGTAACAATGTTATGAGAATTTTACTTACCATAGTGTGTTCATCAATAGTTTCACTTTCTCATCGGATAGCATTCACAACTTCCTTGATTTGGTTGTTTTACTGAGTGATGTTTTCACCTTTTTTCATCTTCATATCAACAAACTTTCCTCTTTGACTTTTATCTTTTTCACTGAGCACATCCGCATCTCCTCCATGAACTAGTGTAAGCTTTTCCCACATCTTATTTGTAGTTGTACATGTGTTAATGTCTTTAAATTCAACATCTGATAAAGAAGAAGCAATCTCAATCATCATAGCATTATGTTCTTGTCTTTCTTTCATTTGTGTGATAGTCAAAGGACCAATGGGGTTTATAAATTTATTTTCCAAATTAGTACATTACAGAATCTCCAATCCCTAATATATAAAACTTCATCTTGCTTTTCCATGTTGAAAAATCATCTTTGTTCAACTTTGGAACTTCTCTCTTATACATCTTGTGATCTTTAATTTAAGTCCTTCAAACTTCTTCCTTCAAGTACTCTTGCTCTGATACCTGTTATACACTAAGTTTGTGCCTTTGTCTCAAGCTCTTGTAGTCTTGATAACCTAGTATAACATGGGAATCATCTCTAGGTTGTGGGACCTATGCTAAATGAGATGAGATCTCTAGGTTCTAGGCTGGTTCCTCTTGGATAATCACCTTAATTTTCTTCTAGACATGAAAAGTAAACTTTTGAGGGAAAGGGATAGAAGGAGCGCTTAAAAGGAAATGACTGGACAGAAAACTACCTACTAGGTGATGCACCGAAATTAGGGTTGGGATCTCAGTATAGAGGAATGTAACCAATGAAAGGCTTAGGTCTAGTAGATCACAACTCACTAAAAAGGCTTGCATACGTATTTCATAAAAGTGTTTGAACATAAGACACAATTTATGACCTGCAAATAGACATTCACTTCTGCAACTCGGTGTAGGATTGAGACAAGATTGTTAGGGGGCTGAAGTATACCCACAAAGCATCTAAATCAGATCAAACACAATAACACACATAGTTATAGAAAGTAAGAGGGATCAGGAACCCTAATATACCATTGAAAACATCATATACTTGAATTCAATAAGAGATAAACTCAGACAAGGAAGCATAGGGACATGAAGAATTATCACAAAATACCTCTTTAATGTTTGAACTCATCAATGGGAGAAATACAACTATGTAAGCTAGAGGGTAGAGATGATACCATAGATAGTGTCTAAGAAAGGTGAATTTCTTTCACAATTGTCCAACTCTTGGCCTGAAAGCTCCAAAAAAACAATATATACATACTCAACTACACGCAGGCAGGAGTAAAAAAACCTAACTAGGGTTTCAAGATTCACAATGATATCAAACCCTAGCAATCAAGTCTGATCATAAATATAACTCTACAATATCATGGCCAATCAGATATTATGCCCATCTCTGTACTGCATCAACTCACGGACAAGCAACCTGGATTCATCTACTTTCCTACGCAAAGTCTCGCTATGAATGCTGAAGCTGGTACTTTTTCAAGATAGGAATCGACCCATGATGGCTGCCCAGACTTCTTCATCATATTCCTCAACTGCAAATGTCCTGGAGACATAAATTTTTTGAGCTACCTCACCGCTGTATCCCATTGAATAAAAAATTGGCAAAAATCCTTTTAGACACATTCAAATTTGAACTGCAACTGCTAGCCGGTCACTTTAAAACATAATCATCAATCTCCTTTACTTCCCGTTAGATGAACAGCTCAGATCTATCCTGAAACAGTTGCAAAAAACTTTTGAAAAGTTTAAATCCATATCAGCATATTATGACTAATGAGAATCTAGCATGTCAGCATATTTGTTACTTTTTAGACCCACCTCGAGCCCTTTTCTCTTTTAAGTCTTTCAATGATTAAGCAACTAAAGAATTCCTTCTAATTCATGGAATCCTTTGGCTTACACTAGTTACATCCCATGAAAAAGAGAAGTACTTTCGTCATTGATTCGCTAAATATCCTTTAACCACTCATGAGAATTCTAGCTTACATTTGGCGAACTAGCAACCGAAGACAATCTCCAGATCACTGAATATTTTAGGGCCTCACTAACTTATCCTGCAATCTTGTGAATACACACATTCACACACTTTCCAGATCATTTAGAGTACTACTATCCTATGATGTGAATGAGTGACCCAAGAGAAGTTATTGGGGCCACCAAATATTTTATCAAACCTAGGCCCAGACCTGCCACCTGTCAATCTTTTATCACTCTCACTGCCTCATCAACAACACCTTGGCACCTTTCTGACATCGGACCCACCTAAGACAAGATTCTAATCTAATGGTGGGTGCATGATCTAATGCTCCTAGAATATTCCTTGCACCTTTATGATAGCCATAGATCTTCATTAAGTCGTGACCCCACTGACACCTCGGTCCGCCTGGAAGTCCTCATCAACATGCAGCAACCAATAGAAAATGAGCACATCAGCAAGAAAGGACCCACTGAGAATGCTCTGAGATAAAGCAAGATCAAGGGCCATCACATGATCTCACATTCTGACACATAGCTTTGTGAACATTCGATAGTCGTCGATCCTCTACAGACGTCAAAGCCTCTGACCACTAAAAGAACTTGGTCCCACTGATAAATAAGGTGACTCAGTACATGTGGACCAATCAAAAGCTACCATTTGAATACATGTAGTAGTGGACCCACCTGAATGAAGAGTTACATCACCAAGGAGAATCAATAGTTTTCTAAAAATTGCATACCTCTGACACTTTTCATGAGAAAACATTCTAGCTGTAGATCTTATCAACTAGGACCCCACCTATCACTTAACCTCGGAGGCCTTAGCAAATGCATGACCATAGGAAGAATCACTCAGTCACCGAATAGAATTCCTAACCTCAGTTAAGTCTGCAGAATACGTGAACAAAGCCTTCATATAATCGTGAGTGTTTAGTCCAACCTAGGGTTCAGTTAGTGAATGCCTAACTAAAGGCAACCTGTGAAGTCACTGAATACTTAAGGGAACCACCATTTTATTTTACGACCAAGAGAAACACTGCAATCGCTAGTTGGCTGAGAGAAAAAGGGAACCACCAGAGAACTTAGAGAACTAGCGATTGAAGGAAAAATGCAAACCATTCACAGAGTCGCGGGATGTTAAGAACTTAACCACCTGGATTAAGAGATAACATGAACAACACATTCACATAGTCGGGGAATGAAAGGTCCAACCCACCAGTGATTAGGAGAACTTGCGATCGAAAGGAAAGAAATACACACATGGTTTTTTTGGGGACTCAAGTGGCCGAGAAAAAGGTAACATGAAAATAGAACAAGGCCTAGGGCTTCTTAGGGTTTTTTAACACCAACAACTAGTTTTTTAAATATTTAAACTATAGACCAGGGAAATAAAAATATTGCAGAGGCTAGGAAACAAGAGATAAATTCATGAAAACTTTAGGGATGTCTGGCAAGGTGAAAATAGAGACCTGGGGATAGTTTTTAGCCAAATTTGCATGGATATGAAAATTAGGGTAACATTTTGGCAATTTTTGCTAGATGTCAGCCTGCTAGACATGGATCAGTGGCCTTGACATATCCATTAGGCATGGGGCCATCAAAACTTGAAAATTCTCAGAGGGAGACAAGACTGGAACTAGAGAGACAAACTTGTGCACAAGCACTTCTCAAAAAGTAGGAAACTAACCTAGAAAATAGGGAAAGAAAGCAGGGAAACTTATTTACAAAAATTTTAGAGAGGGGTTAACCTCAAAATAGGGTTTCAAGTGGAAACCATTTACTGATATTCGCAAGGTATTTCCTTCAAGATTTGATAGTTGGAAAGCATTGGATCCCTTCCATTCTATGATTACAAATGGTCCACCACAAAATGAATCAAATTTTGTATGCCTGGTAGGTCTAGATCTGAATTCATCCCATTTGAGAACTACATCTCCAACCTTGAAATTTCTAACCCTGGCTCTTTTATCAAAGCTTCTCTTTGTTTGATTCTAGTGAAACTCCATATCTTGCATTGATTTGTCTCTGATTTCTTCCAATTCCACCAAATGAGCATATCTGATCTGCAAAGGATCTCCTTCTTCAAATAGGGCATACTAAGTGGCTAAGTCCAGAGTTGGCAATTCAACAGAGATAGACAACTTGGCCTCTCTACCATATACTAGCACATAAGGAGAATTACCAATGATTTTCTTTGGGGTAATTCTATCTAACCACAATGCAGACCTCAACTTAGTATGCCAATCTCTCTGATTGTCCTGAAGGGTCTTCTTGATTATCCTAATCAAGTTCTTATTGGTGGATTCTGCCAAGCCATTGCCTTGAGGGTAATAATTGGAACTGGTATTCAGATATATGCCATTCTTGACTACCCACTCTGAGACATTGAGGCCTGTGAATGCCAATGCATTATCTAAAATGATGGAATCAGGAGTGCGAAACCTATGAATTATATCATCATAAAAGCTTAGGACAACACTCTCATTGGCTTCTTTTAAAGCAATTGCTTCTGTCCATCTAGTGAAATAATCTATTGTAGTGATTATCCATTTGTGGCCTACACTAGATAGAGGATTGATCATGCCAATGAAATCTATACCCCACTTCATGAAGGGTTTCTCTGTTTTGACTGGCTATAGGGGCAAGGCTACAAGTCTCTCTTTTCCTGCAAACATGGCACACTTGATGCATTTTCTCACATAGTCATGACTATCCTTAAAGATAGATGGCCAATAGTATCTAGCCCTCATGATCTTAAAAGAAATAGTCCTAGGAGAGAAATGACCTCCAGAAGGTCCATCATGAAAGTCAAATAGAACATTAGCTATCTTTTCTGAATCTATGCATCTTAAAAGGACACCAATGTGATCCTTTTTGAAAAGAACTTCATTTATCAACACAAAAGGAACAGATTGCAATCTATAATACCTTCTTTTTGCTGAGTCCAAACCTACATGACATTGTCCTATCTTCAAATAATTGGTCATAGTAGGCAACCAGCTTGTTGCCTTATCCTGCTCTTCTATAGAATGCACAACCAGAGATGCATCTATTTGTTCCAATTTCTTTGAACTTTCATCCCCTGCCAAATGCTCACAAAGGCCTCTTCCTCTAACTAGCTTGGTGGTTTGAATATCTATGTCATATTCCATCACCTTGGTGATCCAACCGGCTCTTTTCTCATTGAGATCCTTGGAAAGCAAAAACTCTTTGACACTTGGATGAGTAACTTTCAAGTGTACCTTGCTATGGGTCAATAGATATCTAAAATTTTTAAGGCTCTTTACCACAACAAGTACATGTTTCTCTACAAAAGAGTATCTTTGTCCATACTCTTCCAAAGCTTTGCTAAAGAAAGCAATAGGCTGCTCCAATCCATCTGAATTTTCTTGAGTCAACATTATAGATAGAGCATCATGACCCCCATAAGCATAAAGGGTAAAATTATTATTGAAATTTGGGTTTAAGAGGGCAGGAGTTTCTATTAAGGCCTCTTTGATAGCTTGGAAATTAACTCTCCCTTCTTTGGTCCAACTAAAAAATGAACTCTTCTTTAACATGGCTGTCAAAGGCTTGAGTAAATCTGCAATGTTAGGCAGGAACCTCCTAACAAAATTAATCTTTCCTATGAAAGATTGGAGACTTTTCTTGTGATGTGGTAGGGGTAGCTCTAGGATAGCTACAATTCTCTCAGGATCTACTATAATTCCTTCTTTGGATACTACATATCCCAATAATTTTCCTTCATGAACTGCAAACACACATTTCTTGGGATTAAGAGATATCCCAAACTCTCTACACCTTTCAAAGATCTTCCTCAAATATTTGATGTGATCTACTGCATGTTTAGAATAGATAGTTATGTTGTCCAAGTAGACCAACACAAACTTGTACATAAGGCTTTTAAAGGCCATATCCATTGCCTTTTGAAATGTAGCACCTACATTTGACAAACCAAAGGGCATCTTTTGATAAGCCATGGTTCCCCACTTGGTTGTAAATGCAGTGTTGTATTGATCCTCTTCATTAACTAGGATCTAATTGTATCCTGAATAGCCATCGAACAATGGAAATCTCTCGGATCCAGAGACACATTGTAAGATTTTTTCCATGGAGGGTAGTGGATGGCAGTCTTTTAATGAGGCCCTATTAAGATCCCTGAAGTCAACACATAACCTCAGGTCCCCATTCTTCTTCCTGACTGGAAAAAGGTTGGAAACCCAACTAGTATGCTTGATGGGGTAGATAATACCACTTTCTATTAGTTTGAGTACTTCTTTATGCATAAGTGGCTCAAGCTTGTGATTAACAGGCCTTTTTTTTTGCCTCACTGGTTTGGCATTAGGTTCTAACTCAATAGTGTGCTGAGCAAGGGTAGGATCAAAACCTTTGAGGTCTTCATATTGCCATGCAAAAACATCACTGAATTATTTGAATAACTATGTGTAAGCTTGCTTTTACAATTCAGTGTTCACTTTTCCAAATTGTAGGCTCTTACCTGGTTCCAACTCTAGTTCAACACAATGTTCTTGTTGGACTACCAGGCTAGCTTTATTCTTCTTGACTTCATCATCCTTGTTGAAGACAGTCTCTAATGTAACAAGAACCCGAGGAATCTTATTGGACTTGAGTTGTATCACTTGATCACCATAGTTTTGTGATAGCTTATCTTGATTGTGTTCTGAAAAAACATCTTCTTCAAACAAGAACTGCAGAATTTGTTCATCATTGTCAAACACTTGCCAATTAACATCATTATCAGGAATAGATGGTCTGACAATCACTTTGATATGATATTGATCCCCTTCTTTTGAGATGCTATTTGGAATGTCATATTGAGATCCCATAGTAGTTAACCTATCCACATTTTGATTTAGTTTCCTAGGGATAGAAACAATATTGAAAGCACAAAAATCTTTAATTGCATCCCAAACTCTATGCTTGTATGCTCTCAAAGTGTCATTCTTGGTTTCACTTATCCCTCTTACTTGGATGACAACTAACTCACTATCACCATAAACTTTTAAGGCCCTAAGCCCTCTTTTTCTAGCCCACTCTAGTCCATTGACTAGACTTTCATACTCTGCAGTATTGCTAGTGCAAGAGAAACTGAATCTAAAGGCAGTGTAATACCTTTCTCCTTTTGGGGATACTAGCATAGAACCACCACCAGAACCATGTCAGCTTCTAGCTCCATCAAAAAATAGTTCCCAAACCTGATTGTTCTAATCCTCTGAATCAGTGTCCTCTTTGAGAAGGCTTGGCTCTATGACATCATTTTCTTGTATCAAATAACTTCCCAAAACAAAATCCCAAATTAGATTTTCTTGGGCCTTTGAAGCTCTCTCATCTAGAAGAATATCAGGGATACTCTCTATCTTTGTGCTTTCTTCACTAATAGTTTAGAAGTCACTATCATCAAATATAGGGCAATTTACATTGATGGTATTTGACACATATGGTTCTATATGGTGTGTTGCTAATGGTTCTGATTTGATGGTGACCTTGGTCCCATATCTTGTATGCAATAACATGTGAGACAAATCAGAAGATAGATAGCCTCCTATCTTAGCTATAAACTCCCTTGAAAGACATATGGAAAATAATGCAGGGAGATCTATGATATATATATCAAGGAGGATGGAGAAATTAGGACTAGCATGAAGGATTAGACTGGTATCCTTAGCCACACCTATAGTATTGATTGAGAATCCATCAAGTTGTGTAACCTTCTTTTGGAAGGGCTCATATTTTAGTCATATTTTAGTCCTAATTGGTTAGCTACTTTCTTGGGTATTACAGTGCTAGTAGCTCCACTATCTACCATACAATTATGCACTAAAGATTTTCCAATAATTAGAGATACATAAAAGGGAGGTGGATTTGAATTCCTACCTTGAATTGCATTGCCTTCGGAGCCTCCTTTTCTTGATCAGTGTTAACCAACACTGGCTTTGCAGCTTCTTTTGCAAGTTGAGGAGTTGCTACTTCTGTCATGGCCTTCTTCAAAATTTCAGGCTGTCCTAGAAGAGCCAAAGAGTCCCACATGGACATGGTGACATTCACCTTCTTCATGTTATCTACAATATTAAACGGTGTCATAGTGTGTACTCTCTATTATGTTTTTACTATGATGGGCTCCACCTCTTTTGGAATTTGGCCTTCTTTGCTTGTAATGACAGGAGCCTCCTTTGGTGCAATGGGAGTAGCTTGTTGTACTACCTCTACAGATGTAGTGGTTTTGGCATTGGAATATGCTCTCTCCATGTGTTGAGCTCTTCTCTTTGCTCTTGTATAGACAACAAAAGTAGCCTCATCATTGACTCCATTGAAGTCTAGTTGCTCCCAATTGAAGAGAGCAGTCTCATTATCTTGTGATTCTTGTTGAGGGACTGATCCACTGGATGAAACCTCTGATTGAGCTTGTGAGGCATTTTGAACCATCAGAGATTGGTTCATCCATCCATTTGAACATGTAGCCTAATTATGAGGTTGATTACAATGAAAACACCATTCATTATCCATAGCCATATTATTTTGGCTAGGAACCATATCCCCTACTAGATTTGTAGAATATAGAGGTGCAGGGTTATATGGTTGGAATGGTCTCTGACTAAATCTTTGTCTTTTTCCTTGATAGCCTCCTTGGTATGGTGGCCTATTTTGCTGATAAGGCTATCCTTGATTTTGATATTACTGATTAGGACCTTGGCCTTATGTCTGAAAGGGTGGTCTGATTCCTTGACCTTGTTTCTTCAAATTTGTGACCTCTTTAGTCAAGGTTTGTAACAAGTTTGTCATTTCTTGCTGACTGCTCTGTTGGCTATTCTTTGTCTCTTGTAGCTCTTGAGAGAAACTAGTTGTTAGCTCTTGACCACTAGTACTAGCTTGGGGTGCTAATATGGTGGGAATAGGGGTAAATGGGGGTACTTGGGTAGGTGCAATGGGTTGAAGGCTAGGAAAAACTGGCATTGGAGGCCTTCTAGCAATCATGCCTACTTGACTTAAACAATTTTCTGCCTTGATATCTATGTCAAAGGCCTAGGGTAAAGAAGTACCGCCCATGGACTGGATCATGATAGAGATTTGACCATTTAGACTTTGTAAGTAGTATAGAAATGCATGATCAGCTGATGGTCTCACAGAGACTGGAATTTTGTTCCATGTTTTGAGGAACCTACTATTATAATCTGTCATTTTCTCTTGAGGGTCTCTCTTAATAGTTGTTAACTGCTCAACTAGAGACAAGTTATATGATTTATCCTCAAAATGTTTACTTAATGCATCCCCTAACTCATCCCATGAAGTACTACAACCAATAGTTAGAGTTCTAAACCATTCTAAAGCCTTACCTTTTAGAGAGGCTGCTAATAATTTTGTGGCCACATCTTCTTAAGTAATGTTGTGTATGTTGCAGATGGTAGTCACATCTCTTATGTGTTCAAAAGTAGTTGTTTTCCCTTCACCTATGAAATTAGGTATACTTTTAAGTGCCACCAAGGGCACATCATGATTTTGGGCAAAAGCTAATGGACTTCCTTGGTTAAAGGGTGCAAATGCAAATTGTCCATCCATTACAGGAGTTGGAATCTGAAGATTAACAACTATATGAGATATTTTTCCTGCTGGATTTGAATCCTCTTCTAGATCTCTAGTTAGAGATCTGCCTCTTCTTTTGGAATGAAAGGGAAAATATCTCCCTTATGAGGTATCAAGAGATGTTGATTGAACTCTCCTTGCAGGGGATGTTCTCTGAGTTGACCTACCTTTATGACTTCTTCTTGAGGGAAACTCTAAAAATTTAGTGGGCTTTTAGCTTCTAGTCTCAATCTTTCTCATAAACCTTGAACAAGGTTATCCTTGATCATTGAAATCAGTGGAGTCACCAGATATACTTGGTAGAATGACTTCTAAAAGACTGTATCATGCAACCTGTATATCAGAGATAACATAATCTTAAAACAGTGAACTTCTGGTGTAGTACCACTGGGCGTGCCAAAATTGTTATACACTAAGTTTGCACCTTTGTCTCAAGCTCTTGTAGTCTTGATAACCAAGTATAAGATGGGAATCATCTCTAGGTTGTGGGACCTATGCTAACTAAGATGAGACCTCTAGGTTCTAGGCTGGTTCCTCTTGGATAATCACCTTAATTTTCTTCTAGACATGAAAAGTAAACTTTTGAGGGAAAGGGATAGAAGGAGTGCATAAAAGGAAATGACTGGAAAGCAAACTACCTACTAGGTGATGCACTAAAATTAGGGTTTGGATATCAGTATAGAGGAATGTAACCAATGAAAGGCTTAGGTCTAGTAGATCACAACTCACTGAATAGGCTTGCATAAGTATTTCATAGAAGGGTCTGAACATAAGACATAATTTATGACCTGCAAGTAGACATTCACTTCTGCAACTCGGTGTAGGATTGAGACACAATTGTTAGGGGGCTGAAGTATACCCACAAAAGCATCTAAATCAGATCAAACAAAATAACACACACAGTTACAGAAAGTAAGAGGGATCATGAACCCAAAGATACCACTAAAAACATCATATACTTCAATTCAATAAGAGATAAACTCAGACAAGGAAGCATAGGGACATGAAGAATTATCACAAAATACCTTTGCAATGTTTGAATTCATCAATGGGAGAAATACAACTATGTAAGCTAGAGGGTAGAGATGATACCATAGATAGCCTTTAAGAAAGGTGAATTTCTTTCACAATTGTCCAACTCTTGGCCCGAATGCTCCAAAAAAACAATATATACATACTCAACTGCACGTAGGCAGGAGTAAAAAAACCTAACTAGGGTTTCAAGATTCACAATGATATCAAACCCTAGCAATCAAGTTTGATCATAAATATAACTCTGCAATATCATGGCCAATTAGATATTATGCCCATCTCTCTACTGCATCAACTCACAGACAACCAACCTGGATTCATCTTCTTTCCTGCACAAAGTCTCACCATGAATGCTCAAGTTGGTACTTTTATGAGACAGGAATCAACCCATGATGGCCACCTAGAATTCCTCATCATCTTCCTCAACTGAAAATGTCCTGGAGACATAAATTTTCTGAGCTACCTCGCCACTATATCCCATTGAATCAAAAACTTGCAAAAATCCTTTTAGACACATTCAAATTTGAACTGCAATGGCTAGCTGGTCACTTTAAAACATAACCATTGATCTCCTTTAATTCCTGGTAGATGAACGGCTCAGATCTATCCTAAAATAGTCGTGAAACCCTTTTGAAAAGTTTAAATCCATATCAGCATATCGTGACTAATGAGAATTGAGCACGTCAGCATATCTATTATTTTTTGGACCCACCTCGAGCCCTCTTCTCTTTTAAGTCTTTCAGTGATTAAGCGACTAAAGAATTCCTTCTAATTCATGGAATCCTTTGGCTTACCCTAGTTACATCCTACAAAAAAGAGAAGTCCTTTGGTTGTCGATTCGCTAAATATCCTTTAACCACTCATGAGAATTCTAGCTTACATTTGGTGAACTAGCGACCGAAGACAATCGCCAGATCACTGAATAATTTAGGGCCTCACTAACTTATCCTGCAATCTTGTGAATACACACATTTTTGCACTCGCTAGATCATTTAGAGTATTTCTATCCTATCATGTGAATGAGTGACCCAAGAGAAGTTATTGGGGCCACCAAATATTTTGTCAAACCTAGGCCCAGACCTACCACTTGTAGATCTTTTATTCACTTTGACCGCCTCATCAGCAACACCTTGGCACCTTTCTGACATCGGACCCACCTAAGACAAGATTCTAATCTAATGGTGGGTGCATGATCTGATGCTCCTGGAATATTCCTTGTGCCTTTACACTAGCCGTAGATCTTCATTAAGCCACGACCCCACTGACACCTCGGTCCACCTGGAAGTCCTCATCAGCACGCAACAACCAATAGAAAATGAGCGCATCAGCAAGAAAGGACCCACTAAGAATGCTCTAAGATACAACAAGATCAACGACTGTCGCATGATCTCATGGTCTGACACATAGCTTGGTGAACATACGACAGCTGTCGATCCTTTGTAGATGTCGAGAGGCTTTGACCACTGAAAGAACTTGATCCCATTGATGAATAAGATGACTCAGCACATGTGGACCAATTAGAAGCTACCATTTGAATACACGTAGTAGTGGACCCACCTAAATGAAGAGTTACATCACCGAGGAGAATTAACGGTTGTCTAAAAATTGCATACCTCTGACACTTTTCATGAGAAAATAGGCCAGCCGTAGATATTATCAACTAGGACTCCACCTATCACTTAACCCCGGAGGCCTTAGCGAATGCGTGACCACAAGAAGAATCACTCAATCATTGAATAGAATTCCTAACCTTGGTTAAGTCTACAAAATATGCGAACAAAGCCTTCGTAGAATCTCTAAGTGTTTAGTCCAACTTGGGTTTCAGTTAGCGAATGCTTGACTGAAGGCAACCCGCGAAGTCGCTGAATACTTAAGGGAACCACCATTTTATTTCATGACCAGGAGAAACACTGCAGTCACCAGTTCGCCGAGAGAAAAAGGGAACTGCCAGAGAACTTAGAGAACTGGCGACCGAAGGAAAAATGCAAACCATTCGTAGAGTCATGGGATGTTAAGAACTTAACCGCCTGGATTAAGAGATAACGCGAACAAGGCATTCACATAGTTGGGGAATGAAAGGTCCAACCCATTGGTGATTAGGAGAACCTGCAACCGAAAGGAAAGAAATATGCAGATGGGTTTTTTGGGGACTGAAGTGGCTGAGAAAAAGGTAACATGAAAATAGAACAAGGCCTAGGGCTTCTTAGGGTTTTTTAACACCAACGGCTAGTTTTTTAAATATTTAAACTGTAGACCAAGGAAATCAAAAGATTGTAGAGGCCAGGAAACAAGAGATAAATTCATGAAAACTTTAGGGATGTCTAGCAAGCTGAAAATAGAGACCTAGGGATAGGTTTTAGCCAAATTTGCATGGATATGAAAATTAGGGTAACAATACCAATTGTTAGATAACTAAGAGGGGGAATGGATCAATTAAGTCCATTTATCCTACAATCCTAAATACTCCCAGATGTATAAAACAAATCTTTCAATTAATCTAAACAACTAGGTAAAACTTTGTCTATGCCTTTATGTTCATTAACCAAATAACAATAAAATTAACTAGTGTATATATCGATCAAACTAGTAATTGTAATGTGTAAAGTAAAATAACAAATCATTGCATCCATACACATATACACTTGATTTTTAATGTGGAAACCCTATAAGGGAAAAAACCACCCGGGACTGGTACCGAAAATAATTTTACTCTTCTGAAGTGAGCTCGGTTAAGAACCAACCTTGTAAAAGGTTACAAAATACACTGTAAGGTGTGACCTTGTTAGAAAATTTATCACTAACAGTTCTCCGTGACCAAAAATTCACTATGGGGTCAACATGGAAATAATAAACATTCATTGAATGTCATAATGAAATAAATAAAGATTGTTTAGTCTCACTCAGTTAAAATATTTATCTATAGAAATGATTAGAATGCAACAGTAAATGATCTAATTCAAATACAACTTCCTTTAAAAATTTCCATATCTATGCTAAGCTCAAAATACATTTTTCCATAATAATCATTTCAATTTCCTTGTATCCTCTAACTTTGTTCTACGCGGTTAATTCCTTTCTCTTACGCTTGGTGTTGTATGTAGAATTGCTCATTTCTCACTTTAATCTATCTAAAAAGCTTCACATGAATACAATCTTATCACACATATTCTACTCATTATGATTCTTTTGTCTCCTTTTATAGACATAATAAACCATTTTCTTCTCATCCATAGATTTTGCCTCTTAATCTCTCGTGCAAGAGCATCTCGGGTCCTTTGCAATCCTGTGTCACCAAAAATAATTTGAAGTTTGTCTATGTTACTTGGTTCCTACTATGACTGAGTTGGTCGGTAGTTGGTCAGTTTCCTTTGGTTACCAAGGATGGTCGATTATCTCCTAGGTGGTTAGTTGTTTCTCGGACGCTTGGCGATGCTTGTCTTTTGCTTGGTCATCCTTGCTTACTGAGTACTTTTTTTTGAGTTCATGTTGAAGATGACTTGTGCATTCATTATGGGTCATGAATTTAATGTTGATATCAATAATTGGGAATCGTGTGGTCCTAGATCTAACCATTTCTTCTATTTATTATGGATCTGAAGGTTGACTTATTTTGGTAGCCTCTTGTATAAATGTAGTTGTCTATTTAGAGTTTAGAGGAAGCCATTTTTTTTGGATAGAAGATAGAAGAGATTAGATTTCAGATTTCTGGAAGATCCTCGCATGTTGGAGAACTTTTTTAATTCATTGTAATATAAGGCCATAACCAGGAAGGCCTTACAACCTGACATGTATGAATCTATTTGATGAATAATATATGGTTGATCCTACATTCTCTCTCTCACTATGTTGTTAATTGCTTCTGCATGTTGTTGAGCAGGCTAGATCATTAGGGTGTGCCATTGTTTGGCCCTTCTTTACCCTCCCTTGCGTTAGGTGGTATTAGAGTGAGGTGAGATCTTGAACTAGGTCTGCGGATCTAGGTTTGTAGGTTCCTCTTGAGAAACCCTAGTTGATTGTTGTGGGGTAGCAGATTTTGATCTGACTTGCAATTGCAGAGGGTTGTCAAGATTGTTCATGGGAGGTGAGATGTAGATCCAGGATTGGAAGATATGCTAAGATAAATTGTTGCTAGATTAGAAGTTGTTGAAAGAGCCCAAAGAAGAGGTAGACATCTTGAAGATGTTAGTGATGATGAATTTGAGGTGGAACAAGGTGATGTAGAGCCTGTATTAGTGATGGATCAGGGTGAAGAAATATTTTTGAAGGCTTTAACAAGTTTGAAATCAACACCACATTTCAATCCTCCTAAGTATGGTGTAAAATTGGATTCTGATGAATTGGTGGACTGGATCACTGAGATGGAAAAGTATTTTGAGTATGAAAACATTCTTGAAGATAAGAAAGTGAAGATTACGAGCACAAAGTTGAAGAACCATGCATCCTTATGGTGGGAACATCTGTAGTTGGATAGGAAGAGGAAAGAAAAAGACAAAATCAAAGTATGGAATAAGATGGTGAATAAATTGAAAGGAAAGTTCTTACCTTGTGATTATCATATTAACCTAGTTCGGTGAATGCAAAGTCTAAGGTAGAAAGATAGCTCAATAAAATAATATACTAAGGAATTATATAGATTAGATATTAGATCTAGACATGATGAAGATGATGTGGAAAGAATTGCTAGATACCTGAATGGTTTGAGAGTTTCCATCCAAGAGGAAATCAACTTGGTTAAATTGGAGAACATTGAAGAGGGTTATCAATTTGCATTGTAAGCTGAGGAGAAATTAAACAAAAGACATGAGCAAAGACAAAGAGTAAGAGGTGGTAGATTCCCTAGAGGAAGAGGTAGATCTAATGATGAAAATGGTAGATACAAACCTAAAAAAACAAATCTGGACAAAGGCAAGACCGAGTGGAAAGGAGAAAGTTCATTTAGAGGTAGAGGCAGTAACTACTGATGTGGTTATAGCAGAGGAATTTTCTGAGGAACTTGTTACAATTATGGAGAAGGACATAGATCTTTTGAATGTACACATGCAAGTAAGAAGGCTGGTAGCAGTAGAAATGCTTTGGTGCAAGAAGAGCCACCAAATGAACTTGAAAAGGAAAATAACTTGATGGTAAGGATAATACTGTGGAATGAAAGAAAAAAGGAAGATCTAGTTAGGAAAAGTTTGTTCAAGACCAGATGTAGAGTTTCTGATAAAGTTTGGAAGGTAATCATTGATAGTGGTAGCTCAGAGAATCTGGCATCTGAGGAAATGATCACAAAGTTGCAGTTGGAAAGGTTGGAACATCTGAAGCCCTATCAGATTTCATGGATTAAAGATGACCATACACTCTTGGTAAGTGAACAATGTTATGTGAATTTGAAGATTGGAAAGTACTATGATAAGGTGTTGTGTGATATCATGCCTATGGATTGTTATCATATTTTGTTGGGTAGACCTTGGCAATATGAGAGACATGCTATATATGATGGGAGATTGCATAAGTATACTATTGTGGCTGATGGAAAGAAACAAATCTTGTTACCATTAATGGAAGAACCTGTTAGTAATGTTTGCACATTTGTGAAAGTTTTCTTGATGGAAGGAAGAAAGTTTTTTAAGGATTTGAAAAAGAATGATGTATGTTTTGTTGTGATTCCTAAAAAACTGAGTAAGAAAAAAGAGGATAGTGTCCCTGAGAAGATTAATAAGTTACTCACCGAGTATAGTGAAATTATTTCTGCTAATTTACCTATTTGTTTTCTACTGAAAAGAAGCATTGATCATTGTATGGATCTAATCCCTGGAGCTAGTTTATCAAATAAGGTACCTCACCGGTTAACACCTATCAAGAATCAGGAATTGAACTGACAGATTCAAGAGTTGCTAGAGAAAGTTTTGATCAGAGAAAGTTTGAGTCCTTGTGCAGTACCTATTGTATTAGCACTGAAGAAGAATGGAGAATGGTGAATTTGTACTTATTCCAGATAAATCAATAAGATAATAGTGAGCTATAGGTTTCGTATACCAAGGATGGATGATATAATAGATAGTTTGATTGGAGAAAAGTATTTTACCAAAATTGATTTGAAGTGTGGATATCATCATATTAGAATCAGAGAAGGTGATGAATGGAAGACTACTTTCAAGACAAAAGAAGGTTTATACGAGTGGTTGGTTATGCCTTTTGGTTTAACTAATGCACCGAGTACTTTTATGAGGCTAATGAATGAAGTTTTGAAAAAATTCTTGGGTAAGTTTGTGATTGTATATCTTGATGACATTTTGATATTTAGTAATACCATAGAAGAATATGTGTTTCATGTTAGACATTTTTTATAGAGATTGAAAGGAGAAAAGTTGCTGATAAATTTGAAAAAGTATTCATTCATGAAAGAGGAGATTGTATATTTGGGATTTGTGATTTTAGCTGATGGTTTGAGGATGGATCCTAAAAAGGTTGAAGCTATTTTGAATTGGCCTACACCTATGAATGCTAGTGAGGTAAGATCATTTCATGGTTTGGCAAATTTTACCAAAAGTTCATAAGGAATTTTAGTTCAATTTGTAATGCTATGACTGAAACTATGAGAGGAGATAAGAAGGAATTCAAGTGGACACATGGAGCTAATAGAAGTTTTGAGACTCTAAAGTAGAAAGTTGTTGAATTACCTATTTTGGAATTTCCTGATTTCAATAAGGTATTTCAAGTGGAATCTGATGCAAGTGGTAGTATTATTGGAGCTATGTTGAGTCAAGAAGGTAAACCTATTGCTTTCTTTAGAGAAAAATTAAATGATTCTAGAAGGAAATAATCTGTGTATGATCAAGAATTCTATGCTATTGTTCAAGCACTGAAGAAGTGGAGACATTGTTTTATACCGAGTGAATTTGTGTTGTATACCAATCATAAGGCTTTACAATATTTGGGTAGTCATAATAAGTTGAATCAGAGACATATGAAATGGGTTTGGTATTTGCAGAGTTACACATTTGTGATAAAGCATAAGAGTGGAGTCACTAACCGAGTTGTTGATGCATTGAGTAGAAGAAGATCTTTGATGATCGAGATGAAAATTGAAGTTCTTGGTTTTAATGAGAAGAAATATTCTTATGAAAATGATCCTGATTTTTCTAAGCCATTGAGAAAGTATAGAGCACCTATTCAAGATCAACAAGATACTAAATGGGATGCATATTTTATTTAGGAAGGTATGTTGTTTAAAGGTATTCAGTTGTGTATAATGAGAGGAGGAGTGAGAACTAATCTGATGAAAGAGAAACATAGTAGTGGTTTGTCTGGACATTTTGGTATTGATAAAATATGGAATTTTATTAAGGACAAGTACTATTGGCCACAGTTGTATGAAGATGTTCAGAAATGTGTGAAAAGTTGTGGAGTTTGTCAAGTGGAAAAAGGAGTAAGTCAAAATACTCGATTGTATGCACCGATTGTTGTACCTGAGAAACCTTGGATTGACATTAGTATGGATTTTGTTCTTGGCTTACCGAAGATAGTAAGAGGTAATGATTCTATATTTTTTGTGGTAGATAGATTTTCTAAGATGGAACATTTTATACCTTGTAGAAAGACATCAGATGGATTACATGTACCAAATCTTTTCTTTAAGGAAATTGTCAGATTCTATGGATTACCGAGGAGTATTATCTCTGACTGAGATAGTAATTGTGTTGGATACTTTTTGAAAACCCTTTGGAAGAAATTTGGCAATGAGTTGAAATATAGTTCTACATTTCACCCACAAACTGATGGACTGACTGAAGTTGTGAACATAAGTTTGGGAAATCTTTTGAGATGTTTAGTGGGAGACACATCAAGTAATTGGGATTCTGTGTTGGCACAAGAAGAGTTTATATACAATAATTCAGTAGGAGTACTGCAAAAAAACCATTTGAGATTGTGAATGCCATACAACTCAGAGGTATATCTAATTTGAGAGATATTGATGATGAAAGTAAGAGAAGTGCAGAAAGAGTAAAATTTGCTGACAACATGAAGACATTGCATGAAGATGTGAACCTAAAGATGGAAGACAATAATTAGAAATACAAAGACAAAGCTGATAGACCAAGGAGACACAAAAATTTTGATGTTGGTGATGAAGTAATGGTTCATTTGAAGAAAGGTTGATTTCTTGCTAGAAAATATGGGAAACTGAAGATGAAGAAGTCTGGACCTTGCAAAATTTTGAGGAAATTTGATAGTGGAAATGAATATGAGATTGAGTTACTTGATGACATGGACATATCACCTATTTTCAACATTACTGATTTGTATGAGTATCATGAAACTGATGAAGAAATGATAGTACTGATAGAATATACTAAGAAGTAGAATGAAGAGATTGAGCAGATTCTAAAGCAAAGAGTTGGCAAGATTACAAGAGGAAAATAGTACATGGAATACCTGGTAAAATGGAAGAATAGACCAATGGAAGATAGTTCATGGATTTCATAGTCTGATTTGGATGCAACTTAGATCATACCTACCAAATGATTCGGAGAATCATTTCAAAATAACCCTAGGTGTCTGATGCAAGAGCATCTCAGGTCCTTGGCAATCCTATGTCACCAAAATGAATTTGAAGTTTGTCTATGTTGCTTGGTTCTTTTTTTGACTGAGTTGGTCGGTAGTTGGTCAGTTTCCTTTGGTTACCAAGGATGGTCAGTTATCTCCTAGGTAGTCAGTTTTTTCTTTGACACTCAGCGATGCTTGTCTGTTGCTCGATCATCCTTCCTTATCGAGTAGTTTGTTTTCAGTTCCTATTGAAGTTGACTTGTGCATTAATTATGGATCATGGATTTAATGTTGATATCAATCATTATGAAGCATGTGGTCACTAATCTGACTATTTCTTCCATTGATTATAGATATGAAGGTTGACTTAGTTTGGTAACCTCTTGTATAAATGTATTTTTCTATTTAGAGTTTAGAGGAAGCAATTTTTTTTGGATAGAAGATAGAAGAGATTAGATTTAAGATTTCTAAAAAATCCTCGCATGTTGGAGGACTTCTGTAATTCATTGTAATATCAGGTTGTAACTGGGAAGGTCTTACAGCCTGACATGTATAAATCTATTTGATAAATAATATATGGTTGATCCTACATTCTCTCTCTCACTATGTTGTTAATTGCTTCCGTGTGTTGTTGAGGAGGCTGGCTCATTAGGGTGTGTCCTTTTTTGGCCCCTCTTGACCCTCCCTTGCATCAATCTCCTTTGTTGATTTTTCCACTTCAACCTTCCTTAGAACTTCTTCCTTAAACATGTTTCATTCTTCATCATCCTATCTTACATGAATTTTTTCAGTCATAGACCTTCAACAAACTTTATATTTAACCTTAGAATCATCCATATTCATCCAGCCCATCATCTTTAGTCAAAAATCACATGTTCCATTTTATTTATTTCACTCGGTCAATACCATGATGTGTTGGTGATTCTAACTCACTTAATACTATACTCAGTATACACTACACTTTCTCTGTGTATACTATTTCAACTTGGGGTATACTAAGTTCTTCATTTATCAACCACATAAACTTGTTCATTCTTGATCTCCAACTCATAATAGAACTATGTAATACAATCAAATCACTAATATAATGTCATAGACTCATCAATAAGTTACAAAATGAATACCATGCTCATATCTTACTCATACATCTCATCTTCATGCTAATATCTCATTCCTTCACCAATATTCCTTCTTCAAATGTTTGCAACTATCATGATAAGTACAGTCAAAACTAGTTGACATTAATAACAAATTAATAACTAATTTAATGTGTCACATATACCATTGTAGTATAAAAATCTCTCTTTCAAGTATTGAATCAGTTGTAGTCTATCAATATCACCTTCTTTTATCTCCAGTATGACCAAAACTAGGTAGTTTCATCAGGAACATCCCCACTTAGTAAAGCATTTTCTCTATTTATTATTAACTAGGAGGGAAGCACAACCCCTTTCCCCTATAGTGGTTGGTTCTAAAGGGTATGGCCTCCCTCCATATGAATTTAAAATAAAAATTAAGATTAAATGGAATTTCTTTAAGTTCTTCAACATGAGGAAGTCATTGGGGCATCAAAACCCTTTTCACTACATATTTCCTATCTCGGGACTCCATACCCCTAATTTTCCAAGATATACACTTGAAATCCAAATGTAAACTTATGATTCTATATCCATGGGGGACTGAAATTTTTGTAACATTTGGGTGACTAGTCTTTGGTTCCTCTATATTATTCCTTAGATGAGATAAATCCAAAAGGTCATCCCATATTCTTTTCTATGAGGAACAAATGACCTGATCTTGTCAAGGAGGTGTTGTCTCTCCTTTCTCTTAGTGCTTATTTTTGAATTACTCTTGTCCTCCTCTATTTCATCGTTCATATCTTCATTTATTAGTAATGTCTTATATGAAATAATGGATAATGAGTCATTATGCTTAGCCTTATTTGTATTCATTTCTTGAGACACCTTTCTACTAGGTTAGGCTCATCATATTGTTTGGGTACAACTCCAATTTTGGTTACACACTATCTTGGTCTTCTAGAATGCTCATCCTTATTCACATGATGAGAATTATGAGGGAAATATTCATTAGAATGAGATGAAAGATATCAATCATTCATATGTTTAGGATGGGAATTTCCCTACCAACATTTAGGTCTAGATTGAAGCCACTAGTGACTATGTCAGCTTCCAATCTAGTGGGATCGGTCCTCATAGTGGGAATGTCTTGGTTTGGTAGAGTATTAAGACTGTTAAATTATTTGTACCACCATTATTTCTAGTATTCTTCAAATATATGTGGCCTTCAATTCCTTTTCTAACTTCTGAGATTTTTTAATATTCCTACCACTAATTACTGAGCATTTTCAATTCTGCACTTATCATGAGATACAACCATGGGAGAAATTGTAGAGGGATCAAGGGCATTAGCTAAAGATAGAATGTGTGTAGAAGAATATGCATAAAGGTTGTACTTGATGGAAACATGTACTCTATCCAATTCTTGAGAAATAGAAAAGTGGGGAGAAGGAGGGCAGACATTTTCAATGAAAGGGAGAACCTCAAGGATGATGGTCAATATTTGTGAATGGTCTACTAGAGGAGGTTGGCTAGGGTCTGGAGGCGAGGTGGGGGATGAAGGAGCCTAGATAGAAGGGGAAGGGTGATCACCTTTAGGGTTAAGGATAGGTTCATGTTGCCTACATTCTCTCTATTTTTTCTTAAGGTTTGGGTTGTATTTCCTAACATGCCCTTCTTGTTTACAAAGGAAAAATGCATTGAGCCTACCCATAAATTTAATAGGGCATTCATAATGTTCATCTTCAAGATCAATATTGAGAAGGTTCCATAGGTTTATGCTAGGTTTAATAGTAAGGAGACCCCACCCATCAAAATGGGGAAGAATAGATGATGATTCATCCATTCACTACACACACCTACTGGATTCTAGAGTTTTAGGGATCCATCTCCAAAGTAGGGGGAATATTTTTTATAATTATCCATCTAGGTTTGACAAGGTTGCAACTTCTTGGAGAATGGTTTCTTGATTCCACCCTATGGCCCTAAAAGAGAAATCAATGATAGACTAGAACTCCTTTGAAACCTCATATTTGTTATAATGGTCATTTAAAAAAATAATGAACAATCCCTTTTGCATCACATGACATAAGGAGAAAGAAAAACCTAATTTTTCAATCGACATTGAACAAAACAAAATATTAAGAAAAATTCTAGCAGGAAGTCTTGAGGGATGTAGTGCTGCAAGGAAGATGGTGACATTTTTTAGTCTAATCTTTTCATAACTTAATTCTTTAATCATTTTAGATGTAGGTACAATGTATAAGGTTGAACTAGAAGGCTTGTATCCATGGGTCACCCATGAATTCTCCTTAAAATGAGTGTGTTCCTCCATCTACAAAGATGGTAGCTTGAGATGCCCCAACAAAATGACCACCACCAATACCACACACAAAAGGAAAGTAGGGCAGTAAATGAGACATATGAGTGCAGACGAGAGAAGCCTCCTCCATGCAGGGAAAAAATTACTCCCTCATGTGAGTTCAACCTCTCTAGAATACAAGAGAGAAGTTACAGAGCCATCCAACCTCACCGAAAATAATTTTCCATTTTTGTATAGATGTTACTGTAATTTTCTCACTTCAAAAGTTTTTTTTTTTTATTAGGAGTTATTCAATAGAAGAAATTAATTATATGGACAATGATAATAAGATTAGATATGATTAGAATTAATATAGTATAATTAGTCTTATATAATCTTTTTCTTTAATAAATTTCTTTTTGATTAAATTTATTTATCATTAATTTAAATTATGCATCATTTATTAAAATTGTCTACATTGTCTATTTCACATTTGATTATATAAAATCAATTAATAATAAAATTTGAATACTACGCTTTACAATACTGTAATTACAAAATTAAAGAAATAATTGTGAAAGCAAATAAATTGATATTGTGTAAAATCTAAATATTTATCCTATTTTTGGTAAAAATAAATTTTACAATTTAAGATTAGAAATAATTTAATATTAAGTTAGATACACTCTTGCAATGAAAAAATAATATGATTTTTATAAAATATTCTCATTATAGTCAATTCCATTTAATATGAAAAGAGAATTTGTTTCTATTAGAAAGGTTATTATTGAATATAAAAATATTGTATGAAAATTATAATAATATTAATTTGATATAAATATTTTAAAAACTTAGAAAATAACTAAAATAAATTAACAATAAAAAAATATAAAATAAAATTTACTACCTCATAAATATTTTATTTCCTTCGATTATATCCTACAATTATAATAAATGAATAATAAAATAACTTTAAAATACAATTTATCCTACAATTAAAATAAATCAATAATAAAAAAATTATAAAATAAATTTTACTATCCTTCTTCTATATCCTCGTTCAAGGCCATTTAGAAAATAAAATGGTTGACAAGTATGAGGTGCATGTTTGTGTACTTCGAAAGGAGACAACAAAATTTACAGTGACAATCTATCTTAAAATACTTATGAGCAGAAATATAAAATTAACGAAACTAAGTCAATGCATAGTGTGTGTGTTGTTTAAGTCCAATGAATATAATATGGGTAATCACATTTTATTCGAATCTAGATGTCGACAACATGGACAACTTAACTAATGTAATTTTATTCATTTTATCCCTAAGTTTATGCTTAATTGATGTCTTTCATACCAATAGATATTCTTATTTAATTGGAAGTGCTTTAGTAAAGATGGAAATGGATCACCTACATTTAAACCATAATATTACCATGTGAATAGTTGTTAAATCATTTTGATCAATTAGATATTGTTTCCTACCGAGTTAATGACTTATGATAAAATATTGAAGATATCAGGTGAATGTCATGATATTCAAAGAACCAAAAAGAGCAATAGATTCATGAGCTTAGACTTTGTTGACCCATCTTGACTTAGATGATCAAAATGGTTTACATTATCTTGCATTTCTTTTGGAATAAACATGGCTTAAACCTATTAAATATAAACTATTTATTCACGATCTCATTATTTCTATTTTTAAATTTAATTTTTGTTTCATAAAATAGGATGTGGTTTTATCCTATTTTTGACAAAGTTATTTCTATATCACAATGTGACCTTTTTTTTCATAACAAATAAGCATAAGATTGATTTTAAATTATTCTATAAAATATTTAAGAAATCATAATAAAATCATTTCTATATTCAAGGAGATTTTTTTTAAAGTATAATAAATAAATTAAAGTATTATGATGTGACTTTATTTTAATTTTCTTACTGTTCTATTCAATTTTTCAAATTGTATGAAATTAAATATTCATAATTTATTGATAAATATTGAAATTCATTTCTCCTTAAATTAATGATTAAAGTTGACAAACAAATGAAATAGAAAAATTAAATTTTAAGTTAATTACATAGAAATTTGGTAATGGTGATATTAGACTATACATTTATAATTTAAAAAAATATTGTGATGAAACCATGCAAACTCCTTTTTCGTCTTCTTCTCTGCATCGCCAACCTGAAAGTTATATGAAGGGAGTGCCACAACAGTTTCAAGTCTACCATTAAGAAGCTTTGGACATCAATCCTCCTCCACTCGACGTGTGCAACATCAAGCCTAATGATCGATCTCCACCGTCAAAGTCTTCCTCTCATGGAGGAGGTGATATCGAGTTGTGTTCTTGTTTCCTTTCTCTATATAAGATATTAGTTGAGCTCCAGGGTTCTCATAGGATTTCAGGAGATAGAATTGATAAGATGGAACTCAACGTGAGTAATATCGTTAGTAAACAAGTAATGAGGAGCTCAATGAATGGTACGATGGTTTCACACTTCATGAAACACTTTCTGTCTACACCTTCTCTTGCAAATCGTAAAGTCATTTGGAGTCGCTCTCACAAATATATCCAACTAATAGATAATACACGTCCGTCGAAGAAGATGCAGCGGAGAATGGACAAATTGGAGGATATTACATGTCTCAAGGGTCATATTAACTAGTTTGTCTATCTGTTTGGTTTTTTTTTGTTTGGTGCGAGTGCATGTCTCAAGGATCTCAATAATCAGTTTGTCTATCTGTTTGGTTTATTTTGGTGCTGTGTGCTTTTTCTATTTTTAAGGCTATACGAGTTCTATGTCTAATAAACAAAATTTTTGCTGGACTTATAAATTGTATGGAAAGGGGCAGTGTATCCTCTTGTTACTTGTTTTGTAATAATAAATTTGAGCATTAAGAATGTAATTGAAAATCTATTGAGAATGCTTTATGTACTGAGGATGTTTTCATATTCTATGGGCCAAAATAAATTGTGATTAATTCTATAATATAGATGGTTTTCTTGAGTTAAGTAGGAATGATTATCACTAATGTACTTTGTTCAATGAATTATGTATAAGTATGATAAGAGTATGTAATGCAACATTATGATAGAATTAATAAAAAATATATTGTAATAGAATTTTAAATAATACATGTCATTTTTATTACGAATGGTGTATAAATTGTCAGTTATAAAAAAAGACATATTTATTCACTAAAAACTATGCGCTGGAGGTAACTACATTCATAGAGTACAAATAAGGGTATCATCGATAGTTAAAATCATCGTAAGTATAAGTACAAACTATAACATCATGAATTAGAAACCTTTGCAATTTTATTTATGTTTTTGATAGATAAAAGTAGCAAGAGGGTGCTGGCCTATGGTACAGAAGGACTAGAAGCACATTAACGATATATTAATAGCACTAGTCTAGAGCATTTCATTAGCAGTTTGTCAGCAGGAAAACCAAAGTCTAATCTGCCTCTATCAAAAACAAATAAAATAGTTCTTTTCAAAAAAATTGAACTAGAGTATCTTAAGCAAAAAGTAGCAATCAAATTAACAATATCGTGCCACGCAGGGCTAGACCAGGAACTAGATAGATTATCCTTAAAAAAGGAAAGTAGCATAGAAAAACTAGGGCCAACGTGCCCAATCAAAATTAAAGACCTGATGACAGTAGCAATAGCTAAGATCTCCTACCCAGATGTTTGGATATCAACGTCGTGGCCCACTCCTCCTGCAGGAATAGGAAGAGGTCTTTGTTGTTTTCGTCAGCCTCTAGTTTACCACTAGCCAATTTTTCCTACATAGTGTAGAGGGTCACAATCAACACATGCATGACCTTGAGAGAAAACTTGTTATTATCCATTATGCGGTTTTTGATGTCCTGCATGTCCTGTTTGATGCCTAGTATCTCATTGTCCAATTCTGAGAACTTCAGCTTAAGGGAGACCTTAAACCTATCATTACCATCTAGAGACAGAGTTTTTCTCAGTAGTGGGGGACTTGGTCTATTGATCATGGGGGGAGGCCGGGGGCAGGGTAATGCTTTAGGGAATCTCCATGGTTTGTTGGAGGTTCAGGGGGGAGTGGTGCCAGTCCTCTGTGAGCTCAAGTGGTCATCAAAAGAGCCCTCAATCGACTCAGTGGTATGGGAGTAATTTTATGAAGGGGACTTCTCCTTCGAGGCCATTTCCCTGATTTTGGTTTTGCATCTCTCCTTAGCAATTCTATTTGAACAGTGGACAGAGCCCCCAAAATTCACCTCTAACTTGACCTAGCTATCTAAAATCCTCCATTTCTTGGGCTTTCTTTCGGCCTTAGGGGTACTGTCTATCTCCTTCAAATCTTTATCTTCTAAGGACTCTGAGACATGAGATTCCCCAAGGTCCTCCACCCTTTTAAAAGGGTTTTTCACACATCTTTTGTGGCTTTTATCTTCTTTTGGGACAAGGTCCATTTCCAGGATTTCCTAGATAGAGTGGAAGGTGGATTGAGTGGGATTGTCAGTTTTCAAAGGAGAATCCTCCTAGGTGACCTCTTGGATAATAGGGGGAGTTTGGGGCAGAGGGAAAATGGTCTTATGGTAGTTATAAAGACATAGCAAGAGGCCCTTGTGGAGAATAGGGATCAACTTTTTAGGGTTTTCCCTAATATCCAAAATATTACTTTCAATAGAATGAAGGAGGTAAAAGGGAATGCATATGAGATCCTTATTCCTATTATGATTGACAAAAGGTAAATGGTAATAGTAAAACACTATAAATTTACC
Organism: Chamaecyparis obtusa; assembly: GCA_027943335.1. Lineage (NCBI taxonomy): Eukaryota > Viridiplantae > Streptophyta > Pinopsida > Cupressales > Cupressaceae > Chamaecyparis > Chamaecyparis obtusa. The sequence continues at coordinate 1,532,990 of BSBK01000227.1, read as the reverse complement.
TTCCAGGGTGAAATCCTTCATCACAATGAGGCACAGCTTGGGCCAAAACTTTGAGAGCTCCTTGCGATTGAAACCTCTTGACTTCTTCACAGTTTTCTCCCCCACATTGAATAATTGGTTGAGGCTAGTTGGGTCTGACATCCTGCTAGTTTTTTTATATTTTCTTCCTTCCAGGGAGAGCCCCATTGCCTTAGCAATAACTTCATCATTAATTTGGAAGTGAATACCTCCAAAACAAAATTTCCTATTGTTCTAGGAAGAGACGAATTGCTTGGATAATTTCTCATCATGCCCCCCCTTCTTTCATTCCATGAAACCCCTGATACCACTTTATTTACAGTAGTTGATGACTAGAGGGTCGGAGGTGAACACCTCATCAATCTTATCATGTTAAATGCATAAGGTATTGCCTCCCATGTCGATAATCTCCTTATCTTGCACCAGATTTTCCTAAGAATTGCAGGGTCGAGCTTCATGGATCAGAGCATAAAACTAGTTGTTTTGAGTTAGCCATTTAAATGGGAAAATGTACTAAAAAGGCAAGCCTTGGGTGGTTTTTGGGGAGCTAGGCTTTGTACAGTGATATCCATCGAATCTCCAGGTGCAATAATTAGTAGTTAGGCTAGAGTTGTACTTAGTGTTCTTGTTAACCAAAAAACCTATTGATACGGACAACTATCTTTCCACATGTATTCGCACGAAAGGTGATTATGATCCTTTCTAGGGTTTTGGGCATACTTATTCGTAATAAAAAAAACCATCAACTTACACCAAAATGTAATCAAGGTAGGGCCTTTAGCAAAATTGACAGCTTGGGACATTTTAAATATTAACGGTATCATTTTTCTCCCACCCGAGTAGTTGCTGAGTCTCCCAAGGTAGCTCATTGATCTCCTCCTAGCTACTTAGCTTGGTTTTCTTAAGACCAATAGTAGCCATCGAATCTGCCACCACATTTCCCTCTCTATAAGTGTGGGAAATATTCATGCATTGGAGATTGTTGAGAATCTCATGGATTTCCAAAATAATGGTGCCAACATGCCACCCCACATTAATACTACTTTTGATAGCCTCCACCACCACTTTGGAATCCCCCTCAATTTCTAGCATTCTAGTGATCATTAGAATGATAAATTTAATCTCCCATAAAAGAGCCATGCCCTGAGCTTGATTGATGGTGCAATTATTGAGCAGCCCTGCATAAGTCAAGAGGCAAGTGCCATTGTGGTCTCTTAGCCCACCTCCCCCACCTTGGGCAAGATTATTAGCCGCACCATCAAAATTTAATTTTCTCCAGCCTCTGTCCATGGAAACCCATTAGGTGGCATTCCTAGCCTTCAACTTGGAGTTGTCAAACTTGGAGAAACCCGTCAGCAGGTTCCAATAATTAGCCATTTTGATTTCCTAGGTAGAGGGAGGTGTCGAGGGGATCTTCCACTTAGCCTCACTAGAAATCTCACAAAGGAGCTTGGTTTCGAGATAGAGACAAGCCTCGGGCGGGGAACTAGAATCCTTGAGTATCTTGTTATTCCTTTCTTTCCAAATAGTCCAGCAAATATGCAGAGGTAGAATTCTCCATAAGAGCTAGAGGAGGGGATGATTAGAGGGAGATCTCCAGATAGTGAACTGGTGGACATCATTACCCAAAGTCCATGAGATTCCCAATTTGCCAATAATTTCTTGCCAAATGTTAGGGGCAAAATCATAGTGTATGAATAGGTGATTCACCGTTTCCTCCTCCTTTTTACATAGGACGCACCTGATGACCATTGAGAAGCCTCTTTTTATGAGGTTTTCCTAAGTTAAGAATTTACCATGCATAAGGGTCCACCAGAAGAAGTTGATTTTCAGCGTGAGCTAAGGAATCCACACCTTCATCCAATCCTCTAGATTATTCTCTTCCTTTAGAAGAAGGTTGTAAGCAGTCTTGATCGAGAAGGTACCTGCTTGTGTGGGGGCTCAAATGATGGAATCATGGCCACCAATTCCTTAGATTTTGACATTTCTCAAAATTTCCATGAGCATTAGCCAAGTGTTTTAGTTCTAGTCCATCTCTAACTAAATTAGATATATCTATCCAATTCCCTCTAGCGATGTAGTTGGAAGTTCTATTGCGAAGGATAGGCCTGAGGTAGTTCATGATGAGGTTGAATCTGCTACCAAGGATAGGGTAGTTCAGAATCCAATTGTCATTTCAAAATCTAATGGATCTCCCATCTTGAAGCTGTCAAAAAAAACCTTTAGAGAGCAAGGTTTTACATTTGTAGATATTCACCCAAAGTTTGGAACCATTGGGGAGGTCATTATCTTGGTACATCCTCCCATAGGGGTTCCCTTGAAGGTACTTAGCTTCAATTATCTTACACCAGTCCACTTTCCTTTCTATCAGCTTCCAGACCACTTTCGTGGTGAGGGCTCTATTCATCAAGCCAATTCTCCTTAGGCCCAAACCACCAAGACATTTCAGGAGACAAATAGTATCCCAATTGACTAGGGACATCCTCTTTTTCTCTTCAGAGCCAGGCCACAAAAAAGTTCTCTAAATTTTTTCTAACTTGTCTGCCATGTTTCTTTTGATCTTGAAGAGAGATAGAAAATACGCTGTGATCCCCTAGAGAGTACAAGCCAATAGCTGCAGTTTACCGATATTGTTTAGAATCTTCCCTTTCCATCTAGTAAGTTTTCTCTGGGTTCTTTCCAGGATGGAGTTCCAGAATTCATGGGACACCTCTTTAACTATGAGGGGGAGGCCTAACTAGGTAAAGGGGAGCAAAGCTGATTGACAATCCATAATTTGAAGCACTCTATTTTGTGTCTCAATAAGAGTATTGAAGAAGAACATTCTACTTTTCTCATAGTTAATACACTATCCAGAAGCCCAAACATAATTTTCTAGACTTTGCTTCCACTGTCTGGCCTCAAGTATCGAAGAATATCCAAAGAGGAAAGTGTCATCCATGAATTGCTCCAACACAATTTTTTGTAGAGTGGAAGGAGGTTTGACACCTTTTATTCTCCCCATGTAGGATAGCATAGTCAGATTCTTGCTAAGGACTTTAGCCACCATAATGAATAGGTAGGGGGAGAGAGGATCACCCTACCTCAGTCCCCTTTTTAGGTTGAAAGAAATTACCAGGGGTGTCATTGACTAAAATAGAGAAGCTGACATTTTGAGTACATTCTTGGATAATGTGAATAATCTTCTCATTAAACCCCATTGTAGTAAGGATTTTTAGCAAGAATGACCAATTGACTTTATCATAGGCTTTAGCGATATCAAGTTTGAAGGCCATACTTGGAACATTGATCATGTCCATGGAGTGGATGATTTCATGGGTGGAGATGGCTGCATCAAGGATCTACCTTCCCAAAACAAAGCTTTTCTGAGTAGTGATGATTATCTTATCCAGGAGGGGCTTCATTCTATTGACCAATATATTAGTGAGGATCTTGTAGAATGTATTGCAAATGTTGATGGGCCTGAAGTCCATCATGGAGGTGGGGTTGTCATTCTTAGGGACCAACATAATATAGGTTTTGTTATGTTTCCTTAATAGATGCCCCATTCTAAAGAAATCTCTGGTAGCATGGGTAACATCTAGTCCCACAATATCCTAGTATTCCTGAAAGAAATCCAAGGGGAAGCCATTAGGTCCTGGGGATTTATAAGCACCCATAGAAAAGACCATCATCTTGACCTCCTCATTAGACATAGATTTTCTTAGCCATTCATTATCACTGTGAGAAATAGCACTTTGGATGTGATCCAGAAGTTGATTTTGGGTGTTGACTGGGCATATTTGTCCATCATTGGAATACAGTCCCTTAAAATAGTTTACCACGACCTAATTGATATTTTCCTTCTCAATAACTTCATTCCCTCCCTCATCCCTAATTGTGTTGATGGTGTTCCATCTTTTGTGGTTGTTGGTAGACTTATGGAAGAAGGTTGTGTTTCTGTCCCCTTCAATGAGCCACTGTATTCTAGATCGTTGCTTCCAGTAGGTTTCCTCTTTTTCAGAGTTTCCTACCATTTGTGTCTAGCCATTTCTTCTTCCACTTGTATTTGGAGTGGGGGACTTCCAGTAGCCAACTAGGCTTGGAGGGACTCTAACATTTTAGTAAACTCCTTTTTCTCTTTATGGAAATCACCAAAGTTATGTTTACTCTAGCCCTTAACCTCTCTTCTGATAATTTCTAGTTTCTGGGCAATCCTGAACATGGAAGTACCTTTAATTTTAGTTCCCCACTAGGATTTCACTTGGTCTCTAAAAGATGGATGAGAGCACCACATAATTTCGAACCTAAAGGGGGCAAGGCCAAGCATGGGGGAGTCCAGCCAACAAAGAAGGAGAGGGTTATGATCAGAAGTAGTTTTAGGGAGGGAGGAAAAGGTGGAGGTCAAGTAGATATCCCATGAAAAGGTGGCAAGGAAATGGTCAAGCCAAACCTAGATGAGATGGGAACCTTTCCTATTGTTGGTACAGGTGAAGGGGTTTCTCTTTAGAATAATGTCCAAAATGCTAGTGTAGGAGATAAAATCTGTGAGGTCCCCATACTATCAGAGTAGTCCATTAATCCACCACATTTTTTAGAGGGATAAATAGGGGTGTTAAAGTTGCTAACCATCAAGTAATTAGTAGAACTATCCTAGTCTATCTAAAGGGACAAATCATTCCAAAGGGAAGGCCTACTAGACTGAGTATTAGGGGCATATATATTGAATAGGTGCCACTCAAGCCTTTTTTCCTTAAAGTAATAGCAAGGAAGTTTGAGGAGGAGGCGAGAAGTTGGCCCATGACAATATTGGAGTTCTAGAGTGTAGCAATGCCCCCGAAAGCCCCAGAAGCTTTAGAGTAGAGAAAGTCAGCCCCCTGCCAGAGATTGGAAGCCAAGGTGGCAAAATTATTGAAAGACATCTTAACTTCTTGGATGAGAAGAATATCCAGCTTATGGTTACAAATGTAATGTTTAACAACACTTTTTTTGAGGGATCTGTTTAAACCCCTAACATTCCAAGAAATAAAAATCATTTCTTATTTCTAAAGCTTATTTCCATGGTTTCTTGCCTACCTATTGCAACATTTCTTTTAGTCCCTCTCGATCTCCTGGCATGATCTGATGGCCTTCCTCTGGGTGTCTCCATCCCCACATCAGTGTTCTTGGGCTTGGTTTTCTTTTTTTTCATTTTCCATTCCCTATCATCTTCTGCCACACAACAATTTGCACCCAGAGAGTTGGGAGAGGAAGGGTAGTTCTTTTTATCCAGCTATGGGGGAGGTTTTGTATTAGATTTAGGGGATTTTAGCTAAAGAGAAACCACAATGGTAGACTAATCTAATGTAGTATGGCTAATCTCACTCATCTCTAGGGAGGCCACCCAGGGGTTCTCCAATGGCTCCACCATTGGCAGGGGTTTCAGATCATCCATTGGTAGATGTTTTGGTGGTTCAAGTTTAGGGTGTACCACTTCATTCTCTAGAGGGGAGACTATATTTCCTTCTTCCATCTCCTAGTTTTCCTACTCTGGGTTTTCCAGTGCTTCAGCCACTGAGGGTGGGCTAGTCTTCTCCTTTTCCTCTCCTTCTATTAAGGGTGGCTCCTGGGTGGTTCCCTTATCCTTATTCCCTTTTTAGGTTCACAATTGGGAGGCCTTGGAAGTATCACTAGAATGACCTCTCGTATCACATTTTTGGCAGAAGAGAGTGGCATTTTCATACACCAGCGCTTGAGTCCATCTGTCCAATTTTAATTTTCAAACTAAAAAATTTGGGGAGGGTTTTGTTCAGGGTGACATTCACACAAAACCTAGCAAACACTAGCATGGATTTAGAGTAGGTTAACTGGTCTTCTGTGATAAATGTGCCAAAGGAGTCTCCTACCCATCTAAACACTTGCTCATCCCAATATTATATTGGAAGACCAAGGAGCTAAACCCAAAATAGGGCCATTCTATTTAGCTTAGTCTCCAGGTTGAACCTGAGTTTCCATTTTTCTAGGGCTAAGAAGTGCTTTCCATAGACCCACAACCTTGACAATACAAAAGCTAGGTCCTCCGGAGTAGTGAACTTGAATAGGAACAACCCACCTGACATAGTAGAGAGAAGGATAAATCATTTAATATTCCATTGGGTAGACACCTATTTTCTAACCATTTCAATGGTAGGTCAAAAGTTGAATAATCAACCCACCAGTGCCAATTGAAAATCTGCCATAGTCCTATTCACCATAGAATCCGGCAGCGAAAGTTTGGCACCTTCCTTAGTCTGAATGAAATCCACCAGGAGAGTATTGAGAGATTTTTGGGCTTCACCAACAAAAGCACCTTTCCAACTAGATTTTGGGGGGGATGAAGGGGCATTAGAAGAAGAGGACACCATTTGGATTCCCTTTGTTGACTCTTTTGATGAGTCTATGATAGAGGTAATCACAGGACCACCATGGGGTCCAGAAGTGGGGCCTGTCAGGGGGGAAGATTCTCCCCCAGGGGATGCAGGCATGGGAGCCTATAGTTTGAAAATAGAGCTTGGGCGAGAAGTTGCAGAGCTTGAGTGGGTTGCAGTTGCAATTTTATTATTGTTTTGTCTTCATTCTAGTATCCATTCCTTTTCATAGTCTCATTTCAACCCTTGTATTGGCCTTCCTCAAATTTTTTAGGCCTCTATTTTATTATCACTTTTTAATTTTATGTCTATGTTATCCATATACTTTCTCTAGTCTTTCATCACTTTTCTACATAGATTTTCTAGAAACTAACTAATAAACCTGTAATGATCAATACATTAACATCTCATTTCATATGAATGAATTATTATGTAATCATACAGTATTAGTATTTTGGTGGAGGTTTTTATTGGATGATGTGAAGCTTCTTTTCCATAAAAAGCTTGACATGTCTTAATATTCATTTGAATTGGCATTGTTGCCTTATGAAAGTGCAAACTTTTATAGAAGGGTTTGTAATGTTTTTCATGGTGTAGTGTGTTGTCCATATAATGATTGTCCTTCCTCTTCTATTTCTTGCCTCATTTTCTTTGAATACTCAAAGCTCAAAACAACATTTACATCATATCAATTCATCTGAATTGAGATTATCTAAATATCATCTTGATTTGACCGAATTGAGATGAAATGATGCAACATTTATATCATCTCCATTCGACTGAATTGAGATGATTTATATCATCTTGATTTGATCAAAGTGAGAAGAATTGATTCTGTCTTTTTAAAAAAGAGTATATACATATTATACATACTCGTTGTTAAGCAGTATTTTTCTAGAAATACAAAATGTATTCCTTACCCAAAAATGTTATCCTTATTGTTTGAGTGCTTTAGGTAAAATAGAAAGGATTAGACACTTATAGAAAACTCACAACTAAAATATATTATATCAATAATCTTAGCCATATTATAGAAATCACAATTTTTTTAACTAGGATTTCAATTAAAAATAATTCACACCCATAGACACCCTGTTAAATAATCACTAGTAAATTTTGGCTTATTTTTCGACGAGGATTAGTCAAATTTTCACTACCAATTGGTCGACCAAATGACCAAAACTATTGTCAGAGTTTTTTGTCGATTCTATGACACACTAAAGAAACATCAAAATTTTGATGTCCATAGTGGTTGATTTATTGACGGACCCATTGTCGAAATAATCGCTTCAATCTAGAAGCATTATCGATCATACTTTCCATCTATGCGACCAATGTCCATGAAAATTGTGATGATGTAGGGTCGAAACTATCGTCGAGGGTTCAACATTCTCATCAAAATTCCAAAGAAGGTTCATCTCACTTTCGACAAAAGTTGGTCGGAGTAGTCGTTGAACATATAGCATTGTCATCGGAATGACTAGTATTGATACATCAAAAAATAGACAAATAATAATTTTTAAAAAAAATAAAATATATTATCAAATTAAGCATAGCAATATTATGCAATTATGTGATTGATACACAATAATGCCAACATGATAACTGCTTGTTACGATTTTTTGATGATATTAATGCATACATGCTTATTACAATAATATTTTTTTTTTAAAAAATTAAATATATTATCAACTTAACCATAGCAATATTATGCTTTAATTTTTTACATAGTAATCATGACCAATGCCATAATTTAATTAGGGCCAATAAAATAAATTACAACAATTACATCAACAACAGTTTTGGTCATTTGGTCGACCAATTGGTATAAAAAATTTGACTAATCCTCATCGAAAAACAAGCAAAAATTTACAAATCCTCATTGAAAAAAAAGAAAAAAGAAGCATTTTTTAAACCATTATGTCAATGATATAGTAAAAAAATTTAGTACTTTGGAACCATGTCCTTGTCAAAATCATCTGGCAGCTCACTAACCATAAGGTTTTTAATAGCTGAGGATTTAAAATAAAAATAATCTTATTGTAATGAATTCCATTTCATCAAACTATGAGATGCAAAATAATGATGTTTATGTTAATATGATTTAGAACAACAAAGAGGGGGCATGAATCAGTTGTTCTTAGGTCCAAATGTATGAAACAAACTTTAAAACTCTTCAACTAATCAGATCTAATAACTAACAGCTACTTGGTCATTATTGATTGCATAACATAAACATATATTAGTGCAGTCTACTAATCCAATAGTATATTTCTTGTAAAACACAGAAATGTTCAAACCAAAACATTCACTGAAGTATTAACACCAGGATTTATAGCGAAAACCCAATTTGGGAAAAACACTTTGTAATATGTTACTATTATTTTCACTCTTCTAAAGTGAGCTCTATGAAAAGCCAACCCTGTCAAAGGTTACAAACACACTGTCAAGTGTGACCCGATTAAAGGATTTAAACCACTCTATTAAAAGTGCACCTTCTTATAGGACTTACATACATCCCATTAGAATGCAACCTTGTTCAAAGGATTTATACAAATGATAGTTAGGTCAACCTATGTTAAAAGGATTTTGACTGATACAATGGTTAGAAAGTAACACTAGTATTGATGTGAAAAACATACAACTCACTTTGTAAATATCAGATCCAATTTCTTAAACATATGCTGGTTTACTGCCTGTGAACTTTTACCATCTCCATCACTGATCTACTCAGAAATCTCTTCAAGCAATCACACTTCTCCTTCGGCCTTTTCTACTTATACAATCAATAACATCAACAACACTTCACACATTCTCTCCTCTTTCAACCTCATGCTTAGGTTTCCATAATAAGTCCTCAGTTAGGTCAATACATCTTTTGCCGCTTAATGTCCTTCATAGATCTTAGGTTTAGGTCAGATTCATGAAATCCTTCCAACTTTATGTTCTTCATCTATCCTTCTAGAAATATATCAAATCTCTTAATAGATTTACAATAAAACATTTTACTTTGCATTAAATGCTTTTGTACAATCAATAAATAAAGTCAATACATTTTACATAATCCAAGAATTCAACTACGTCGGCTGGAAATCTGAATTCTCCCTCAAATGTAAATTATTGATGCTTGGTCAATACAATGTTCAACTCCTCAGCCTTCATTAGAAAGCTCGGTCACCTCAAAAACTATTTCCTTGGCTAATAATGTCTTCCTGGACAATTAACTGATGTTCGGTCAACACTGAATTTACTCAACATATACTAGCTTGGTCGACACTAACATCACTCAGCTTAAACTAGATTTCTTCAATTTTGCTCAGTTAAGCCTACCAGTTTAGTCTTCATTCTTACTTAGATAAACAATACATTATCTTATCATTGTGCCACATAACCAAGTACTCATTGAAGTATCAAGATAACTCAACCTTTCCTTAGGTGCTATTGTTACCAACCTTGCCTATCCCCTTCATAACAATCAAATAGATATAGTACTTTCTTAAATAGAAACAATCTTACCAATTAAGGATTGACGTCAATGAAAATACAACAATTGCTTCAATTGTAGTTTCCAATAATCTCCCTCTTTGGCATTGATGGCAACACCATATGAATATCACATGAGTCACTAACCAATCCAAAACTTATCTATCCATGAGAAATATTTATAATATCCTTAGCTTCATTCTAATACATAGTCAATTAGCCATGCTTGTATGACCGTGCACTTAATCTCTCCCTCTTACTTGATCTTCCATGAAATCTCACCATGTGTATTCATCTGTTATCATCTCCATCTTTGACAAAAATGCCAAAGCAACAACTAAAACATACATCCTTCATATGTAGATATCATCATTTCAGTTCAATAACAATATTTCTCCCTCTGTCATCTTTTCTTATGATTGATTCTTTTCTTTGTTGTACTATTCACAACTCTAGGCTGCTCCTAAAGTGTGACTTGTCTCTGCATCAATTTTTCAGGTACTCTTTGGAGCACATTTGATGCAGTGCTCCTAGCTTGACTAGGCAGCCTTAGTTAGGGAAAGAACCCCTAATTGACCTCTCAGATATTCATGAGCTTCTTTAGTTAAAGCTTTAGTGAATATGTCTACTAGTTGTTCCTTTGTATTCACATATTCCATTCAGACCTCTTTATCTTGTACCAGTTCCCTCAAGTAATGATACCTGATGGTGATCTATTTGGTCTTTCTATGCATCTCTAAATTCCTAGAGATGTTGATAGCACTTTTGTTGTCACAAAAGATTATAACTAGTACTCTTTATGTCATCCACATTTCCTTCCCAATCAGCATCAGTATACAATCTCAATTCAAACTTTTCATGCTTCTTGTAGTACAATCCATAGTCAACAGTCCCTTTCAAATATCTCATTATCCTTTTGACAACCATCATGTGCATTTCCTTAGGATTGGCAGAGAATCTTGCCACAATCCCAATAGTTAAATCAATATTTGGTCTGCTGTGTACATCATAATGTAGCTTTCTAATCATGGATCTATACAAAGTCTAGTTTACTTCTACAACATCATCATTTTTAGACAACTTTTGTCTAGTAGCCATGGGAGTTCTTACTGGCCTTGAATCTTTCATACCAAAGATTTTCAGTATCTCATGAACATATTTAGAGTGGGTAATGAAAATTCTTTTCTCCATCTGATATACTTGTAAACCAACAAAAAATTTGATCTCCCCAAACATACTCATTTCAAATTCAGTTTGCATTTCATTTGAAAATTTCTTACACAAGGCATCTTGTCCACCAAATATAATATCATCTACAAAAATATTAGCCAACAAGATTCCTTTACCTTCTTCATCTTTCATGTACAAATTGCTTGTGTCATTTATCCTTGAGAATCCAATCTGTATTAGGTAGTTGTGCAGTCTCTCATACCATGCTCTAGGAGCTTGCTTTAGTCCATACAATGCTTTATTCAATTTGAAAACCATGTGTCTTTTGTTTGGATCAACAAATCCTTCTGGTTGTTCAATGTACACTTCTTCTTCTAATATGCCATTTAAAAATGCAGACTTAACATCCATTTGGTATACATTGAAATCTTTGTAAGAATCATATGCAAGTAAGGTTCCTACTCCTTCCAATCTAGCTATAGGGGAAAATGTCTCCCCATAATCTATTCCTTCTTGTGTGCAACCTTTGCATACCAGCCTATCTTTGTTTCATGTGATTTGACCATGCTCACTCAGCTTGTTTCGAAACACCCACTTTGTTTCAATGATATTTTTATTTTCTGGTCTCAGTACCAGAGTCTAGGTATCATTCTTCTCTATTTGGTCTATCTCCTCATTCATTTCTTGTATCTAGTCTTCATTTTCTAATACCTCCCTTGTTGTCTTAGGCTCTAATTCACATAGTAAACATGTTGGATCTCGTGTCTTGCTTCTAGTCAGAACTCTAGTATCTTTGTCTCTAGTGATCTGTTCAGGCTTGTGATGTCTCCTTACATATTGTACCAAAATAGGTTCTTCTCTCCTTTCATCTTTCTATTCAAGTTCGCCAACAAGATTGTCAGATTAAGCTTCTGAATGCTCAGTAACCTCTTCCTGATACTCGACAGCTTCCTCCTATCACTCGGCACATTCTTCTTTTCTCTCAAAATTATTTTCCTGATGCTCGGCATTGCTTACCCGAGACTCAGCATTAGGTGAAAGTCTATCACTTGCCTCTCCTTCCTCTATATACACAAAAGATTTGTAATCTTCTAGTTCTCTTTTGCTATTAGCTTCATTTTTCTCTGCATAGTCATCAACTTTGACATTGACACTTTCCACAATTTTGTTAATGTTAGAGTTCAAACACTTATAAGCTTTACTTTTTGTGGAATAGCCTAGGAATATTCCCTCATCACTTTTAACATCAAATTTTCCATTCCTATTGTCCTTTAGTATGTAGCATTTTCTTCCAAAAATTCTAAAATACTTAACATTAGGTGCATACCCATGCCATAGCTCATAAGGTGTCAGATTTGTATCTTTTTTTATCTTTACTTGGTTAAGAGTATAAATAGCTATACTTATAACTTCTTTCTAGTACTTTTGTGCAACATTATTTTCAATCATTAATGTCCTTGCACAATCCATGATAGATCTATTCCTTCTCTCTACTCTACCATTCTGTGGAGGAGTTCTTGGTGTAGACATCTATCTTTTGATCCCTCTATTATTGAAAAATAGATTGAATTTATTGGATATAAATTCTCCACCTTGGTTAGATCTTAGACACTTCAGGTTCCTACCTATCTCCTTTTCAACCTTAGCCAAATACCACTTAAAATTTTGAAAAGCATTAAATTTTTCTTTTAATAACATTACATACATCATTCTGGTATAATCATCGAAAAACATGATAAAATATCTAGCACCACAATAGCTTTGTACACCCATAGGTATACAAAGGTCAGTATGAACCAAATCTAAAGCATTCTCAGAAGTAAAAGTCTTGCTCTTAAAACTAGACTTTGTCATCTTACCCAACTAACATTCTTTGCATATTACATTCTCAAGTTTCTTGAATCTAGGTAGACCTCTCACTTTCTTCTTCTTACTAATTTCTACCAAATTATCAAAGTTAATAGGACATAGCCTCTTGTGCCATAACCAAATATCATCAAGTTGTGCAACAATACATGTTTCTTCAGATAGGTCTAGATAAAACAAATTACCTCTTATTTGTTCTTCACTTCCAATTAGGTCACTAGTGGCATCAAAAATTTTGGCCTTCCTGTGATAAAATTTCACTTGGTAGGCAGTGCTATTAAGCTGTGAAACAATCAACAGATTATAGTTAAGACCCTCAACCCAATAAGCATTTTCACAAGTGATCTTATCAATCATCTTAATCAATCCTTTACCTCTAATAGGACATGGTGCATCATTACCAAATTTCACACTTCTACCTTTATAATGATCTAAGGTATCAAACTTATTCTTGTCACTAGTCATGTGATGTGAACAACCACTGTCAATAATCCATTTATCATTTTTGGTCACATAAGATATCAATGTAGTTTTCTCATCCTTATCAGAATCATCTTTCATTGTAACATAGACAACCTCAATTTCAAAATCATCACTATCAATGTTAGTCTCTTCTTCGGCAATATAGCAATATTTTTTACCTTTTCCTTTCTAGTCCATGTATCTTTGGTAACCTCTATCTTCTCTTTTTTCTTTATGCTTGTTGTCTCTTTCTTCCTCATTATCATCCCTATCAGGACATCTAGTAGCTCTATGACCAAATTTATTACATGAAAAACATATAATAGGGAGTTTACCTTTATACTTTCCTTTTCCCCTTTTCAGTCTTCTAGCCATAAGAGCTTCTAGATCCTCAAGTTCTTCATCAGATGTGTCACTTTTACTTTCAATTTCACTCTCACTAATGCATCTTTCTTTTTCCTTCTTTGACTTACTCAAAACAATTTGTGACTTAAATGTTAGGAATAAGGTGTCTCAACCTTGGATAATTCCTATTATTATTATTTGTTTTGTAAAATGTATTTCTTGCAAATAATGTTGATGTGTCAGCATCTTGAATTGTGTGTAAGGAGATCATGGCTAAAATGGTTATGATAGATTCCTATGACACGTAAGAGCTATGTCAGGAAGATCTAATGACAGGTGAAGACATGTGGCAACTGATAAATTTGAGTACTGTACACTCTTCCCCAATTGTGGGGTTCGAGGTTCCTATTTTCTCAGAGAATGGTAAAACCCTAATACGGTTATCTTTGGGAGTAGCCCTAAAAAGTGAAGCACGTGATATAAGCTTTTTTAGGGTTGCGAAGAGAAGTGATGCAAGTGTATGGTTGGAATGTTTTTATTCTATCGTGATTTGTCTTCAAGGTTTTGGAAATCTTCTAAAAGAACTTGCATTGCAAGTGTATTGTAAGCTATAATAGTTTTGATCAATACATTGTGCAGGTTTTGGAGTGCTGGGGTTTTTACCGAAAGGTTTCCCCAGGGTATATCATTTTTTCATTCTGTATTTTTCTGTATGCATGGTATGTGGTTGCAATATCTTTGTTAAAGTAGTTAACGAATCTAAAATTGTAAGGGTTTATAAGAATTTGCACAATACTCTCCTATAGAGATTAGCGTAGGAAGCTATTTTCGCACCTGAGTTTCCTTACAAGTGGTATCAGAGCTTGATCAACTTTTGATCCTAGTTGTTGGGTAGGGTTTTTTAAGCTGATCTCAAGTTTGAGTGGGAGTTTTTTGTAGAGCATTCTGAATCTTATTTGTAGATTGAGATGGCAAGTTCATCATATGGAAGAATGGAGGTGGAGAAATTTAATGGCACTAATCTCAAGTTGTGGAAACTCAATGGAAGACATGTTGGAAGATCATGACCTATGGGAAGTGACTTCAAGTGCTACAAGACCAGCAACTATAGCTCAAGTAGATTGGGATATCAAAGACCATAAAGCTAAGGGTCTCATAAGACTCTGTTTAACCGATGCAGTTCTTCTGAATGTTCTAAATGAGAAAACCGCAAATAGTTTGTGGGAAAGACTTGCGGCCATGTATCAGGCCAAATCTCTACTGAACAAGTTGTTCCTGAGGAAGAAGTTGTACTCTCTGCAAATGGAGGAAGGTGGATCCTTAACGGATCATTTAAATGCATTTAATCTACTAGCTGCATAGTTGATATCAGCTGGTGTCAAGTTAGAAGAGGAGGATCGTTGCTACACGCTTTTTTGTTCTTTACTGAATTCATGGGACCATCTTGTGATGGCTCTCAAAAGCATGTTAGTCACCTTCAAAATGGATGATGTGGTGTCTTTGCTGCTATCAGAGGAGATGTGGAGAAAGGCTTCCATTTCAAAAAAAGAAGCCCTTGCTATTCGTGGGAGATCCACTGAAAGAGGGAAGAAAAATGACAATAAGTCTGACAATAAGGGTAGATCCAAATCTTGTGGGAAGTCAAAGGAAAAATGTTGGAACTATGATAAATCTGGGCACTTCCGTAAATACTACAAAGAGCCAAAGAAGAAGAAGAAAGGTTCAGATTCAGCTTCAGAAAGATCTCAAGAAGATGGCGATGCATTCATTATAGCTTTGGTAGCCCATGCATCTGATGATGTGTGGTTGGTTGACTCGGGTGCATCTTTTCACATGACCTCTCATCGAAACTAGTTCTCAAAATATGAAGAGTTCAATGGTGGAAAGGTATACTTGGGTGATGATTCTCACCTAAAGATAGTTGGATGCGGAAGGGTCACTATCAAATTTCTTGATGGACGAGTAAAGGGAATCAATGGAGTTATGCACATTCTGGGTTTGGCATGAAACCTATTATATGTAAGTTTGTTGAATGATGTAGGTGTGCAAGTTGTTTTTTTGAAAGAAGGATGCAAGATGATGAGAGGATCGATAGTGCTTGCAAAGGGTACTAGGAGAGGTACCTTATTTCAGCTAGATGCATGTATTCCTCTATGTAATAGTTCTTCATCCTCACCATTTGAACAAGCAGTGAATAAGTACGTAGCTATTGGTTCTAATGGTAGTGCAAATACTTTAGAAGGTAAGCTTCCTGCAAAAAAGACAATGTTGTGGCATATGAGATTTGGCCACATTAGTGAAAAGGGTCTCAGAACCCTAAAAAATAAAAATCTTGTTGAGGGGTTAAATGATTGCAATCTTGAGTTTGGCTTCTATGAGCACTGTGTCTATGGTAAACAAAATCGTGTTTAGTTTTACTCTAGTTCTCACAAATCTTCTGATGTTTTGGATCTTATTCATTCTGATGTATTTGGTCCTATAAAAGTTCCTTCAATCTCCAAGTATGTATTTTTTGTATCTTTCATAGATGATTACAGTAGAAGGATGTGGATTTATTTCCTTAAAAGTAAGATACAAGTCTTTAGTCAGTTCAAGGAATTTAAAGCTCTTGTAGAGAATCAGACTAGTAAGAAGATTAAGTGTGTAAGAACTGACAATGGTGGTGAGTTTTGCTTAGTAGAGTTTGAACAGTTCTATAAAGAACAAGGTATCGAGAGGCATAAGACAACTCCTTATACCCCACAGAAAAATGGATTTGTAGAGAGAATGAACAGGACACTGATGGAGAAGGCTAGGAGTATGCTTAGTGGAGCTGGTTTAGAACAAAGGTTTTGGGCTGAAGCTGTGGCCACTGCTTGCTATCTAGTTAATAGATCTCCTACATTAGCCCTTGTTGGTAAGACACCCATGGAGGTGTGGTCTAGTAAGAAGCCTTCAATTAGACATCTTCATGTTTTTGGTTGTGAAGCTTATGCACATGTTCCAAAGGAGAAAAGATCTAAGTTGGAAAACAAAGCTGTTAAATGTATTTTCATTGGATACAGTGCTGGTGTGAAAGGATACAAGCTTTGGGATCCTATGACTAGTAAGGTGTTGTATAGTAGAAATTTTATTTTCAGAGAGCTAACATCTTCTCCTATTGTGCTACAACTAGATGAAATAGAAAAGGAAAATGATGTTGTTCAGTTGCCTCCTACCCCTGAGAAGACTGAACAGAGAGACCATTTTGGGCCTAATGATGGGGAGAGCTCTAGCAGCTCTGATAGTTTAGAAGAAGAGGAAGAACAACCTCAACCACAGCCCTTGAGGAGATCCACGAGAGAAAGAAAGCAACCAAAAAGGTTTGGTTATTCTATGTTAGATTCCAGTTGTGCCTTCTCTTTGATTACTAACACTGATGAGCCTAGATCTATGAAAGAGGCTTTGGGCATGGAAGATGCAGGTTCCTAGATTGAGGCTATGGATGATGAGATGGCTTCATTGGAGAAAAACAAAACTTGGGACCTTGTACCTTTGCCTAAAGGGAGAAAATCTATTGGTTGTAAATGGGTGTTCAAGAAGAAATTATGTGCAGATGGCAGTGTTGAAAGGTACAAAGCTAGATTGGTTGCAAAGGGGTATTCACAGGTAGAGGGAATAGATTATGGTGAAATATTCTCTCATGTTGCAAAGTTGACATCCATTAGATTTATGTTATCTCTTACTGCATCATATGATTTAGAGATAGAATAGATGGATGTGAAGATAGCTTTCCTTCATGGTGATTTGGAGGAAGAGATTTATATGTCACAGCCTGAGCACTACATTGTTAAAGGTAAAGAATCCTTAGTTTGCAGATTAAAGAAATCTCTATATGGTTTGAAGCAATCTCCTAGGATGTGGTACCTTAAGTTTGATGCCTTTGTGTTGTCAATTGGATTTGTAAGATCAAAATCAGATCATTGTGTTTATTTTAGAGTTGAAAATGATCGCCTTCTTATTGTTGCATTATATGTTGATGATATATTGCTATTTGGGAAGGGTAAGGGTATGATTTCTGATTTTAAATCTCAGTTGTCAGCACAGTTTGAGATGAAAGATCTTGGGGCAGCTAGGTACATCTTGGGTATGGAAATCAATAGAGATAGGTCTAACAGAAAACTTTGGTTGAGTTAGAGTAAGTATGTGAAGTCTATGTTGGACAAGTTCAACATGGCAGATTGTAGACCACTATGTGTTCCTATTTATGTGGGAACAAATTTATCTATAGATGATTGTCCAAAATCTCCTAGTGAGGTGGAGGACATGAGTAGAGTACCTTATGCTAGTGCAGTTGGCAGTCTTATGTATGCTATGGTCTGTACTAGACCAGACATTTCCTAAGCAGTGGGAGTCCTGAGTTAGTTTATGGCTAACCCTGGATGGGTACATTGGGATGTAGTTAAGCGAGTATTTAGATATTTGAGGGGTACATCAGATTACTCCATATGTTATCATGGTAACTCTTCAGGATCTCCACATTCAGTTTGTATTAATGGGTTTGTGGATTCAGATTAGGTAGGTGATATTGACAGCAGGAGATCCACTAGTGATTATGTGTTCACTATGTTTGGTGGTGCCATTAGTTGGATGAGTAAGGGACAACCTGTGGTTGCTTTGTCCACTACAGAAGCTGAGTACATGGCTGCTACTCATGCTTGTAAGGAAGCCATTTGGCTTAGGAGATTGTGTTCTGATGTTGGTGTTGATGCAGAACAAATTACTATTTGGTGTGACAGTCAGAGCACTATCTGCCTTGTGAAGAATCCAACTTTCCATGCCAGAACGAAGCACATTGATGTGCAGTTTCACTTTGTGAGAGATATGGTGGAAGATGGAAAGGTAAATTTGGAGAAGGTAGATACTATGAAGAATGTTGCAGATGCATTAATGAAACTAGTGGGCATTGAGAAGTTCAGATGATGTTCAGAGTCTATGGGCCTTTTGGCCTATACCGGTTAGTTCCTATTATGTTCCTGTTGCTCTTACCAGGTGTTTGACAAGTGGGAGAATGTTAGGAATAAGGTGTCTCAACCTTGGATAATTCTTATTATTATTATTTTTTTTGTAAAATGTATTTCTTGCAAATAATGTTGATGTGTCCACATCTTGAATTGTGTGTAAGGAGATCATGGCTAAAATGGTTATGACAGATTCCTATGACACGTAAGAGCTATGTCAGGAAGATTCAATGACAGGTGAAGACATGTGGCAACTGATAAATTTGAGTACTATACACTCTTCCCCAATCATGGGGTTCAGGGCATCGGCCCGAAAAAAAATTTGGGGTTCCTATTTACTCAGAGAATGGTAAAACCCTAATACGGTTATCTTTGGGAGTAGCCCTAAAAAGTGAAGCGCATGATATAATCTTTTTTTGGGTTGCAAAGAGAAGTGATGCAAGTGTATGGTTGGAATTTTTTTATGCTGCCATGATTTGTCTTCAAGGTTTTGCAAATCTTCTGAAAGAACTTGCATTGCAAGTGTATTGTAAGTTGTAATAGTTTTGATCAATACATTATGCAGGTTTTGGAGTGCTGGGGTTTTTACCGAAAGGTTTCCCCAGGGTATATCATTTTGTCATTCTCTATTTTTCTATATGCATGGTATGTGGTTGCAATATCTTTGTTAAATTAGTTAACAAATCTGAAATTGTAAGGGTTTATAAGAATTTTCACAATACTCTCCTATAGAGATTAGCATAGGAAGTTGTTTCTGCACCTGAGTTTCCTTACATTAAAAGCATATTCAACATTAGCAATAATGAATTTATCATAGTTAGAAAGTTCAAAAGCAATAAGCTTACCAACCAAACTTTCCAAAGTAAAAGCATTGTTAGGGTTACATCTAGATTCTTGAATTGCTAAAATTTTGATAGCATAAATAGGATGCAGATTTATCAATACTTTTCCATTTATAGTTTCATCATCAATAGTTCCATTTTCTCCTCTAATATAATTTACAACTTCTTTTAGTCTACCACAATATTGTGCAATATTCTCACCTTTTTTCATTCTTATTTCATGAAATTTACCTCTTAGGTTCTCAACTTTTTCTCTCAATACATTTATGTCACCACCATAGATGTTTGCAAGAGTGTCCCACATTTTCTTTGCATTAGTGTAGTCTTTGATGTCTTCAAATTATGGGTAACTTAGGGTAGAAGGAATCTCCAACATTGCTTGATTGTGGTCTTGTTTAACTCTCATCTCCTCAGATGTCAATGGTGCAACATGCATGACATAATCATGCTCAACATAATACTTTGCAGAATCACCAATATTGGCCAGATGTAGCTTCATCAAACTTTTACATGCAGGGAAGTTCTCCTTATTTAGTTTTGGTACCTCCATCTTAAACATCTTGATCATTTTCTTAAAGTACCTTTAAACTTATTCTCTTTAAGCACCAATAGCTCTGATACCAATTGTTAATATGATTTAGAACAACAGAAAGGGGGGTGAATTAGTTGTTCTCAGGTCTAGATGTATAAAAAAAACTTTAAAACTCTTCAACTAATTAGCTCCAATAACCAACAGCTACTTGGTCATTACTGATTGCATAACAGAAACATATATTAGTGCAATCCACTAATCCAATAGTACCTAACTTGTAAAAAAGAGAAATGTTCAAACCAAAACATTCACACAAGTATTAACACTAGGATTTACAGTGGAAACCCAATTTGGGTAAAACCACTTTCTAACATGTTACTATTATTTTCACTCTTTTGAAGTGAGCTTTGTGAAAATCCATCCTTGTCAAAGGTTACAAACACACTGTCAGGTGTGACCAGATTAAATGATTTAAACCACTCTGGTAAAAGTTTGCCTTACATACATCCTATTAGAATGCAACCTTGTTCAAAGGATTTATACAAATGACTGTTAGGTCAACCTCTATTAAAAGGATTTTGACTAATGCAGTGGTTAGAAAGTAACAATAGTATTGATATGAAAAACATACAACTCACTTTGCAAATATCAGATCCAATTCTGTACACATATGTTGGCTTATTGACTGTGAACACTAATCTGCTCGAAAATCTCTTCAAGAAATCACACCACTTATCCTTCAGCCTTTTCTACTTATATAGTCAATAACATCAACAAAACTTCCAGCATCCTCTCCTCTTTCAACTTCATGCTTAGGTTTCCTTAATACTTCCTCAATTAGGTCAATACATCTTTTGCCGCTTAATCTCCTTTGTAGATCTTAGGGTTAGGTTAGATTTTTCAAATCCTTCCAACTTTATGTTCTTCATCTATCCTTCTAGAAATATCTCAAATCTCTTAATAGATTTACAATAAAATATTTTACATTGCATTAAATGCTTTTTTACAATCAATAAATAAAGTCAACATATTTTACATAATCCAAGAATTCAACTATGTCGGCTGGAAATCTAAATTCTTCCTCAAATGTAAATTACTAACACTTAGTTAATATAGTGTTCAACTCCTCAGTCTTCATTAGAAAGCTCGGTCACCTCAACAACTATTTCCTTGGCTAATATTGGCTTCCTCGGCAATTAACTGATGTTCAGTCAACACTGAATTTACTCACTATATACTAGCTTGGTCGACACTAACATCACTCGGCTTAAACTAGATTTCTTCACTTTTTCTCGGTTAAGCCTACCATTTTAGTCTTCATTCTTACTTAGATAAACAATACATTATCTTATCATTGTCCCACATAATCAAGTACTCATTGAAGTATCAAGATAACTCAACCTTTTCTTAGGTGCTATTGTTACCAACCTTGCCTATCCCCTTCACAACAATCAAATAGATATAGTACTTTCTTAAATAGAAATAGTCTTACTAGTTAAGGTTTGACATCAATGAAAATACAAAAATTGCTTCAATTTCAGTTTCCAATAGTTTAATGTCATAGTGATAATGATCAATAGGAGTGATACAATAATACCTAAGATTGAAAGGTTTTAAACATAGTGGCATTGCATTATAACACTGATATTGAGCAATATATATAGAAAGATGGTGTCATGAAGGAAAAGAGATATGCATATCCTATTAGCCTGAAGGAATGTTTAATGTTGGTCAAGAACAATGCTAAAGATAGTAGTGTGAGACAATGTTGGTAAAGACAACAATTAGGAATACAAAACAGTGACCAAGAAAGATAAAATAGTGAGGGAACACTAGAAGAGCACTGTTAGAGAACAATGACAGTCAATGTTAAAAGGATAGGAAACTCATCCCATAAGTCAAAGGGATACATTTATGAAACAATTAAGACAATGATTCAAAGACAAAAACACTATTATTGGCAAAGCAAGAAAGATCAAAACAATAGTTTTGCTACTATAGTGCATGATTGGGCCAAACATTGTTCAATGCAAATAATAAATGAATTAAGCGAAGTGAAGAGGGTCACAAAATAGTGTCATTCCTTGTCATAGGGGTATCAATAGGGGTCATGGCTATCAAAATGATTAAAGTAAAAATAAATCATTGTTATTAAGTAATAAGAAAGAGCAGCCAAACTAACAAAATTAGTGCTATGAAGACAATTCTCATTGTATAGAAGTAGTGGTGTTCAATGTCTAAAGGACAATGACATATAAAAACAAATCAATGTTTATAGATGGATTGATAATGAACAAAAAGGTTTCAAAAAATAGTGATGTGTACACTGTCAAAGAACATTCAATCAAAGAACAAAGATGTGCTCAAGGTTATAAAATAGTGATTTTTTTTAGAATGTGAAGAGTGAAGTAAGAACAATAGTAAGTAATGTTGCAATAACAATGAATGCAGGACAAAGATGTAATGGAAGTGAAAAAATAGTGATTATACAAGGGTTTTGCTATACAATGTCAATGGTGAACAAACATTGATACAAAATAATGAAATGACAGGATCCATGAGGAAGATGAGTTGTTCACCATTCTTGATTTAGCAAAGTCAACAAGATCGGTTGAAGGCCATAAAAACACTTAGTCACAATTATCTAGGAACTATGTTAAAGCACTATCCTAAGAAATGATGAAGGCGTGTTTTCAAGAACAGAGATGGAGTCTTTATTTTGATAGAGGGGTCACGTTTTAGAGAGGGATGACAAGAACCATAATATAGAGGTATCATTTTATTATTTTGTCATCATGAATAGCATGGTGAGTTTGTAAATAATTGTCATAAATAGAAAAAAAAAGAAAAAGATACCTAATAGGAACATGGTAAAAGTATCATATGGGGAAAATTAGAGGTCAAAAGGACATCAAGTGGCAATCACAAGAACCTTATTGCAACAAGCCACAGTGAAAGAATATGGTTGTAGCAAAAATAATGGTCAAGTGGGCTTAAAGATAGTGTTTTTATAATGCATTAGCAATACATAATAGTGATTAGTAAAGTGTGCAAAAAACTAGTGATAGAGTGTTGATATGCATAGAGGGTCATAACAGTAATAAATGTTTATAATAGTTCTTTTAGTAATGCTCCAAACATTAAGAATGCAAGATACCTATAACGATGAACTTCATTTCGACTTCCTTGGCTATCACTATTAACTTTAAGCTTATCTTTAAAACTTGATGCATGCTCACATTTTCCATGTGAAGCTCCATTGGATATTAAAGGTAAATTTATGTTCACCTTTAATTCAGAATGCTTCCCTTTCATTCTTCTTTTTTCCAAGATTCTTGTCAAGAAAGCAGTGCATAATCATTCTCTTCAACTTGACTCAAATGAGAATTTCCAGGCTTTAAAAAATCTATTTCTTCATCTAACTTACCAGATAATTTAGGTGCACTCCCACTACTTAGACCTTCTTCCAACTGAATCCATTTACAAGTAACAAAAACAATGAATTAATTGATAATTAATGGAAAAAACTCAAAATTAAATGATCCCAGAAAAGATTGATGAGTAATCATCAATGGACAGTTTGAATGAAATATAACAAGGAAAAACAAAAGGCAGTGACAAATGAAAAATGACATATTCAAAGAGATAAACAGAGAGAACTAGAAGAAAAAGAAGTAATAAAACTTTCATAAGTATATGCTTTATATAAACTCATGCACTCACCACTGATGTGCAAACCTAATTAAACCTTTGAAATCCAAATGTTTGGATGCTGCTATGAAATAAGAAGTCTATAATATCGTTCCCCTTGTTATTAAATTTCTCTATCATACATATAAATCTACAAAGTAAACCATACTTGTTATTATACCAGATATTATTACCAAACAATACAATAAGAAAATAATCACCTTTCTCTAACACAACCATCACTAACACTTTCCTTGACTTGCTTGAGCTCCTTAGGCCCTAATGAAGAAGATGACTTTTCTTGAACATTCTTAGAAGATGAAACTTTTGTAGTTGCATTAAAACCAGCCAAGAACAATTGTTCTAAAGATGATTTCTGTAATAGCTATAAGAGTTCTTGCTGGAATGTTGACTTTAGACTAATAAGCCATGGCTTTTGACTAAAAGGCCAAGCCAAAAGCCTATCAACATCTATGAAGTTTTCAATTGAATGGCTGAAAAAGTCATGAAAACACCACAAATCAATTCACCAAAAGTTACCTAAACCTGCATTACATTACAATATAAAAGTAGTATAGAGAGATACATGTCTGTAATTATGTTCCCTATTCATGATACACTTTACAAATGTCTAAAAGTAATTATGTTCATTTGGCCTTTCTAGATTTGTCTGTATTATGTTCACTTTCTTATCTATAAATCTAATTTGATGAACATGGTGATGCAGATTGGTTGATGAACATGTTTAAGAAGTAAAATATTTCTTAAAGTGAATGAGAAATAAAATGGAATAAGAAGAAGGTGGTTTTGACTGTTGAATCTATGTCATTGGTTTAGTTTGAGCTTCACTTGGTTTCGAGAATAATTTAATATTCTCTACTTAAGAAGGCCAACCACATGAAGGTGGAAGCTCATTTGGCCCCTCCCCCCCTAACATCACTCTAAATTCTCCATTAACATCTAATAACATTCATTCATCCATTTTTGAAATATAACATTCAATCATTATAATCATATGATAACATTCATTAACACGTAAAATTCCTTAACACACAACATTCATGAATAATTCATTAACACATAAAATTCATTAACACACAACATTTATGAATAATTCATTAACACATCATTCATCAACATTACTATTACAAAATTACATCCATTAAGACAATGTTCTTTCATTAGCAAAAAATGTTAATTATAATCATTCATTTTTTGGTTTCTTGCTATTTTTTCAATGTAACTTCTAAGAGGAAGATCAATGTCCTCGGCATTCCCCTCCTCTACTGATTCTAATGCAAACACATGTATCCTCCTCATCTATTCAGGAACAGGAGGTCATTGCACCAAAGGGGGGTTCGCTGCAATAACAACTATGTCATGAGTTAAATTCACACCATTTTATATTAGTGAATTACAACTATTTAATTAAGTAAAAGAACTATAAATCAAAAAATTAATTTAAAAGAATATTTATGATATATAATATGATCATTTGGACATGCATGTATTGTTTGATACTCCATTCCAATATCTTTCATAATGGTAGATAATTCTCAGTACGAGCGAGGTAGAATGTTTGATGGTGGTAACAAACACTCACCTATCAACCTACAACCAGAAATATAATTTGTTAATATAAAGAATATTAATTGCTACATGATTCACCCAATGTTAATTACGACTAAAAAAATGAAAAAAGATGACATACCTTTACATACGTGTCATTGATACATTGGATAAACAATTCATAACCTTCAAGTTCACCAACAACAATACAACGGCAAGAAGAGTTGTTTGGGAGCCTTTGTATAGCGGCTTGTGTGCCTTCTCAAGTATATATAGGTAGATCAAGGTCTGCATCATCATCATCATCATCATCATCATCATCATCATCATCATCATCATCCTCGTCGTCATCGTTGTCATCGTTGTCGTGATCTTGTTCATCATCGTGATCTTCTTCCATACGATCACTACCTTCTACTTCTATATTCACACCTCCATGTTCCCTTATTTGGAAATCCACATTCTCTGGATTGTCATGGTCCATAACATGAAACCCAGGGTGGTTGACCTATATCAAAATGATGACCTTATATTAACCATGACCATGATGTCATCATCAAATCATGTCTTATGTATTTTATAACTTATCAAAATACATACCAATGGACGAAATTTGTTTCCCCATTCAATGTGACCATGCTGCCTACAATGTTCCTCAGCTGTTTTGATTAGATTTCTTTGAGTCTTTAAGCCCTTACAAATTTTGCAAGGACAATAAAATTTTCCATCACCATTTATTTTTAAGTTAGACCACAGTCTAGCAATTGTCTCCCTATTTTGTTGTGTGTTGATATCGTCAGACATGGTCTTTCTTGAATGGAATGACTCATTGGTGGAAGAAGGATGATTTGTTTGCAACCTGAAGATTCTATATCAAGTGTATTAAAATAACATCCAACATTAATAATCAAGTAAATTCTAGTAGGTTTATTTAATTTTGTTTGTTAAATTTTATTTTGAAAAGTAAGAATATCTAAATTAGCATAATGATTATGATACAAATTCAAGGACATAATGTTCACACTATTTGGAGTGCTCCTCCATCCCCCTATTTCATGATGATCTTGATTCTGCAATACTTCAACCTAATATGAATGGTTTTATTATAATTCACATTAAATTTTTAATAGTTCAATTTTTGACCATCAACATCAACACTTTATGTAGTGGTCATTAATGAACTTCCACCCAAGAAAAACTTTAGTAATTCATGGTTTTCTAAAATAATGTTAGGTGGTTTAGATTATCATGCAGTAGATCATATATATAATACTCATTAAAAAAATTAAAAAATTAAAAAATAATATTAGTATCCGTCCCCCTTGATAATGGGTTTGATCTTAATGTTTGTGGCATTGACATGTTGCATAAAGTCAACAAAATTCCAAGCTTATCCAACCCTATGATTCTCTCTCTATTTGTAGCTTTAACAATGTATCTTGACAATCCTTAAATACGAACACCTTACTTGTTATGATAGGTCTAGTTAGTTTACCTACACCTATACATGTCATTCTCGATACCCTTAATTATAATCTTCTTCTAGGGAGACTATGGTTGCATGCTATGCTATGCTATTTAAGTTCCTATTATGTCACACTATCTAAAATTATTAGCCTATCCTTTAAGGGCTCATTGTCATCCATGGTCAGACAATTTTGGTGCAATCATACTTTTTGAGCAACATAATAGCCTTTCTGATCCTTGCCTCTAGTCCTGGTGGACAAGGGCAGTGTTTTAATCTCCTATCCTTTCAAAGGATCCACTTTCTGATTGAGTCATATTTGTTTATCATGTGACATTCTTTCTTACAAATTTTTTTTTTTTTCTCAGGGATGCCCTCATATGGATGAGGTGTGTATCCTTGATCACAACCGCTTTCTTGCTTCATAGTGTATGTCTACTATAAAAAAATCCCTTAGAAAAATTTAAAGATAAGAAGAAACTAAAACATAAATATGCAGATGAGCCCTATAAAATAAGTTGTGCACACACTTTAAATGTAAAGCGCAAGATGGATAGTGAATTAAAGGAGTACAAATTTGCGAGAAAAAAATGTGAGAATAGGTCATGGATTCAAAATTGTAAGAAATGATGAATTAACCAAATAAAATGATGATGAAAGTATGAATGGAGAAGGTAAAATAAAGGATCAACAATAGGTAACTAAGAAAAGAAAACTCATGAAATGGAAGAAAGGAAAGGGAACCCATCAAAGGGTGCTAGAAACAAATTACATGGTGGATAGTGAAATAGGGGAGGTGGGAGGACAACCTATTCCAAAAAGAATAAAAACCTTTAAAGATAGAGTCTATTGAGCCTCATGAGAGAAAAGGAAATAAGGATGAATAAAACAAAAATTGAAAACTATTTCATCAAATGTGGAATGCATATTTCATGAGATAGAAGAACATAGCAACCAACGGTCAAAAGAGAATGGATTAATGTTGAGGGTTTCTTATCATAATGAACCTTTGAAAAAGGAGTCATCTTGTTGGCCTCCATTTGTATCTTATACATCCAATTCATTTAAGTTTTTCTGCTATACTAAGTCTCTTGACACTATAGCTAGATGACAAGGATCTCCATTAGAGTGCTTTCACTACAACATTTGGGGTCAAATTTCGACGCCAATTTGCGATGCCACTACAATTTGTGTTTGTTTTTTATGTTTTTTTTGCAAGTTCCCCCAACAGTATCATAATAGCAACACTATTGTTGTAATTGCGACACCCATTTGGTTATAAACAAAAAAAAGAAAAAAAGAAAGTGTCATTTGTAATTTGTGAATTCAAAAAGTTGTCACGAAGATGACATTGAAATTTTGCATGACATGAAGAGGGGATTCAAGTTTGGCATGTGCGAAGAGGCTGCCACTGTGTGGGAAGAGGGCACTAGCATTTGAGGTAGCCATTTGAGCTTTGTCTTCTCATTAAATCAATTTCAGTGTCATTGTTTACATCTTAATTAGCATTTGGAATGCTTGATGACCCGTGAGCTTTGAGAGCTATTACCTTCAATGCATTGTGTGAAGTGTTTGATCTCTCTTTATTTGTTTTGTTAATGATATTCACTATGTGGTACTCCCTGTTTATGATCATTTCATGAGGAAATGTCTAGATGGATCACAGGCTTCAATCTAGGG
The DNA here is from genome assembly GCA_027943335.1 of Chamaecyparis obtusa. Classification (NCBI taxonomy): domain Eukaryota; kingdom Viridiplantae; phylum Streptophyta; class Pinopsida; order Cupressales; family Cupressaceae; genus Chamaecyparis; species Chamaecyparis obtusa. The sequence goes on along the minus strand of BSBK01000227.1, from coordinate 1,504,524 downwards.
CATCATACATAGTTCATGAGATCACTGTTTAATACTGGCATTATTTACATCTTATCATTTGGAATGCTTGATGACCTGCAAGCTTTGAGAGCTAGGGCATCATTTCTATTACCTTCAAGGCATTGTATGAAGTGTTTTATCTCTCTTTATTTGTTTTTCTATTGATATTCACTATGTGGTACTCCCCGTTTATGATCATTTCATGAGGAAATGTCTTGATGGCTCACGGGCTACAAGCTAGGGCATCATACATTGCTCATGGGTTCAGTGTTTAATAATGGCATTGTTTACATCTTATCATTTGGAATGCCTAATGACCTACAAACTTTGAGAGCTAGGGCATCACTTCTATTACCTTCAAGGCATTGTGTGAAGTGTTTGATCTCTCTTTATTTGTTTTGTTGTTGATATTCACTATGCGGTACTCCTCATTTATGATCATTTCATGAGGAAATGTCTTGATGGCTCGTGGGCTGCAAGCTAGGGCATCATACATTATTTAAGAGCTCACTGTTTAATACTAGCATTGTTTATATATTTTCATTTGGAATGCTTGATGACCCACGAGCTTTGAGAGCTAGGGCATCGTTGCTATTACCTTCAAAGCATTGTGTGAAGTGTTTGATCTCTGTTTATTTTTTTTGTTGTTTATATTCACTATGTGGTACTCCCTTCTTATGATCATTTGATGAGGAAATGTCTTGATGGCTTGTAGACTACAAGCCATGGCATCATACATTGTTCATGAGGTCACTGTTTAATACTAGCATTGTTTACATCTTTGCATTTGGAATGCTTGATGACCTGCGAGCTTTGAGAGCTAGGGCATCATTTCTATTACCTTCAAGGCATTGTGTAAAGTGTTTGATCTATCTTTTTTTGTTTTTCTATTGATATTCACTATGTGGTACTCCCCGTTTATGATCATTTCATGAGGAAATGTCTTGATGGCTCGCAAGCTGCAATCTAGGGCATCATACATTGTTCATGAGCTCACCATCTAATACTCGCATTTTTCATGAGCTCACTATTTAATATCTGGCATCATACAAACATACATTAATACATTTACTATTTTGAATTTGAGCTTGGGCATCATGCAATGTTATTGTTGTCATTGCATGCTTGCTGCTATTGTGCACCATATATTGTTTTATACACTGTTTATTTCATTGAGACCATGAGCTAGGCATTTGTAATGTATTTTCTATTATTCAATCAATGCTACCATATTATTGAGTCTATCTATTGCTTGACTATGCACATGCATAATTGTAGATGAGGATCAGTAATATGTTGCCAAGCATTCCTTAGATCCTTTGGATCTAACCCCATCTTTTCCTTCCTTGCAGGTTTTGGATCATACAAGAGCATGCTAGATTGAACCCTGGGTCAACACTTCATTACTTCAGGCAATGTCTAGTACCTTCATTATTTATGTTCATCCACTTATGTATGTTTTCATTCATTCATATTCTTCCAAAATTTGGCTATTAGTGACCATATAGGACCATTCTTGATGTTTTTGGGTCATTTGATGAAAAGATGTAAATAGGGACATCGATAATAAAATAGGGATATCTTAATAGGGATATATTAAGATTAATATCGTAAGTAAAAACATTACACAGTGGCATTTAGATTAAGTACAATATGAATTCACGTGCCTTTAATAATGATACACTTTTGAAATTATCACTCATTGGTCATTTGACAATTCAAGATATAAGTATCAGAATATAAACTGTTGTAAAAGTAAGAAACCCATATGTATCTATCATCATTTAATACAAAATATAAAAGTATTCCACAGACACACAATTTCTATTATAACAACCATCCTCTAATCCCATTGTGTAGTAGTCTCAAGGTAAGAACAATTTACTTAAGACATCATATAAGTATCATCCTATTTGAAACTTGTAACACCTAATTCTATCCTAGACTCCAAATTTGGTCCTAAGGCTTATTAGGTCTTTTAGGACTGATTACACATTCACCATTCTTATTGCATGAAATGACCTCATAGGCCATTATAAGTGCCAAAATCCTCTAGTTGATGTCTTTGGATATCTTTATAATCTCTAATGGCTCCAAGTGTGTCTTCATAGGTATTTGGGTTTCTTTGTGTCTTCTCATTAAGTGTTGCCATTAAAATATATCACTCCTCTTGTTATATAATGTATATGCATAGTTGTTTAAAATGCCATACTTATTGCTCTTAAATATTATTACCATTTCACTCAAATTTACATGACATTAAAGCCATGCCCACAATGTATACATATGTGTAAGTATAGAAGAAGCTGGATTCTGAAACTATTGGAAAAAAACAAAAAACTATACCAATAGTAGCTTACGAGAAACTATACTTCTGCTTACCACACCATACCTCAGCATTATAATGCTTATCATTTTAAAGCTTCAATGAAGCTTCATACCATGTAGAATCTACAAATTTGTATGAAACATTGATTTAGGCTAGAGGTAAACTACATGTGTCATGTAAACAACATGGTTGAATGCAATCTCTTTTGCATGTTTTCGAGAGTTTTCCCACCAATACAAGCGTAAATAATGCATTGAATGTAATCTACGAACACTGCATGGTATGAAATTTTTCTGAAGCTTGAAATATATCACTCCTCATGTTATTGTCAAAATTAAATTCAAATATTTATGAAAACATTTATTCTTGTAGACTTAAGATATCCTTATCTCAATAATAAAACAATCTTGCATAATAGATTTTGAATCACATTAACACACACCCATATTATTCTATAGCATAGTTCATTTTAGAAGTGTATGGCTTGACTATGCACATGCATAATTGTAGATGAGGATTAGTAATAGGGTGCCAGGCATTTCTTAGATCCTTTGGATCTAACCCCATCTTTTCCTTCCTTGCAAGTTTTTGATCATACAAGAGCATACCAGATTGAAGCCAGGGTCAACACTTCATTACTTCAGGAAATGTTTGGTACCTTCATTATTTATGTTCATCCACTTATGTATGTTTGTATTCATTTATATTCTTCTGAAAGTTAATATTTATGAGCTCAAATTCAAAACTGTATGTGTGTTATTTTATTACTAATGTCCCTATTTGATGTCCCTATTTTATTACTAATGTCCCTATTTGATCTAATAGCATCAATATAACAAATAGAGCAACGACCAATCAAATAGGGACATGAGGTGATCAAACAGTGAGCTCGTAAAACAATATATTTAGTCTTAATAAAATCTTATAAAATAACATATATTGTGTGAAGTGTTTGATCTCTCTTTATTTGTTTTGGTGTTGATATTCACTATGTGGTACACCTCATTTATGATCATTTCATGAGGAAATATCTTGATGGCTCATGGGCTACAAGCTAGGGCATCATACATTGTTCATGAGCTCATTGTTTAATACTGGCATTGTTTACATCTTTTCATTTGGAATGGGTGATTACCTGCGAGCTTTGATAGCTAGGGCATCATTTCTATTACCTTCAAGGTATTGTGTGAAGTGTTTGATCTCTCTTTATTTGTTTTGTTGTTTATATTCACTATGTGGTACTCCCTGTTTATGATTGTTTCATGAGGACATGTCTTGATGGCTTGTGAGCTGCAAGCTAGGGCGTCATGCATTGTTTATGACCTCACTGTTTGAGTACCTCATGTCCCTATTTGATTGGCTGGTAATCAAACAGCGGGCTCATAAACAATGCATGATGCTTGAGCTCAAATTCAAAATAGTAAGTGTATTATTTTATTAAGACTAAATATATTATTTTATTAAGATTTTATTAAGACAATATTTTTGGTTAGTTTTATGTTGTTTTATAACATTTTATTAAGACTAAATATATGATGTAAACTCATAATTATACTTGATATATATATATATATATATATATATATATATATATATATATATATATATATATATATATATATATATATATATATATATATATATATATATATATATATATATATATATATATATATATATATATATATATATATATATATACTCTTCAAAGGAGGAATTATGAAATATAGTTGTAGTTATCTCTTCTATAATGATGGAGGAGTGAAAGGTAATGATCAATGAGGTTGTTGCTATTAGATCATACATTAACACACTTTTTGTTTTTAATTTGAGCTTGGGGATCATGAAATGTTATTTTTGTCATTGCATGCTTGCTATTGTTGTGCACCATATATTGTTTTATACACTGTTTATTTCATTGAGACTGTGAGCTTGGTTTTTCTTTCACAAGTGTATGGCTTGACTATGCACATGCATAATTGTAGATGAGGATTAGTAATAGGATGTCATTCATTGCTTAGATATTTTTAATCTAACCTCCATCTCTCTTTTCTTTCAAGGTTCTAGATCACACAGGGGCACACTAGATTCATACCCAGGTCAAAAATTTATCACTTCACGCAATGTCTAACACCCTTATTATTTATGTCCATCCTCTTATGTATGCCTGTACTCTTGCATTTTCTTCTAAAAGTTATTTTCCTTGTATAGTATATACAATTTATTTTTCATATATATACATGCAATCTTTAGATGCAAAAATTTCTTTATTAAAAAAAAATCTAAGAATTATCTAGTCTATTATGACTCAACTAATACATACCAGTTAAAATAGACCTAAATAAGGGTCACCTACATTAATGCAACTGCATTAAAACCTTTTCCCATCTGGGTTTGAAACCATTCATAATCAATGGTAGGACTCAGAGAAGATAAATTAGTTTCAAATGCCTACTACAACCTTTCCAAGAGATAGAGTGATTTTATCTCATGTGTAATTTTAAACCTATGGTGTTTCTTTTCAATTTTTTTCTCATATTTCTCTCAATATTTTGAGTGAAAACACATTTCACTCGGTTTGTGTCATCTCAAGTTTGCAATCTAATCATGATTTTATCATGATAGTAATCCCAAATCCCCCCTCAAACAATTGATTATAACAAGAACTTTTTGAGCACATGTCTATTAGGACCCATATATAGATAGAGTTATAATTCAAAGAGAAATCATTCTTATCAATTAAATACAAATAAAATATGTATAATGGGCTATACTTAACAAAGTTCAATGAATATAAGGAAATCAAAAACTTACTTGCATATGAGGTCCCCACCTCTTTTTAACGCATGCTTTAGCTGCACTTACTCTCTAATCTCATTCTTCAAATTTTGTTTGTATATATTTCTCATCACGATTTCCACCTTTTGACAAGATACTACCATAGCCACATCCATGAATATTTTTATCCTAGATTTTGAAACAAGATACAAATAATAAATTTCAGCAAAGGATATTATTAAAAATTCATAACACCTTGAGGTAATATATGGACCCTTAACATACTAGAGTTCTTTGAAAAGTATTTGAGTACATCATGTGTAGATTTTGTATATGTTTGGGGAACACCAAGCATTAAATCAGTAAAGGTTCAAACTTTAGACAACATTATCAAGAAATTTTCTAAACATTGATTGGAAACAAATAAGTCTTCATTTATGATACTAATAGATGACTGTGAAGTTTTAACTACTTGAAACTATGCTTAGTTGGTCCAACAAATTAGAAAATTTCAGCATGCTCCAACAATTTAGAAGAGTTGTATGGTATTTCCATAATATACATTTTATTTCAATGGCATATCCAGAAAGAATTTCTATAAATTAAGGAAATATAAAAGATGTGATTATTCAAATGTGCTAAATAAATAACAAAAATAAATACAGAAAGGACCAAAGAATTTACCTTCAAACTAGAAAAATAACTATCTAGATTAATTTTATTCTGAAAAATCCCACACACAAATAACAATGCCTTTGCAATGAGACATGAGAAATAAAAGTCAATATCTTAAAGCAGACTGAAATTCTAAAATAAAATCTATGGACAAAGCATTCAACTTAGCTTGTATGGTAATTTTATATGAACAGATGCATCTCATAATAAAATGTAAATGTAAGCTTCTTACAAAACTTCTAGACTCTTGTTTTTTGTGCTTCAGATTTACTATTTATTCAAATCAAAAACATAAATTCTCATCCTCTTTCACATTATCTAATAGCATCAAAATCATAGCTGAAAAAACTTAAGCTATTTATTAGAAAAAAACTGTGGCTGCTACAGATAGATTCTAGCAGGAAAAAGCTTGAATAGAGTTTTGGAAGATTTTGAACTTTCTGCCTTAATATCTTCTATCCAAGACATAAAGTTATCCTGACATTTGACATGACATAAAAATATTTCTTAGCATAATGTAGAAGAATACATTAAACCTCCAAGTTGCAAGAGTTATTCAAAACATGAATCAGAGAACCTATAAAGAAATTATACAAAGAATGGCAAGTCTAGAAGAGGTGCAAGACTATTGCCAATTTTTCAAGTTGAATAACTACCAAAAATTCATTGTGAATTTGCCATGTGATATGATCAGAAATGAAAGTCTCATTGTAAGTCATCATATATTGTTCACAAGTTTTTTTAAAATGGCCATATAGACTATCAAATTCTAGGCTTGTCTCACATTGGTAAAAAACAACTATGCGGTACTCCCCGTTTATGATCATTGCATGAGGAAATGTCTTGATGGCTCGCGGGCTGCAAGCTAAGGCATCATACATTGTTTATGAGCTCACTGTTTAATACTATCATTGTTTACATCTTATCATTTGGAATGCTTAATGACTCGCAAGCTTTGAGAGCTAGGGCATCATTGCTATTACCTTCAAGGCATTGTGTGAAGTGTTTGATCTCTCTTTATTTATTTTGTTGTTGATATTCACTATGCGTTACTCCCTGTTTATGATCATTTCATGAGGAAATGTCTTGATGGCTCGCGGGCTGCAAGCTAGGGCATCATAGATTGCTTATGAGCTCAATGTTTAATACTGGCATTGTTTACATCTTTTCATTTGGAATGCTTGATGACCCGCGAGCTTTGAGAGCTAGGGCATCGTTGCGATTACCTTCAAGGAATTGTGTGAAGTGTTTGATCTCTCTTTATTTGTTTTGTTGTTGATATTCACTATGTGGTACTCCCCGTTTATGATCATTTCTGGAGGAAATGTCTTGATGGCTCACAGGTTGCAGCTAGGGCATCGTACATTGTTTATGAGCTCATTGTTTAATATTGGCATTGGTTACATCTTTTCATTTGGAATGCTTGATGACCCATGAGCTTTGAGAGCTAGGGCATCATTGATATTACCTTCAAGGCATTGTGTGAAGTGTTTGATCTCTATTTATTTGTTTTTCTATTGATATTCACTATGTGGTACTCCTCGTTTATGATCATTTCATGAGGAAATGTCTTGATGGCTCACGGGCTGCAAGCTAGGGCATCATACATTGTTTATGAGCTCACTATTTAATACTGGCATTGTTTACATCTTTTCATTTGGAATGCTTGATGACTTGTGAGCTTTGAGAGCTAGGGTATCATTTCTATCACCTTCAAGGCATTGTGTGAAGTGTTTGATCTCTCTTTATTTGTTTTGCTATAGATATTCACTATGTGGTACTCTTTGTTTATGATCATTTCATGAGGAAATGTCTTGATGGCTCGTGGGCTGCAAGCTAGGGCATCATACATTGTTTATGAGCTCATTGTTTAATACTAGCATTGTTTACATCTTTTCATTTGGAATGCTTGATGACCCATGAGCTTTGAGAGCTAGGGCATCATTGCTATTAGCTTCAAGGCATTGTGTGAAGTGTTTGATCTCTCTTTATTTGTTTTGTTATTGATATTCACTAAGTGGTACTCTCCATTTATGATCATTTGATGAGGAAATGTCTTGATGGATCATGAGCTACAAGTTAGGTCATCATCCATTGCTCATGAGCTCACCATTTAATACTGGCATTGTTTACATCTTATCATTTGGGATGCCTAATGACCTACGAGCTTGGAGAGCTAGGGCATCACTTCTATTACCTTCAAGGCATTGTGTGAAGTGTTTGATCTCTCTTTATTTGTTTTGCTATTGATATTCACTATGTGGTACTCCCCATTTATGATCATTTCATGAGGAAATATCTTGATGGCTCACGAGCTGGAAGCTAGGGCATCATATATTGTTTATGAGCTCACTGTTTAATATCTGGCCAGGCCATGTAAATGGTACTAGGCCAACCAAGTCAGCCCAAAAAAATGTGTCATGTTTATTTTTATCAAATACACTTGTTCACCATTTTGTTCTTGTTCTTCACACAAATATTGTATCAAAAGTAATTATAAATAATGATTCAAAGAAAAAAGAAACAACTACAATAGATCAGACCCCAAAAGAATATAGTAAACTACAATAGGTCACAGTCTCAATTGATTAAACAGTGTATAAAACAATATATGGTGCACAACAACAGCAAGGATGCAATGAAAACAATAACATTGCATGATGTCCGAGCTCAAATTCAAAACAGTAAGTGTGTTAATGTATGATCTAATAGTAGCAACCTCACTGATCATTACCTTTCACTCCTGCATCATTATAGAAGAGATAACTACCTACAACTAGGGCATCATGCATATTTTATGAGCTCACTATTTGAGCATCGAATGTCCTTATTTTATTGGTCAATGCTCAAATAGTGAGCTCATAAATAATGCATGATGCCCTAGGTTGATGGAAATAACATGCTCATAAATAGTGTATAAGACAATATATGGTGCACAACAGCAGCAAGCATGCAATGACAGAAATAACATTGCATGATGCTCGAGCTCAAATTCAAAATAGTAAGTGCATTAAATGTCTTACTTATGTCCCTATTCAGTTTTAATTTTGTAGTGAATTCATGATTTATAATTTAGTTGTAGCAGCTCAATGTGTTTGAGCTCAATAATACCCCTTACTTGGTTTTCTAAAAACCTTTTGGCAAAATCTGTCACAAAATGAGAAGCTATGAGAAGGTGACATGAAGCTAATGAAAGGAGGCATCTCCAATTTGTTTTGCAGATAGATACATTAAGGATCATGTCAGATAATACAAGAGAATTTGATCAAAATAGGGAGACAATCGCTAGATTGTTGTCTAACTTTCAAAGAGAAGGCGATAACAAATGTTATTGTCCATGCAAGAGTTGTAATGGCTTAAAGACAAGAAGAATCAAAATCAAAACAACAAATAGACATTGTAGGGAGAATGGTCACATGGAAGGAGGGTTTGATTATAATCCAGTGGTAAGTTGTTTGTTATATTGTTTTCATAATTAATATACATATGAACCATGGAAGGAGGTTTGATTATCATCATTTTTATATAGGTCGATATCCCTAGTGTGAATATAGAGGAACGTGGAGGTGTGAATATTGAATTTGAAGATTATGATCCCATGGAAGATGACGATCATGTGCAAGAAAACACATTTGAAGATGATGGTATGAATGCATTGATTGTTGACACATTTGGTACTGGTGTTGCTGGTGCTATTTCTGCTACTGATGAGGATGACATTGACAACATCCATGATATACCTCTACTTGAGAAGGTGGACACGACCCTTTACGAAGGCTCCCAATCTACTCTTCTCTCTGTTGTATTGTTGTTTTTGAAATTGAAGGTTATGAATGGTTTATCCAACATAGCAATGTCACGTATGCTAAGGTTTATCATATATGTCATATTAGTCTATAAAAGGTGAAACATGTACCATTAAGATTGTTTATAGTAATGACTTATATTATTTGTTGTAGATTGATAGGTGAATTTCTATTACCACCATAGAATGTTCTCCCTCACTCATACTAAGAATTATGTGCCATTATGAAACATATTGGAATAGAGTATCAAACAATAGATGTTTGTCCTGAAGATCATATTACTTTATTATAAAGAACACAAAAATGCAACAAAATGCCCTGATTTCAATACAAGCAAATATCAAGATGATCAAGTGACAAAAAGGTGCCTCGCAAGGTTCTTTGTCACATCCCCATTATTCCATGTCTGAAATGATTATTTAGGTGCAATAGCTTGGCACAATTTATGGATTACCATGCACGTGACAGGAGTCAAGATGACATCATTTGAATGCCCGCACATGGTTCTGTTAGAAATAGGGAATACTGAGAGGGGGGTGAAACAATATTCTATAAACTTTATCTTTTGCCCAATTATGGATATAATAGATTCTCTTTATACATGCATAACATAAGAAGCTAAACAACATGCAAAACAATAAAGAACTCATATCACATTATTTGTTCTCGAGGAAACCCTGGCCAAGGGAAAACCCCAGTCGGGATGGTACCCACAAATATCCACTAATCAAAAGTATCATGTTAAGGATGTTGACCTTGTTAGGAGTCTATTACAAGCATATAGTGTATCAGTCCTTATTAAGGTACTATAGGCCTTGTTAGAAGCCTCAACCATGTTAGGCGTTGTAGTACAAAATGTGATTACCAGATGAGCCCACTGCCCAAACAAGTAATGTACAATATACATTGATTACAAAAATACGTTAAGGTACATAACCTTATACTTCTTTCATCAATATCTCTTCACTTCTCTTTCACTATCGCTATTACATATGCTTCATATACTTCACATCATATCACTGCTTCATTATATTTCAATACTACTACTTCATAGTTTGCAATACTTCCTCTAACTTTACAATTACAATTACATTTATAAAAATAACTTTATCCAAGAGTTAACATCTAGGATTTCATCCCTTTATATTGTTAAGTCATTAATTTGATAAAAAAAAAAATAATCCCTTAACTCTTTACTAGTTCTGTCTTCATATTATGTCCTGTCGGCTTCACACTATCTTCGGTAAAACTATCATAACTTCTTCCATAAATTTCATACTGACTTGCACTTTGAGATAGGTGATCAATAGACATCATAGAGTCTATTTTAAAGTGTTCAAGCACTAAAATTACTCTAGTCAATGTCGTAAACAAAAACTGTGTCTAGGTTCACTAGAAAAACACTGTCTCACACTTAGATAAATTTGCAATGCGCTCTATCATACTTTCTCTCTAACTTGTGTGATCTTCATGTGGATCATATGTTTCCATAATGATAACATCTATGTAATCAACTTAGCCAAATTTCCAACAATCTCCCCATTTGTCATTGGTGGCAACATATGAGAAAATTGGCTAAGTGTACAACTCAAAATCTCAAAAATTGTTCAAAATTGTGGCCACAGTATAAAATATATACTATCTTTATAACTCCTCAAAAAAATGATTATCTCAGATATATTACTCCCCCTAGGAGTAAAAATCCTTATCATATACTATCAATTTTCTTCTATATATCTCTCCCCCTTTAACAACAATGACAAAATAAGGTAGGGAGGGTTACAAAATTGTATCACAAAAAGTTATACCTCAATTCATTTATTGCAAAGCCGATAGGCTTGCAACACAATCTGCAAAATCTATCTTCATGGCTTCTATCTCCTTCTCCCATGATTTCTTAATGGAATCTACCACATTAAGTAGTGTGCTCGATCCATAGGAAGCTATTTCACATGCTTGGAGGTTTTCAAAGTTAAATTTCTAAAAAGATGTCTTAGTTGAAAGACATTCTTCCAACTGCTCTTCAACAGTGCTCAACTTCATAGAAGCATGCTCTCTCAAAAGAGTTTATCTTCTCCATTTCTTGTCTCTCTCATCTTGCACAACTTTGATTTCATCATAAAGTTTTTGAGCTTTCTTCTTAGCATCACATACCTTCACATTGGGGCTAGATAGAACGTTTGTTTCATTCAAAATTTTTGCTTCCTTCAAATTTGTCTTCTGATCTTCTTCAGTTGTCAAGGTCTCTAATTTTGTACACTGTATGTACAAAGATTTTCCTATTTCCAAATGCCTCCTCAAATCCTTGATACAGATATCAAGAGTGTTGATATCATTTCTAATATTCTGACTAATGTTCAAAAGCATTCTAGCCTCATAGGTTGCTTGTGCTTTCACTTTTTCAATATCAGCTAGGTTTGTGAATTCATTATCAAAGGTGCTCATTACCTTCTTTGCTTTCTCCATGGGGTCTACTTCTAAAATTTGTGTAGTTATAGTACTTTGTAACTTCTCAGTTAGTTCTTTCAGACACCCTTCAAGACTCTTCACTCTCTTATTCTTACCAATGATTTTATTCAAGGATGTGATCAATTCCAACTGATCATCATCATCTACTTCTTTTCCCAAATGCTCAATCATAGATCCAATTTGAGTCTTCTTTCCAATCTTAGAAGTAAGACTGATATCTTCTTTGGTGGGAATGGGAACTTGTTCCTCTATTAATGGTGGTTCCATAACTGTGGTCTCTGCCATCTCTTCTTCTTTTGTAGCTTCCTATTCTTCAAAGCCTGAATTGTCAACAATGTTCTCCAAATTATTGAATACATTTTCATCAATATCCAAGGTGACTTTTGTACCTTCTACATTCATTGTTTCATCTTCAATATTAATAGCTAGAGAAGAGGTAATGTCCTCTTGTACTTTCTCACTTGCTTTCTCTACTGCAACTGATGATTCTCCAACATATTATGCCATAACCTTGATAATAGCCTGTTCTATCTCAAAATTTATTTCTTCATACTTGCCTCCCATAATCTAAATTGTTTTCCTTTTGGTTCTCAGATGGGTGCTTAGGGATTTCATGATCTGATTGAAATGATTTTCATCTCTTATTTCACAAAGCTTCCTCACAAGCTTTTCTCTGATAGTTGTGTCCTCCTCTGATGCTCTCTTCTTCCTATTTACAAGTTTTTTATATAGATCATCAAGTATATGTCCTTGAATAGTATCAAACTTCTTTCCAGTCAAAATCATATGCTTCAAAACTACATTCTCTAGATTAAGTCTGTTAGTATAATCATAAAGATCATAATATTTTTTCATTCTTGCAAAGTCACCATTCTCAATGATTTTCTCATTAAGATTTTCAACTTTTGGTTTCCAATCTTTCTTCTTAGTAGTGACATCATCTTTTACTTATGCAATCTTTCTTGGAATTGATTGCACTAGAGTTTTATGTCTCTTTCCTAGTCCAGTAGCACTTTCCTTTATTCTTTTGCTAGGTGTGGAGGAAGTGGATCTAGTAGACATCTTTGCTTCTATGCCCTTCGTAGGTACTTCCACTTTCACCTTTACTTGTGGTTCTTCTTGTTGTACTATAATTGATGATAAAGAATGGATAGAAAAAACTTCTTTTTGTCCACTCTCTCTGATTGTTGTTGCTGTCTACTTTGCTACCAAAAAATCTCGCTCTGTCATTCATGTATCTTTTAGGATTTTCTTAATAGTGCTCTCAACTCTCTTCTTAGACTACTTCTCTTCAATTAGAATCTTTTTGAAGTTTAAGTTCTCCTCAAAGGTTCCAAATCTATTACACCGAGTGTCCAACTTACACTTAAGTAATCTGCTAACATACTCTTTAGTCTCTACCTCAGATATCTCATAGCCAAGAGGGTCTATGAACTCTATTCTAGGCTCCATTGCTTCAATGTAGGTAAAGTCAATATCCACAATAAAAAATATATCATCTCTATATTTTTCAACAAGAGACTTAGGGCTCCTTGATCTGCTAGACACAATATTCTAAAATATCTTAGTAACAAGTACTACACTCTCATTTACACTGTCAATAACATGTCTTCTATATACTAGGTTAATCCTTTCCATTGTAGTTTGTCCATCATTCCAGTCATTTCCTATGGTGTAAGGAAATCTCCTCAAAAGATGAAAGAACATATATGTGATGAGGGATGAGAACCTAAACTGTGTATACTTAGTTTTCTTGATCTTCTCCAAGTTCTCAAATAATTGAATTCTTAGAATTTCACACATATCAAATGGTACCCTATCGACACACATTAGATAGGCTGCATGTACCATTCCATCTATCATGTCATCCTCTCTTCAATTTTCACAAAACTTAGTAGTTAGGATCTTTCATAAGTATCTCATATCATCTTGTTTGATCTTACTATTCACAATTCCTCTACCATTATAGGATGAGTTTGTGTTGTCAATGACTATTTTCCTCATATTTTTCTCATTAAAAGGAATAGCTCAAGTTTTAGATAATCCAGTGACTTTATGAATCAAATCATCTGTAATATCTATCACTCTATCTTCTAGCCAAAACTTTCCATTATGAATTATGCTCAAGATAATCTTATTGCATTCTTCATTATCAAATTCATACTATAATCCATACTTAACAATTTCATTATGTTCCAAATATTCAAAACCTTGTTTCAGTGTCATATCCTGATTGTAAATCTTCTGATATTCATCTGTGAAATCAATATCATTCACTGTCTCTAGTTGACATCCAAGATAACTTCTGACATTTTCTAAGTGTAACACTTCATCTGGTACGGATGATAATGCAAACCTAGGGTCATCTTCCAAGGCTTCTACTAGTTCCCTTTTAAATTTAGGTCTATTCTTATCTTTGACATTGTGTATTAAGGAAACATCCATGATTTCTTCAAATTCCTTTACTGATTCAAAGATTTGTCAAGTAAAATACCTTAATTTCATGATTTTAGGGGCTTGCATAGATTCAGCACAAAATTCTTCTCCAAATCCTTGCAAAATGCTTTTAATCACTGCTCTTTGATCTCCTTGAGACTTGAATTCTCTTTGATGATAAAATAATATTGATCATAACCTTTTATTAATTCAATCTCACTTAGAATTGACATTGCATTCAATTCTTTTGCTGCTTCTTTCCAAAAAGTTGTCTTTGCTAACCTGCAAAACTTAAAACTTCTTGCGATCTCGCAAAACATAATATTTTTCTTTGCACTCTTAACCATAGCATTAGAACATCATAAAATACCTTGCATTAACTATGCAAGACTCAGTTCATCACATATCTACATCTACACTAAATCTAAGTTCCTATTCTACTACAATTTACATAAATTAAGTACTTTGAGATAGGTCAAGTAAAGATTCATTCTTACCTTTCAATACTTCACCTTCCTAATTACCTTTAATGTTGAATATGTCTCCTTGATCTAGCCTTTTGATAAACTTCACTTCATCTGAATTACTACAGCATCCTTTCTGACTGTTACTTCCATCTTCATTTCTTCTTGCATGATTTCTGGGGTTAGGATTAGGATGAAAAACTCTATTGTTCATTCTGTAAAACTTTGTTGTATGTCCAATATTATTGCATATTTGACAAAAAATTCCATTGTTTCCATATCTTGGTCCAGGTTGATTGATTTGTGATCTACAGTTTCTAGCAATGTGTCCAATCTTGTTGCATCTATAACATACTACTCCATTTCTTTTGTTCATATCTTCAGTAGGTTTCTTATCTCCATTTTTAGTATTCCTAGACATTTTACTACCATCATTATTGTCAACAAATTTAGGTTTCCTACATTCAATAGCTCTATGTCCAAAACCATGACAATTGTAACAATAACCATTAAGAGGTTTAAAATGTTTACCTGTGCAATCTCTCTTCATATGACCAATAGTATTACAAGCAAAACATCTACCTTTGAATTCACTTTGCATACCTTTGGGTGATTCTTCTTGCTTCGGTGATTCTTCTTCTTTAGGTGTATCTTTAGATTTGTTGATCTCATCAGGCTTGTTCTCATCTATGCTTTCAGATATTTTCAGATCTGGTTCCTTGCCTTCATCATTTTCTTTATAAGTGTTGAATCCAAGACCAGTCTTATCATAGAATGGTTTTTGATAAGATATTTGTTCATCAATATTCTAACTAGTTGAATATAGCCTTTCAAGTTGTTGTTTGGATTGAGTCGGTTCACCTTTCACAATCTTATTGTATTTCTCAAGTTCATCATACTGCAAATTGACTTTCTCAAGTTCAGATGTTACTTTAGAAAGTTTAGATTTTAGTCCTTCATTTTCAGTCTTTAGACTTTCATTCTCAGATTTCAGATTTGCTTCATTATTGCCATTTCCATCTTTCAAACCAAGCTTCAATTTTTCTATCTTCATTTTATGCTTAAGGATTTCATTTTCCTTTTCTAAATTGTCATCACTATCTTCAATAAAAACTTCAGATTCCTTTTCAGATCTCAAATCTTCCAATTTGTTTTTCAGTTTCTCAATGAGGTTCTTTGCATCACCATACTTTATTTTCAAATTATTTTTTTATATACGAAGTGTTGGCTCTTTTCCTTGGAGGACCAAGCTTGAATCAAATAGTTGGGCTTAGACTCATATGTTAGGCACTCAAGCTTGACAAGAAAAACACACCAATTGATGAGGATAGAGAGAGATCCTCCTTCTTCTTTGAGCTCCACATTCCAGGTGGGTATTGCCTTATCTGCACACTCAAGACACCTCATGATAAAACCAAAGGCCTGCAGACAGATTAATGTGGAATAGCAAACAATCTCCTATAGTTATCCTATACCCCAATGATAGAAAGTCTCATGCAATAGCCCTACTTGCATGGAATGAGATTGAAAGCTAGAAACCTATCCTAACAACATGAAAGGGAAAGGGTGGCACTAAAAGTAAATGATTTTGAATGGATTTGAATGGACCCCTGAGATACCCTAAGTCTCTAATAGACCATTGCCTTGTCCAATAGGCCACAAAGTCAAATACCCTACTGTAAGAGACAGTTATGAAACAAGAACACAACACACTCACCCTGACCAGATCATACATTACCAAACCACCTGTGCACCCAAATATGTTATCACTTATCCAAAGGAAGACCTAGGAACAAGTAATATATTAACCAGCATCCACTAGAAGACAAGCATGATGCATCTTTCATACCCCAGCCCATACATATCTGAACACCAGTCCTAGACTCAGTTGCTTCTGTGAAAACAACTCTATTGTAGACACTCACTGGAAATGCAAGTAGAAAGAGTACACACCCTTGATGCTATAATCTATAAGTCTAAAACCCAAATGGAGACAATCTGATACAAGAACAAGTATGCTACAATCTCATACATAAGACATCTGTTACAATATGCATTGTATTCTCTGAACCAACAAGGAGAGAGGAACACTGTATATGCAGATAGAAGGAGAAAATTTACAGGAAAAAGACCCTTCACATGGAACCAATTCTCCTAAAAAATTTTTAGAAGAAGGAACCCTTACAAAGTCAAAAAATTGACTACTTATACCACTAGCATCCTTGGAATTCTCTAGGAGAATGCAACAAGCTTAGGGACAGCTAGGGCTAGGGTTTCAACAAAATTTCAAAAACACTACTGGAGGGAAAACTAGCACCAATCTATCAGCAACAAGAATGATCTTCGCACTTGAGAAGAATCTCTAAGAAGGATAGGAAGATCATAAATTTACCATGCAAACCATACTGATCAGACCATCAAAACACCTCAAGCCAATAAAAACTGCCCATCACCACATGGCACAAATCCCTGCAAACCCTCAATGCACCCTTGACCACATTGGAATGGTAGAGAAGTTCAATTTCACCAACTCTGGCCCTCTTTGTCATCAATTTTAGTCCTTACTAGTCGCTGGAAATGTCTTTGAGATTCAAATTTGAAATCCAACGGTTACTTCTTCATGCTAACAGTGAATCAGCGGTCCTGATTCGATCAAAGATTGGCAATAAGTGCCGACCATTAGATCTCTCATCTTCCCGAGCTTCAGATCCTATAACTCATCAAGCACCTCGGGCTAACCCTCAAGAAATTGGTGACAAGGCAAAAACCTAGTCACGGGATGAAATACTTAACTCCAGTTGAACTCCGTGAACACATGACTGCATGTGTTAAAATAGACCACCTAAGTCATCTGGTGAACTGGTGACAAAGGAACCTTCACCAATTCGCGGAATACTTTCTACCTCCGCTAAAAACTCTAGCAACCCCGCCATTAGCTCTGCAACCGCGACGCATGACGCCATCTGACTGCAACCACCATGGACATGTGTCGACCGATCACATGATTACATAGCCAAAAACTATGCTATGCGACCATGCGACAACCAACCAAAAGCTGCCACATGACCACCAAATAGAAACCAGCACCACTCTACTGATGGGCCCCAAGGACACATGGCAAGCGGTCACATGATCACATAGCCAAAAACTGGGCTATGCAACCATGCGACAGCCAATCACAGGCTGCCACATGTCCACCTCTGGAACCACTATTGCATGAAGATAACACCACCACCTTCCGGCCAATAAAACAGCACCACCACAACTGGAAGATGCCCCATCACCCACTACTAGGCCCCAACACCACGTGGCACCCGGTCGCATGATCGCATAGCCAAAAATTGGGCTATGCGATCATGTGACAGCTAATCACAAGCTACCACATCATTACCTCACACCACCAAATAGCAACCACCAATGGGCCCCACATAGATAGATAGCAAGCGGTCGCATGATTGCATGTCAGAAAAGTTTGACATGTGGCCATGTGACAGCCAATAAGAACATGCCATCTGTCACCCTTCTGACACCGGGCCCACTTCACCGAGGCAACGCTGGAAACAAACAAGATCAACGATAGGCGCATGATCACATGGGGATAGAATATTCCATGCGATCACACGTCGACCATTAATCTCCTTCCTCTGCTGCTTTGGAAAAACTGGCCCCACATCATCGCACTTATGTGCTTAAGGAAAGAAGACTGCTAGGCAGTAGAACATGACTGACAAGTTGGGACCATGCGGACATGTGGTAGGTGATCGCATGATCACATGTTAGAAAAGTCTGACATGCGGCCATGTGACGGCCAATTAGGAGGAACTTTTGAAGGCGCGGGCCCACCTATCATCGCACTTGCGCACTTAGAGAAAGCCAACAAATAGGGTAGAAGTGCGGGGTCGAAAACACAAGATTTTCACAACATCAAAGGATCAAAAACACACAGGGTTTTCGACATTGACACGGAGGCAAACAAGGCTGCAAAAACACTGAGGACTTTATGCAAGCCAAAAAGGTCAAAAACAACATGGATTTTTGAAAACACAGTGGGTTTTCGACACTGTGGCAGAATTTTAAAGTTTGCTTCCCGCGGACGTTGAAACTCAAAAAAATTTCTGGGCTTGGTGATTTAGGAGATGCAGTTTGGACCAGAGCAAGGCGACAACAAGAAAAACATAGGGCAGGACACTTCAAGAAAATTTGCAAGAAAATAGGCCATTTTCAAGGATTTTTGCTACGACTGCAAAAATAGCCTAACAGTGGCTCTATCTGGGGACGATGGGTAACTTGTGCCAATGGGAGAATTTAGGATTTTGGGAGAGTAGACCACCAATAGGACAAAAAGGCAGGGACCTCAAAAATAAATGTAGGGGACAGGAAAGAACACAATAGGAAGGGGAAAGATATTTACAAAATGTACATTTTATACAGAAATCTGCAGCAACAAACAAGAGTTAGTCCTTGCCTCTGTCAAAAACTTGATTTTCATTCCTTCCTTCATGTTGCACATTAGACATTTTGTTTTCATTTGTCTCCATAGGCCTGTCAACATGTTCAACCAGCATATCAGGAAGAACAAAGTAGCTTTCTTCATAGTGCATGTAAAAAATTTTGGCACTCTCTCCATCCTGCTCACTATGAAAGTATTATTCAGCATGCCAATGGTCAGCACCTCTATATTGAAATTGATCTTCACCTGCTGACTCATGCATGCTATCAACTAGAAACACAAAAGCCTCATACTCTTTATGCAGAAAGGCCTCATCTAGATCTTGTCTTTGCATTTCCGCAGGTGTAACTGGTTGGACCTCAAAAGAATAGTCAGATTGATAACCACAGATGGAGAATGAACACCCTGAATCAACTGGATCTGAAACCTCCACATGCTCCTCAAACAAAGGATTGACAACTTCATGCAATACACCTTGTTGAACATCATGACAAAAAATGGGCTAAGAATAAAATTCTTCATTATATAAAGTATTAGAAAATACTTTAAAATCAACACCCATCTCAACCTCATGGAGACTCACAGCACACGAAGAAAAATTAGAGTCACATGAAGATTCACTGATATCATACTCAATTATTTTTTCTTTATCTTCATACCCTGAGGATGAATCATCCTCAGCATCTTCACTATCCAAAGAATGTTCACTTCCATCATCACTTCCCTCTTCCCATGTTGCATCTGACTCATATGAAGACACCACACCCTCACTGTCTTCATCACTCTCAACATCAAAACTTAAGGACATGACCCTAAGTGCATCCTCAAGCTCAAGGTTGTCATCACCAAGTATCCAATCCCTGACACATATGTAATGCTCTTCCCACAAAGCATTTGACCAACTTGTTGACTCAGGAAAATAAAGCTCCAGGAATAAACCAATGAACTCAGATTCAAAAAACTCAACATCCTCAGGAAGCTCATCATACACCTCACAAAATCTATCATAATACGGAGATATGGATAGATCCTTTCTGCATCCTACCTTCAACCTTACCAATTTTATATAATCTCTAAGGATGCCCTATTCTAATAATGCAATCTCATTATTCACCCTATCCATTATAACCAATGCAATATGGTATAAAATTCTGCCAAACTATAGCTGAGAACTTGAAATATGCCAACCTCTAATCACACCTTACTCCTTTCTTTGTGCTTGACCACTTAATAAGGAGATATGTAAAACTTGAAAAATACCTAAGAATTCTGTAGCATGAACCTTGCTTGTTGATTGGAAGGCAAGGCAGATCTAGAGCTCACCATGCAGCTCCATCAAGTTCTTTCTTTGTAGAGTCACCACCTCCTTGAAGAGGAAAGAATATTCTTTGTTTCTACTCCCAACCAACACAAAACTACACTAGGTAACATGCACTATCTATCAGGAAACACACTGATCAAATAGAGAACTCAGAGTCACCACTCAACACTTACTGAAAAGATATAGTCAATGCCTTTTGTTTATCTGACTCTGTTCTAGACTCTCCCTAGTAGAGTCACCATTTTTGTTGGCTCTTTTCCTTGCAGGAGAAAGCTCAAATCAAATAGTCGGGCTTAGACTCACAGGTTAGGCACTCAAGCTTGACAAGAAAAACACACCAATTGATGAGATCCTCCTTCTTCTTTGAGCTCCACATTCACTCAGGTGGGTATTGCCTTATCTACAGACTCAAGACACCTCATGAAAAAACCAAAGGCTTGTAGATAGATTAATGTGGAATAGCAATCAATCTCCTATAGGTATCTTGTACCACAATGATAGAAAGTCTCATGCAAAAGCCCTACTTGCATGGAATGAGATTGAAAGCTAGAAACCTATCCTAACAACATGAAAGGGAAAGGGTGGAACTGAAAGGAAATGATTTTGAATGGATTTGAAGGGACCCCTGAGATATCCTAAGTCTCTGATAGACCAGTACCTTGTCCAATGGGCCACAGAGTCAAATACCCTACTACAAGAGACAGTTATGAAAAATGAACATAACACACTCACCCTAACCATATCATACATTACCAAACCACCTATGCACCCAAATATGTTATCACTTATCCAAAGGAAGACATAGGAATAAGTAATACATTAACTAGCATCCACTGGAAGACAAGCATAATGCATCTTTGATACCCCATCCCATACATATCTGAACACTAGTCCTAGACTCATTTGCTTCTGCGAAAATAACTCTATTGCAGACACTCATTGGAAATGCAAGTAGAAAGAGTACACACCCTTGATGCTGTAATCTATAAGTCTAAAACCCAAATGGAGACAATTTGATACAAGACCAAGTATGCTGCAATCTCATACATAAGACATCTGTTACAATATGCACTATATTCTCTGAACCAACAAGGAGAGAGGAACACTATATATGCAGAGAGAAGGAGAAAATTTATAGGGAAAAGACCCTTCACATGGAACCAATTCTCCTCAAAAATTTGTAGAAGAAGGAACCCTTACAAAGTGAAAAACTTGACTACTTGTACCACTAGCTACCTTGGAATTCTCTAGGAGAATGTAACAAGCTTAGGGACAGCTAGGGCTAGGGTTTCAACAAAATTTTGAAAACACTAATGGAGGGAAAACCAACACCAATCTATTAGCAACAAGAATGATCTTCGCACTTGAGAAGAATCTCTGAGAAGGATAGAAAAATCATAAATTTACCACGCAAACCATACTGATCAGACCATCAAAACACCTCGAGCCAACAAAAACTACCCGTCACCACACAGTACAAATCCCTCCAAACCCTCAAGGCACCTTGGACCACACTGGAACGGTGGAGAAGTTCAATTTCACCAACTCTGGCCCCCTCTATCATCAATTTTGGTCCTTACTGGTCGCTGGAAACATCTCTGAGATTCAAATTTGAAATCCAACAGTTACTTCTTGGTGCCAATAGTGAATCGGTGGTCCTGATTCGATCGGAGATCGGTAATAAGTCTCGACCATTAGATCTCTCATCTTCCCAGGCTTCAGATCCTCTAACTCATTAAGCACCTCGGGCTAACCCTTAGCAAACTGGTGACAAGGTGAAAACCTAGTTGCAGGATGAAATACTTAACTCCAATTGAACTCCGTGAACACATGACTACACTTGTTAAAATAGCCCACCTAAGTCATCTGGCGAACTGGCAACAAAGGAACCTTTGCCAATTCACGGAATACTTCCTACTTGTGCTAAAAACTCTAGTGACCTGGCCATTAGCTCCACAATAATGATGCATGATGCCCTCACTGCAACCACCATGGACACATGTCAAGCGGTCACATGATCGCATAGCCAAAAACTAGGCTATGCGACCATGTGATAGCCAAGCAAAAGCCACCACATGACCACCAAACAGCAACCACCAATGGGCCCCATGGGGACATATGGCAAGCGGTCGGATGATCGCATGTCAAAAAAGTCTGACATGCGACCATGCGACAACCAATAAGACCATGCCATTTGTCACCCTTCTGACACCAGGCCCACTTCACCGAGGCAACACTGGAAACAAACAAGATCAACGGCAGGTGCATGATTGCATGGGGATAGAATATTCCATGTGATCACACACCGACTATTGATCTCCTTCCTTTGTCACTTTGAAGAAATTGGCCCCACATCATCGCACTTGCGCACTTAAGGAAAGAAGACAGCCAGGCAGCAGAACAGGACTGGGAAGTTGGGACCACGCAAACACATGGCAGGCAGTCACATGATCGCATGTCAGAAAAGTCTAACATGTGGCCATGCAATGGCCAATCAAGAGGAACTTTTGAAGGCCTAGGCCCACCTGTCATCGCACTTGCACACTTAGAGAAAGCCAACAAATAGGGCAGAAGTGTGGTGTCAAAAACATAGGATTTTCACAACATCGAAGGATCAAAAACACACAGGGTTTTCGACATTGACATAGAGGCAAACAAGGCTGTGAAAACATCAAGGACTTTATGCAAGCCAAAAAGGTCGAAAAAAATGTGGATTTTTGAAAACATAGTGGGTTTTCGACACTATGGTAGAATTTTAAAGTTTGCTTCCCGTGGACCTTGAAACTTGAAAAACTTTCTGGGCTTGGCGATTTAGGAGATGCAGTTTGGACCAGAGCAAGGTGACAACAAGAAGAACATAGGGCAGGACACTTCAAGAAAATTTGCAAGAAAATAGGGCATTTTAAAGGATTTTTGCTACGACTGGAAAAATGGCTAACAGTAAGCAAGTCAATCTATTCAAGAGCTTCTTCAAGATTCTCCTGTAGTTGATCCATATCCATAGAGATCTTGCTCAAGCTACTAGGCTTTCCTTGAATGATTCTTTTCCGAGTAAATAAGCTCTGATACCAATTGTTAGAAATAGAAAATATTGAGAGGGGGGGTGAATCAGTATTCTACAAACTTTATCTTTTTCCCAATTATGGATATAACAGATTCTCTTTATACATGCATAACATAAGAAGCTAAACAACATGCATAACAATAAAGAACTCATAACACATTATTTGTTCTCAAGGAAACCCTTGCCAAGGGAAAACCCCAGTGGGGATGGTACCCACAAAGATCCACTAATCAAAAGTATCATGTTAAGGATGTGGACCTTGTTAGGAGTCTATTACAAGCATATAGTGTATAGTCCTTATTAAAGGACTATAGGCCTTGTTAGAAGCCTCAACCCTATTAGGAGTTGTAATACAAAATGTGATTACCAGATGAGGCCACTGCCCAAACAAGTAATGTACAATATATACTAATTACAAAAATAGGTTAAGGTACATAACCTTATACTTCTTGCATCAATATCTCTTCGCTGCTCTTTCACTATCACTATTACATATGCTTCATATACTTCGCATCATATCACTACTTCATTACATTTCAATACTACTACTTGATACTTCGTAATACTTCCTCTAACTTTACAATTACAATTACATTTATACTATTGGTAGTTCCCTTTGATCTTCAACTTGTAGATTTATACTTTGATGGATAACCTCAATACAACTTTGACTTTATCACCACTCCAAATTCTACAAGGAAGAGGGCCAATTAACAAGGATCAAAAAAGATCCTCCTACACTTTGAGCCTTAATGCTCAGGTGGGTGTACCATTGACTCACTTCTCCAAAGGAGTCTCAAAACAATATTCAACTATGTCCTTTTTTTACTGACTGAAAGATATTATCATTTATATGTGTGTGTGATTGATGATGGTGGACTGCCCCTAAAGAACAAACCAGTGCCTCATCCCAGGGAAAAGAGTCACTAAATAACATATATCAACCTAAAACCTTAACTCAAATACACATGAACTTAGATTAAGTGCTTTTCCTATTACTCCCCTCACTCCCAAACATGATCATCAAATTCCAATCTAATGATGAACTCACTAAAATCACCCTAAAGGCTTTAATCCTAACTTTGTTAGGAACTCCAAGCTGATCTCACAATACTCTTTGTTTACCATATGCTAATCCACTTTGTGACCTTAACCTATATGAATACATAATTAGAAAAAGAAGACAATCAAAGATCTGAGATAGGAATTCAAGTGTATTTTTATTAATTTTCAAAATCAATACATTACCAAGACAACAAAATGAAGAGAGAAACATACCCAAAATCTAGGCTCTCCTTGCTCAGTAGATTACCATCAACAACAACCCTTACAAAATAAAAAATGTTGCAATATATACCACCACTAGTCACCTTGGAATCCTCAAACAGGATGCATCAAGCTTTGGGTGACTAGGGTTAGGGTTTCACCCACCAGACCCACTAGAAATGGTCATAAATTTATTATAGGGGAAGAAACCCAGGAAACCAAGAGAAAGAAAATCCCAGAGTGATCCAAAATCATGATACTCTCACTGAGAAGGTATTGAGAATCACAAAAATGCCCAAATGTCAACCTGCTCGGCCACCTACAACACGCCTTGAGCATAAAGAACATGGTACAAACCCCTGTAGATGATCATGGAATACCCTAGACCACACCGCAACAACAAGCGCCACCATACAAATCAAATCTGATAGTGAAAGCATTCAATTTTAGTCCTTCTGGTCCCAGGAAACCCTTTGCAAATTCAAATTTGAAATCAAACGGTCATTTCCATGGTGCCAACAGCAAATCAGTGGTCATAATTTAAATTTGGGCCAACTTTATATCACAATCGTTAGATCTCTCTTTTTCACGATCTTTATGACTTGTCTCTTAAAAATGGCCCCAATCAAATTTAGCAAACTGGCAACCGAAGGTTTCTTCTAGTTCGTGAAACACTTTATAATAACGCCAAAAAGTTTAGTGATTATGCAAATGCTTGTTCACTGAACCGCTAAAACATTTGGAGAACTGTCGTCTTACTTTGTGAACGAGCGAACCCATTGAAATCTATTAGAACCACTAAACACTTTTGTCCAGACTTCTAAGACCCTAGACCCCACTTGGGCCTGCTTTGTGCCATTTTTCACTGCATCATTCTCTGTCGCTGCTTAGTTACCACTGACACAGGATCCACCCACCTAAGCCTTTGAAAATGAACGGTGGGCGTAACAAATCATGCCTCTGACACAATCGATGAGAACTTATGCCAACCGTAGATTTTATCCCCGTCACTGATCCTTCTCACAAGAACCCCACCATGCCGATTCCTTACATCGACCAATAAGATTTGAACTATGAACCACCTAGAAAATGGCCCCATTGAGAACATTATACTGCCTAGAAATTGAATGGATGACGCATGATCTCAAAGGCTTTAAAGATTCCATGAGATCAAGCGCCCGCCGTTGATTTTGAATCTTCTGATTGAGATACCGGGCCCGCCTAAAAACATTTCCAGCTCACACAATGTGGACCAATTATAGTTCACCGACTAATTATATGTAGCAGTGGACCCACTGAAAGAAAAGTTTACATCACACAAAAGAATCAACGGTTGTCTCATAGTCTCATACATCTGACACACCCCTTGCGAAGATACGCCCACTGTCGATCCTCTGCAGATGTCAGGACCCTCTGACATGCCGATAACCCAGGACCCACTGACAACTACCAAATCATAAATAGGTGGACCAATGAGAGACTACCAATTATGCACACCTATCAAAAGGTCCCACTCCTTTGAAACATTGCGTCATCAGGAAAGATCAACAATTGGCGTAAGATCTCAAGCTTTTAACACAATTGATGAGAACTTACGCTAACTGTCAGATGGAGATGTTGTCAGAGGACCGAGCCTAGAAAACATTAAGCTGGAACATTAGGAAAGTCAAGGAATAGGACTTAGGAAAATAAAGTCAACTGACTTAGGGAAATATTAAAGGGGACCGACATAAAACCTTAGTCGCATGATCGCATAACATGAAAAAGGTTCATGCGATCATGCGATAAAGGGATAACAAATTAGCACATGAAAATTAGGATTTTAAGTGGCCGGAATAAAGGTAACTTAAAATTAGAACAAGGCCTGGGCAAAATAAAGGGTTTTAAATGTAACGGCTAGTTTTTTGAATATTCTGCTTAGGGCTTTAGCCAAAGACATGAAAAATGATACAGAGACCATGGGAAAGATAATGAAGCCATAAATTTTTTTGCATGTGCTAACATATACCAATAGCTTTATCCAAGAGTGAACATCTAGGATTTCATCCCTTTATATTGTTAAGTCATTATTTTGATAAACAAAATAATCCCTTAACTCTTTACTAGTTTTGTCTTCATATTATGTCCTGTCGGCTTCACACTGTCTTCGATAAAAATGTCATAACTTCTTTCGTACATGTCATACTGACTTGTACTTTGAGCTGGGTGATCAATAGACATCATAGATTTTATGTTCAAGTGTGCAAGCACTAAACTTACTCCAATCAACCTCACAAACAAAAACTATGTCTAGGTTAACTGGAAAAACATTATCTCACACTTAGACAAATTTGTAATGCACTCTGTCATACTTTCTCTCTCACCTATGTGATCTTCATGTGGATCATATGTTGCCATAATGACAACATCTATGTAATCAACTTAGCCAAATTGCCAACAGGTTCATCACTTATGGACATAGAGGAAAAGTGGCCACACTTTAAAGAGGAACCTCAAAATCTCAAGCTTTCTCTGGTAGCAGGCAGTGTCAATTCGCATGGAGAGATAAGATCTATTTTCTCGGTGTGGCCTATTTTTGTTGTAAACAATAACCTTCCTCCATGGATGTCAATAAAGTGGGAGCACATTATGTTGGTAATAATTATTTCAGGTATCTTATTATTTTATAGTTTTTGACTACGGTAAAAATAGGTTTTGAAGGGGCCCCGAAACCCTTTAACAATAGAGACAAAAGATAAGCATGAGATCCCTAAGAATGACTAGCTGTCCCAAAGAAGGGAATAGTCTACAAATGGTCAAAACCCAAATATTCAATAAGCTTGTACACAACAAAAAGAAAAAAATGTTGGATAACAAACAAAAAAGAGAAGACCACCAGCACAAAGATCAAGACATAGTCTTCATGAAGCCCTCGGAATCCTCTAGCTGGGCCTACATGATCTTAACATTATCTTTCAAACTCTAAATGTCTTGATCTGCAATCTTGAGCTTCTTTTTAGTATTAGACCTAGTCCTGGTGCCAGGTCCCATCTACTGACTAGGATCAGTCAAGTCAATTTTGTCACTCAGGGGGGCGTCTTTGTTTCCTTCCAGCATTTTTCTAAGAATGTTCAAATTCTCCAGAGTAGACTTCATTCCTGTATTAGCCAGGCCGAGAAAATATTTTAGCATTTCCTCATTCCTGCTTGTCTTCTCATGGATAGGGATCATGGTAGTCTCAACTACTTTTTTAATTCTATCATCCAAATCTGAACCATAATCAAAAACATTGACATTAGCTTTGAGAGAAATCTCCTTCCTGATTTTGTCAATTGTTTCCTCAATGATAGGAATCTTCTTTTCTAGTTTGATACATTTGTTCTTTAGTTCAACTAGGTCATTCTGCACCCATTTGTCCAGATTATAAATGTAGATGGATTTGTTCTTTGCAATTTCTACGGGGGTCATAATAACTATTCTTTTTACCTGCAAATCCATCTTTCTGATGTCATCCTGAAGAGAATGGGACCTATTACAATCAAGGGTTCTCTCACTGTCATCCTTCTTGTTCTCTTTCTGGGCATTGGGGCAGTCATGGGAGTCTAGATTTTTCTCTTCCATAACCCTAAAGTTATTGTTCCCTGAGTCCTCAACATTGTTGTCAATTAAGTTTGTATCATCCTCTTTTCCATCATTGTCATTAGCCTCAACCTCAATCTCGAAAGTATCTTTATCATCAGTATTGTTAATCTCCAGTGTTGGGATAGGCTTGTCCCCTCTATTCTGATTATCCTGGCCATCCTTGAGGCTACCCATGGCATTACAAATGTTAGGATCATCCAAGTCCTTCTCCTTAGGGGTCTGGGTAGTGGGATTAGGCTCGACATTTTGGCCCACCTAGGTATTCTTCTCAACCTCGGTCACATTATCCTAAGGATTCAGCTTAACACCTTCAGACTCCGACCAGACAAGGCTAGTAGAGGGCTCAAAATTGGTTTTGTCAAAAACAAAGGCATTGACATCACTCGAGTTCTTGAAATTCTTCAGACCATCCAAAGACTTCAAGGGGGCTAGCTTAGAGGGGGAGAGAACTTTCTTAGGTTTCTATTTCCTAGGCAAAGAGCCAGTTTTCTTCCTTTTCTTAACCTGGGCAGGGATAGGTTTAGGAATGTGATCCCTCACATAATCAGTGATAAGGAGGATGAGCCCAACATGGAGGATGGGGAAATTCTTCACTCTATAATTAGTAATGGTCTGATTGAGCAAACAAAGAAGAAAGTAGGGAAAAGAGATTCTTATGTCATGTCTGAAGTCATTAACTAGGAGAAAATGGTAATTATAGACCCTAGAAAATCTCCCCTCAAGTGTAAAATATTCCATGATGACCTTGATAACATAAACCCAAATGCTATCAATATTATCCATTTCAACGTAATCTTTCTTACCTTTCACCAAAAGAGCCCTCTCCTCATCAGTGTCAGGAAACTTCTTGTAAGCTCTGGTTCCAACCTTAATCTCTTTCAAATACTTCAAACTATCCAAAGGGAGACCAGTTATGTCTGAGAGGAGCTCAAGGCTGAGGCTAAAAGACTTGCTAGCTAGGTTCACCGTGCCCTTATCCCAACCATCAGCAAAGGCTTTAGTAACATCATTTTCAAAACCATAGAGTCTCTTGAGAAACCGATGGACATGGCCTTTTTTCAAAATGCTCCAAACTTCCTTATCATGCTTCCACTTGCATTCTATCGGCTCTTCTCTATTGAGATCACCACCCATAGCTGAACACTCTCCCTACTCTTTTTTCATATGCTTCTTATGCTTAGATGGAGGAATGCTCTCAATTTGGTAATTCTTTAGCTTAATAAATCTGTTAGACTGGTTCACTGTCCTATTCACATGCATGAACTGGTAGCAATTACTAGTAATGATGGCAACACACATCAAATTTTGATCTTTCATAATGGGTGGATAATTTTGCATCTTAGAGATGTACTTAGCATTATTTCAAGTGACGTTCGATATCACCCCAATCTGAAAGGAATTAAATAATATCATTAATACTCCTATAAATGACTCCTTCCTTGTGCCTGATTTTATCATAATTAATAGATGAGGTAACAACATCATTATAGATTGTATTTCCAATCCATTTTTGAATCCCCTCACTTTTGGCTCCAATATTGGCAAGGCAATCAACAACCTGATTGGTCTCCTGGTAATTGTGAGATATATGGAACACCTGAAAGGATTGGGCTATAGTTTTGAATTTAGTAATAATGTGATCAATAGTCCAGGAGGGGGTATTGATATCTTTAATATTATTTATAATATTTAAAGAATCACCTTCAAGCCAGACTCTTTTGAACCTCAATTCTTCCACCAGCAGGATAATATTAAGAGCAGCCAAGGCCTCATCCCTATGATTAGTCTGAATTCCCAAGGGAACAAAAATGGCCCTCAAACAGTTACCATTACTATCTCTGATAATTCCACCACCCCCAGAAATACCCAGGTTTCCTTTGGAGGCCCCATCAAAATTAGCTTTAACCCATCCTATAGGAGGGGAAATCCAAATAGAGGACTCTCTAGGAGAGCTAGAGTAAGGATTGAGGTGAGGAAAATTCCAAGTAGACTAGTCCACATCAGGGAGGAAGTTCCTAATCTTGCTCTTGTTGTTGATGATACCATTGTTGAAATTTTCCTTAATAGCTCTAGAAAAGATGTTGTAGATTATTTCAGGTTTGGCTTGTTTCTCTCTAAAAATTCTATTATTTGTTTCCTTCCATATACACCAACAAAGATGAGGCGGGATGAGATTCCAAAAACTTCTTGCAAGATCATTGTCAAAAGGGCATCTCCACTGAGTGATGAAGTCCTGCCAAGAGTTAGGAAAGAGCCAACACAAGTTCAAATTTTGAAAAACCATGGACCAAACTCTCTGAGTAAAAGTACAATGAAGCATAAGGTGGTCACAAGATTCAGCTTGATCCTTGCAAAGAAAGCATCTATTAACATGATAGAAACCTTTTTAACTAGATTATCAATTGTAAGGGGCTTATTCTAGATAAGGATCCAATAGAAGAAGTTAACCTTAGGAGTAATAAATTTATACCAAATAGCAGCACACTGAGGCTTAACTTCCTTGGAGAAGAAAAAGGAACAAGCAGAGGCCACCAAGAATTCACCATTAGAAGAAGGGTTCCACACAATTTTGTCAGGATGATTAACTTCTCTGAACCAGGACTGCAGCTCAATCATAAGAGGAGATAGACTTCCATCAAGGCTAGAAAGATCCTTCCAAGAGTTATTATTCCAATAATCAGAGACTTTACATCCAATAGTATTTTTAGCTTGCATTATAATATCCTTCCACTCTTGTCTTTCAGATAGGGGCCGATCATGGATCCAAGGATCATCCCAAAAGTCAATGTTGGTCCCTTCACCCAATTTCCACCTTATCCCTTCTCTTAAGAAGTCAATGGAGGAGCAAAGGCTATTTTATATATAAGAGCCATTCACCCTAGCATCATTGTTTAAAAGATCCTTTAAGCTGTTGGAATTAAAAATATATTTGCTTTTAACTATGCCATTCCATTGCTTAGTATCCCCAAAGACTCTCCAAACCTGCTTTGCCAAAAGGGCCTTATTGACAAGCTTGATAGGTCTTAGCCCCAAGCCCCCTTTACTCTTGGGCTTACAAACCATTTCCCAGGCTATCAGACTAAGTCTTTTTTTATCTTCAACACCAGTCCATAAGAATCTTTTTTGGATAGTTTCAAGCACCATCGCGAACTTGTGAGGAATCTTGAAGAGACTTAGAGCATACACAAGTAGATTTTGTAGAGTTGACTTCAAAAGTTGAAGCTTACCAGAGCTGCTGAGGAGGGAACCTTTCCATCGAGCTAGTTTCCTGTTGTATCTATCAATAATTTGGTTCTAGAAGCTATCAGGGGGTTTAGAGAAAAGGGGAAGACCCAGATAAGATGAGGGAAGGGCACCAATGCTACAGCCAAGTATTTTAGAGATCTTAGCCTATCTCTCAAGGGGGGTATTGATAAAATATAAGAAGCTCTTATTCCAATTAATAAGTTGACCCATAGCTGAGGTATAATTTGGCAGGGCTCGTTTAAGATTCCTAGCTTCTTTAACAGTAGACTCACCCATGAAGAGGGTATCATCAACAAATTGTTCATGGGAGCAGAAGGTGATGAGCAAGGAAGGTTGGAGACTAGAGATAGTTCCATCATTGACAAGTTTAGAGATATATCTTCCCATCCCTTTAGCCAAAATAGAAAATAGGATAGGAGATATATGATCCCCCTACCTAAGACCCCTTGAGGGTTTGAAGAAATTGGAGGAACCACCATTCACAATAACAGAGGAAGAAATAGTGGAGACCAACTGATCAACAATTTTAATGACCCCCACATCGAATCCAAAGTAACTTAAGAATTTTTGAAAAAACTGCCAGTCAACCCTGTCATAGGCTTTAGAGAAGTCCAATTTCATGAGAAAGCCTTGTTTCTTGGCAGCTTCAAGGGAATAGATATTCTCATGAGAAACTACAATAGAGTCAAGGATTTGTCTCCTTGGAACAAATCCATTCTACTCAGGAGAAATAATGGAGGGCAACAAAGAAAATGATCTGGAAGTCATGACTTTGGCTATGATCTTGTAAATCCCATTACAGAGGCTAATGGGTCTAAAAGAATCCACCTTGTTGGCACCATGTTTTTTAGGAATAAGCACCAAGAAAGTGGCATTGAGTTGTCTAAGAAGAGCTTTGGTACCAAAAAATTCTTTGACAGCATAAAGAACATCTTGACCAGTGATCTCCCAAAACTACTGAAAGAAGAAAAGAGGGAAGCCATTAGGACCCGAAGATTTATCCCCTTCAAAGGAGAAAATAGCATTTCTAATTTCCTTATCATTGGGAATAGCTTTGATTCTAGAATTCATATCTTTGTCAATGATTGAGGGAATAGCAGAGAGCATATCATGTTGGCTTTGAGAGTCAAGGTTATCTTCTTTGGAAAGGAGAAGAGAGAAGGCTTGGACCATTTCCTTTCTTATATCTTCTTCCTTAACTAGAGTCTTATTATTCACAATAAGGGATGAAATTTTCTTTATAGCTTTATGTTTCATGGTTTTCATGTGGAAGAATCTGGTTATTTTGTCACCATCTTTAAGCCAAATGGCTCTTGATCTTTGCCTCCAAAAGGACTCCTCTTTAGAAATAATATTATGGTACTCTACCACCAGCACATTCTCAGTTCTTCTGTGCTCCTCAGAGAAACCCTCTTTTTGAATAGTATCTTGAATAACCTTGATCTCTTCCTGCTTATTACTTTTTGCCTTGTAGATGTCTCCAAAAACTTCCTTGTTCCAAATTTTAATATTTCTCTTGACATTACTCAACTTTTTAGCTATTCTATACATGGCATTGCCTTCCTGATTGTAGGTCCACCATTTAGATATACAGTCCTTCAGATTACGGTGAGATATGTTAGAAATATAGATTAAGTAACTGAGAAGGGGGGTGAATCAGTTAACCATAAATTTTCTTTCCACAGATCCCTTAGATGTTTTATTAAATCATTTGCCACTATTATACAAAGAAATGTTGAAACTCAGTTATTGCAGTGAGTATTAATTATAATTGTTCTTAAGCATTCATCAGTGATTAACATACATGAATAAAGAAGATAACATGAACACAAGAGACAATAGATTTAACATGGAAACCCAATATGGGAAAAACCACCAATGTAACTAGTTACTATTTTTCACTCTTTTGACATGATGCCCTCTTAGGAGCCAACCCGGTAAAAGGTTACAAAACACATTGTTAGGTGTGACCTTGTTAGAGGATTTAATCACCCTGTTAGGAGTGGCCTTGTAAGAGGTCTTGAAATAATTCAATAGAACTGTCACCTTGTTAGAGGATTTACAAAATGGCTGTTAAACCAACTCGGTTAGGAGATTTTGAAATCACTGCTACAATGGTAAGAAAGTAACAATGAAATGACCTGAATAATGATGCAACTAAATTTCTGAATACAGATCTCTATTCTACTTCACTAGATCCTTCCTGATCAAAATATATCTCTGCTACTCCTCAAGGATATCTAATCATCCTTCAAAATTCGCTCACACTTTCCTTCTTTTTCACTTCCACATCCTTTTAATTCACAACTTGACCTTCTATATATACCATTTGGATTGTCCATTCAGCTTGTCAAGTCAACACTAATAACATTACTAATCATTACAAAAATCAGCTGGAATAATCAAACTTTATTTCTCAATTTAACAAAATCCTTTACTGGGCCAACCTTGCTCGGTAAACACTAATCTGAAAAGATTTCCTTTGGGGACCGAGAGAACTTGGTAAGCACTGTGAATTTTGCAACATCCTTTGGAGACCGAGTGAACTCAGTAAACACTAACTTTCCTTCATTAACCATGGAAGCTCGGTTAACACTATTTTCTGCCATACTTTTCTTTGACACCCAAGATATCTTGGTAGACACTGAAAACCACCTGCTGACTGACTGAGCTTGGTAAATACTGGGAACTGCTTTGCTGACCGACTGAGCTTGATAAATAATATGACATTTGTGTGACATCAAAGACAACACACAATTAATCCAACAATCTCCCTCTTTGGCATTGATGGCAACACAATATGTCATAGCACAATGAAATTTCATAGAAAACATAAAGTAAGGAACATATCCTTAGCTTCATTCTGATTCTCAACTATGAGAACTCCCTTTGTCAGCAAACTTCACTTTTTGACTAAAAAACTCTACCTCTTAGAAATCTAAAGAAATTTCTTGAAATATGACAACAAACTCTCCCTCTTTGACAACACATGCCAAAGACAACACATACCAGGTGAATAGCAATGTACCTTGAGTAATAATTCATATGCAATGATTCCTTGACTAAGCTACATCAACTGACTGATCTTTAATATGCATTGGTTGATGCATTACTAAAACTTCATTTAGTGAGCCTTGGATAGGGGAATGACACCTAACTTACCTCTAAGATACAAGAATGCATCCTTAGGTAGTGGCTTGGTGAATATATCTGCAATCTATTCTTTTGAATGAATATATTCTAATCTGATTTCCTTGTCCTGCACCAATTCTCTGACAAAGTGATATTTTAAAGCAATGTGTTTGGTTTTGGAATGCATTACTGGATTCTTTGAAATATTTATTGCACTTGTATTATCACAAAATATAACAACTGGTTCTTTGATCTCAACCTTCATGACTTCCAATAACTATTTGAACCAAACAATATTAGAGTAGTTTACTGCTGCAGTAACATATTCTACTTCTGCTGTGGATTGGGATGTGCAATTTTTCTTTTTACTAGTCCAAGATACCAACCTCTTGCCAAGAAAGAATGCTCCACCACTTGTACTTTTTTTGTCATCAATGTTTCCTTCCCAATCAGCATCAGTAAACACTTTTAAGTCTAGATTGCCTCCAAATTTATACCACAAGCCATAATCTTCAATTCCTTTCAAGTATCTCAAGATTCTTTTGATTTCCATCATATGATTTTCTCTTGGTTTTGCTAAGAATCTTGCTACTATACCAACTCCTAAGGCAATATCAGGCCTTGTATGAACTACATACTGTAATTTTCCAATCATTGATCTATATAAGGTCTGATCTACTTCTTTTGAATCATCATTTTTGGTAAGCTTCAGTCCATTACACATGGGGGTACCAACTGGTTTTGCATCTTCCATACCAAACTTCTTAAGTATTTCCTTGATGTATTTAGACTGAGTAATGTAGATACCATTCTTGTTCTGCTGTATTTGAAGACCAACAAAAAATTTTATTTGACCAAACATAGACATTTCAAATTCTTTGTTCATTTGCTCTGAAAATTCTTTGCACTGATCATCATAACCTATAAACATAGTATCATCCACAAATATTTCTGCCAAAACAATTCTATTATCTGGTCCTTCCTTGATGTACAAACTACTATTATCATTAGCTCTTTTGAAACCAATCTGAATAAGATAGTTATGTAATCTTTCATACCATGCTCTAGGGGCTTGTTTTAGACCATACAATGCTTTGTGTAACTTGCAGACCATATCCTTTTTGTCTAGATCAACAAAACTTTCAGGTTGCTCAATGTAGACTTCTTCATCAAGAATACCATTGAGAAATGCAGATTTTACATCCATTTGATATGCCTTAAATCATTTATGTGCTGCATATGCAAGTAGATTTCTTACACCTTCTAATCTTGCAATAGGAGCAAAAGTCTCTCCATAATCTATACCTTCTTCTTGAGAATACCCTTTACACACTAATCTAGCTTTGTTTCTAGATACTTGACAATCTTCATTTAGCTTGTTCCTGAATACCCATTTTGTTCCAATTACATTTTTGTCTTTAGGCCTAGGTACAAGAGTCCATGTCTTGTTTTTTCTCTATTTGTTTTATTTCTTCATTCATAGCCTCAATCCAACTTTCATTTTCCAATGCATTTTTAACATTTTTAGGTTCAAAATCAGCAAGTAAACATGTACCTTTCAGTTTACTTCTTGTCATAGTACCATCTGATTTATTTCCAATAATCTAATTTGGTGTATGATGCTTCCTGACATACTTGTCCAATACAGGTTCCTTGCTTCTTGAATGAGTTACATTGTCATCTTCTTGAATTTCATCTTCAAGTTCAGTTTGCTCGGGCTTGGTAGATATTCACTCGGTAGCTTCAGGCTGAGACTCGGTTACTGTACTGAGCTCGGTAGATGCAGTTTCCTTATTGACAGATGTGTCTGGCAATGTATCAGGTTCAATGTAAACAAATCTTTTGTAATCCTCTGGTTCCTTTTTGCTTTCTTCTTCAGTCTTTTCTACAAACTCATCAACTTTCACATGTGCACTTTCTATTATTTTGTGAGTAGACAAATTCAAACATCTGTATGCTTTACTTTTGCAAGAATATCCCAAAAATATTCCTTAATCAGTTTTTACATCAAATTTTCCTTTTCTAGATTCTTTTAAGATGTAACATTTACTACCAAATACTTTCAGGTAACTTACATTGGGTTTATAGCCATACCATAACTCATAAGGAGTTTTGAATGTGTCTTTCCTCAGCTATACTCAGTTCAAGGTATGAACTACAATGCTAATAGCTTCCTTCCAGTATTTCATAGCAATGTTCTTTTCAATCATTAGAGTCCTTGCACAATCCATGATAGATCTATTCCTTCTTTCAGCTATTCCATTCTGTCCAGGAGTTCTTGGGGCTGATACCTATCTTTTGATTCCCCTTTCAATGCAGAAATTATTGAATTCATGGGAGATGAATTCACCACCTCTATCTGATCTCAAGCACTTCATTATTTTTCCTATTTCTTTTTCTACTCTTGCCAGATACCATTTGAATTTCTCAAATGCCTCTGATTTTTCTCTTAAATACATAACAGTCATCATTCTAGAGTAATCATCAACAAAGAGAATAAAGAATTTTTCTCCAGTATAGCTTTCAACTCCAATAGGTCCACATAAATCAGTATGCACAATATCCAAAATATCTTCAGACTGATAGTTTTTACTTTTAAAGCTAGTCTTTCCCATTTTACCTGTCTGACAATTCTTGCATAGACCAACATCAGATTTCTTCAAAGTAGGAATACGTCTTACTTTCTTGAATTTGCTTATTTTCACCATATTATCAAAATTTACATGACATAACCTTTTGTGCCATAGCCAACTTTCTTCAATTTGAGCAATAAATCATGAGCATTCACCAAGATCAAGATAAAATAGGTTACCTTTGGTTTGTTTTCCTGAACTAATCAGTTTTCCTTTGTCATCCAATAGTCTTGCTTTGCCATCCATGAATTCAACCTTGAATCCAATGTTGATTAGTTGTGCTACACTTAGAAGATTATACTTTAGTCCTTCAACCCAATATGCATTATCACATACAAGTTCTTTGGTTAATGAAATTCATCCTCTTCCTTTTATACAACAAGGTTCATTGTTTCCAAACCTTACATTACCACCATCATAGTCTTCAAGCTATTCAAACTTTGTTTTGTCACCAGTCATATGATGTGAGCATCCACTGTCTATAATCCATGTATCATTTTTGCTTATATGGGAGATAAGTGCCATCTCATCTTCATCATCATCTGATTCATCTTTTACACCAATGAAGACAATTTCTTCTTCACTATCATCAGAATCCTTAGCCAAAAAACATGTTTTCTTACCTTTATCCTTGAATGACTTGAAATTCTTCTTCCCATTGTACTTGTGACCTTTCTTCTCATCCTTTCTTTTCTTGTTTGGGCACCTAGCTGCAATATGACCAATTTCTTCACATGAGAAATAGATTAAAGGAGTTTTACCTTTGTATTTACCTCTGCCTCTAGTATATTTCTTTGCAAGTAATGCTTCAATAACTTCAAGATCACTATCTGAACTTTCCTCTGATTCTTCTTCACTTTTTGACTGGATTTTCTTGCCCTTCTTAAGTGAAAGTTTGGCCTCAAATGCTGATTCAATATTTTTAGAAGTTGGAACATAGTTGTCATAGTTATCCAATTCAAAAGCTATCAATCTTCCAACTAAGGCATCCAAAGTTATATTGTGATTTTGTTCACATCTTCTTTCTTGAATAGCAGATACTCTTATTGCATAGATAGGAAGCAATGTTCTAAGAACCTTAATTATAACAATTTCACCATCAATTTTTCCTCTAGAAGCTCTGATTGCACTAACACTCACCTTGATTCTTTCAACATATTTTGTAATGTTTTCATCTTCTTTCATCTTCATCTGATCAAACTATCCTCTTAGGCTTTCTGCTTTGGCTCTCTTCACATTGTCATCACCACCATAAATTTTCTTCAGTTTGTTTCACATTTCATAAGCAGTTGTGCAGTCTTTGATCTCATCAAATTCTTCATAGCTAAGAGCTGATGCAATGTCTATCATCATGGTGTTATGGCTCTTTTTCTCTGCAATGTCTTCAACAGTTAAGGTGCCAGTAGGAATTGTATATTCTTGATCAATATATTTGAATCCTGAGTCACCAATGGAAGCCAGATGAAGTCTCATAAGACCTTGCCATGCTGAAAAATTATCTCTGTTAAGCCTTGAAATTTCTCTCTTGTAAGACATCTTGATCTTTAGCTTAGGTCCTTGAAACCCTTCCTGCAAGCACCAAAAGCTCTTATACGAATTGTTGGAAATATAGATGAAGTAAATGAGAGGGGGGGTGAATCAGTTAACCATAAATTTTCTTTCCACAGATCCCTTAGATGTTTTATTAAATCATTTGCTACTGTTATATAGAGAAATGCTAAAACTTGGTAATTGCAGTGAGTATTAATTATAACTATTCTTAAGAATTCATTAGTGATTAACATACATGAATAAAGAAGATAACATGAACACAAGAGACACCAGATTTAACGTGGAAACCCAATATGGGAAAAACCACCAATATAACTAGTTACTATTTTTCACTCTTTTGAAGTGATGCCCTGTTAGGAGCCAACTTGGTAAAAGGTTACAAAACACACTATTAGGTGTGACCTTGTTAGAGAATTTAATA
Organism: Chamaecyparis obtusa; assembly: GCA_027943335.1. Taxonomy (NCBI): domain Eukaryota; kingdom Viridiplantae; phylum Streptophyta; class Pinopsida; order Cupressales; family Cupressaceae; genus Chamaecyparis; species Chamaecyparis obtusa. The sequence goes on along the minus strand of BSBK01000227.1, from coordinate 1,464,862 downwards.
ACCTTGTTAGGAGTGGCCTTGTAAGAGGTCTTGAAAAAATTCAATAGAACTGTCACCTTGTTAGAGGATTTACAAAATGGCTGTTAAACCAACTCGATTAGGAGATTTTGAAATCACTGCTACAATGGTAAGAAAGTAACAATGAAATGACCTGAATAATGATGCAGCTGAATTGCTGAATACAGATCTCTATTCTGCTTCACTAGATCCTTCCTGATCAAAATATATCTCTACTGCTCCTCAAGGATATCTAATCATCCTTCAAAATTCGCTCACACTTTCCTTCTTTTTCACTTCCACATCCTTTTAATTCACAATTTGACCTTCTATATATACTATTCGGATTGTCCATTTAGATTGTCAAGTCGGCACTAATAACATTACTAATCATTACAATAGTTGGCTGGAATAATCAAACTTTATTTCTCAATTTAACAAAATCCTTTACTGGGCTGACCGTTCTCAATATACACTAATCCGAAAAGATTTCCTTTGGTGACCAAGAGAACTCGATAAGCACTACGAATTCTACAACATCCTTTGGAGACCAAGTGAACTTAGTAAACACTAACTTTCCTTCGTTAACCGTGGAAGCTCGGTTAACACTATTTTTTGCCATACTTTTATTTGACACCCGAGATATCTCGGTAGACACTAAAAACTGCCTGCTGACTAACTGAGCTTGGTAAATACTGGGAACTACTTTGCTGACCGACTGAGCTTGATAAATAATATGACATTTATGTGACATCAAAGACAACACACAATTAATCCAACAGAGCTAGCCACATCTTCTCAAAATGAAATGGGATATTTTTCTTTCCATTTAAAATGTTAGCATTGAAAATAATAAGGAAATGATCAGATCCAATCCTAATAAAAAAAGATAAAGAGCAAGAAAAGTTAGAGAGCCAATCAAGAGATAGGAGGGTTCTGTCAAGTTTCACCTAAATGAGGTCATCACTAGTTCTTTTATTCGGCCAAGTGTAGGAAATCCCTTCTAGCTCCATATCAATGAAAGATTGATCATTAATATACTCCATGAGATCCATTCTACTCTCAACTTGAGAAAGAGCTCTGCCCATTTTATCATCAGCCAGCAAAGGGGTATTGAAGTCTCCCATAACCATCTAGCTAGGGGACTAGAATTTATTTCTGATTTCTTTTAATCTTTTCCAGAATCTAAACCTGCCACTTTTGGTATTAGGAGCATAGATATTCATCAAATTCCAAGAGCAATCAATTTTTAGATGTTTGACATAGATAAGAATAATGTTCTTCTCAACATGGATTTTCATGCAATTAATGATCGAGTTGTTCCTAAAGATAACAACTCCTCTGAAAGCTTGATCAGAGTGACTTCCAATACTACTACCATTCTTAAAAGGGACAATTTTTTCTAGTTTCTCTCTAGACATTTTAGTTTCCTTAATGAGCATGATATCAGGTTTTATATCTCTAACAATATTTCTGAGGACATCTTGTTTATGAGGGTTTTTAAGACCTCTAATATTCCAAGACATGATCTTCATTTAAAGAGTTGGGGAACACATCTCTGGGATAGTAGATTGTTTACCATCTGGAATACTCTATTTTTCTTCTGACTCTCTCATAGCTTTCTGAGTACGTCTACCTCTACCCCCTAAGGTGATCCAACATCTTCTTTCTTTCTTCTTGTCTAGATTCCCCCTGAAGGAGTTATGTCTATCTTTTTCCTTGATTCGGGAGCTTTTGGATTCAATCCTACCTTCTTGGAAAGATTATTGATTTTCTTGTTATTTTTCACCTCAGACCAAGGAGAATCCTGCAATTCTGATATAGGACAAATTTCATCAAAGGTTTCTTTTCGATTGTCCTCTTCACTGACTTTAGACCAGAAATTGCTGCTATTTCCATTAACAATGGAGATCACCTGTTCAATCACAGGGGGGGAAAGATCTAAAATATTCAAAGTAATATCTCCTATCCTTGTTGAAACAGATAAGTTGCCTTTCTCATTTAGCTCATCTATTGTTGGGCCTTCAAGCTCTGATTCAATACTTCCTTCTTGAGGGGTGGCTTGGGGCTGAGAATCCTTCTCCCTATTCCTAGTCGGATAATTAAAAGAAGTAGAAGTGGAGATGTTTTCCACTTTTTCCTCTTGCTCTGTGACTTTTGGACTCTCCTTCTCTAGAGATCTGGGTTGTTCATTATTGGTAACCTGACACTTATCTCCCTCTAGCTGATTACTTGGATTGGCAATCTGGGCTTCATTTGTTTTATCTTTGTTTGATGCTTTAGGAGGATTTGGAGGGGAAGAGGAAGGACCATTGTTCTCTCTCCATTCAGCTCTTGGTTCTCTCTTTTTGGGTTTTATAGTAGGTTTAAAGGACATTGTTTTTCCCAGTGTCCTAATTTTTTACAAGTGAAGTAGGCAAAGGGAAGGGACTCAAACTCCACCACTTGAATGTGAGTTCCTAGCTTGGAGTTAATAGTAATAACTTCCAAGAGGTCTGCCTTTTGACTTATATTGACACAGACTCTAGCATACACTAGTCTTGTCTTTACAGCTATCATTGGATCTATTGATAGAAGCTCCCCAAATGAATTGGCCAATCCCAAAAAGACATCTTCATGCCTATATTCTAGAGGAAGACCTTGGAATCAAATCCACACTGGGGCTACTTCAAACATATCCATATTTAGATCAAGTTTAGCCCCCCAAAACTGAAGAGCCAAGGATGATTTACCGAACATCCAAGGACCTCCACATAAAACATCTGAAAGATCTTTAGAGCTAGAAAACTTGAAAGTGAAAAAACCCTTAGGCAAAGCAGCTATGTCAACTTGACCCTTGAGCTTCCACTTTCTTGCAACAAAAACCCTTACTACATCTATGTTAGGTCTTGGGCCCATGAACTTTCCTACAAGCGTATTTTTCATATATGCTACTGTATGATCAACCAGAGAATCAAGAAGAGAAATGTTGAATACTCCCTTCTCAGGATCAGATGTGTTATCAACTAGGGGGAAGGAGGATTTCCTAGTAGGTTTCACACCAAAGAAAGAATTCCAACTAGCTTTAGCAGCATTTTCAAAGAAGGTTTGACCATCAATCACTTTAGCAGAAGACTTACCAACAAATTTTCTAGCATTTGAATCTTCTTTTCAGTTTTGGGGTCTCTGAAGAGAGTTGTCCCCCTTATTCTCTTTTGTGGAGCCCTCCACTGCTTCATCTTTGTCCTTTTTTTTTAATCGCAGGCACAGGAGAGCTTTGAGCATTTCTAGAGGCATCTCTCTCACGCATAACATGATTCGGAAAGCCCCTTTTCCCATCTTCTCGGGACCGATTTTGATCTGGGTCTTTGTCACCTTCTACATCCTTCTCACCTCCCTTGAAAATCTTGGTGCCTACAACTGAATTCACCTGAGATCATCCAGCATCAGTTTTCCTACCCAATGAAGAGTTTGAAATTCCTCCAACCACTCGCTCTCCTCCTCTTCTGCTCGCCATCCACTGATGCCAATTGTTTTGAAGTTTTTTGTTTTTTTTAAGGTTTTGAAATGTTATTATTTTATAGTTATCTACATGTAATTATAAGTCTTGGAGAGAAATGAGCACAATAATTATCTTAAGTTGTTGTTAATTCAACTAGGTAAGTACCAAGTGAAAGATATGAATGCATATATTGTGTCTCTTATCGATGAGTTGTTGGTGTTATGGAATGGTTTCACTATGTATGACATCTCCCAACCAATTGGACAAAGAGAATTTCAATTCCATGCAATGCTTGTGTGGACAATTCATGATACTCTAGGGTTGACACATTTATATGGTATGTTATGGTGAATTCTAGTTGTATGGGATAATTTAAATTATAAAAATATACATATTTAATCCAATTTTATCGTTATCTTATAGGTCTTCAAACAAAGGGAAAATTTGCCTATCCAATGTGTGGTCCAAAGATGAAATCGCATCATTCCAAAAGTTTAAGAAAATAGGTGTTTGATGAATATAGGCAGTTTCTCCCCAAAAATGATAAGTATCGAAGTGCAGAAAGTCATCTTTTCAATGGGAAAGAATAGACTACATCAAATCCCCGAAGATTGACACCTCACCTATGGTAGTTGGAATATAATAGAATTCAAGGTAATATTATTCCGTGTAATGGTCGATGTTTGAAAATTATATATTTTGATTGTGTTTTGTTGGCAAATTATGTAGTTGATGATCTTGAAGGTTGTGAAAGCATCACCGACTAGCTTCCAAAGGGACTAAAATGTTATCCCAGAGAATTTAGTAGGCTGTCCTACTATGAGCATCTACAAATTGTGCATTTGTTTGATAATATGCATATTGGAAAGAATGTAATAAAGACACTATGGAAAATATTGGATGGAAGGCATGACAAAGAAAAACTTGGCAAAATTTGTAGTTACATTCATGATTCCAATCATGCAATGAAAAATATCATTGAATCAAATAGCAATGGAGACCGGATTAATGCATGTGCTCTTCCTTGGTTATTAACAAAGAAATAAAATAATGCCATAAAATAAGTGATCCAAAAAATTTGATTTCCTATAGGATTTACTGCGGATATAAGCAATCTCATATAAAAGAAAAATGATTTTGGGTCAGGGATGAAAACACATGATTGGTATACCTTCATTAAGGTAAGTCATAGTCTTTTGTATTTACAATATATTTGTGTAATTGCATTCAATTTTCATTGTATGAAATGATCAGTTTACTATTGTTGTAGTATTTGCTACCCTTATCTCTCCCAGAGAACTTTGACAACAATATCAAACAAGTGATATATGATCTTGGAAAATACATGAGGTAATCAGTGATATTTGTTCAATATATCAAACAATAATATCAAACAAGTAATATATTGTAAAGTCTCGTATTTATATATTTATGTCTTGAATCCCTTGTAGGTGGTTGTCATCTAAAGAAATCCATAAAGAAGATATAAAATATTGGAAGAAAATAATTTGTCGATTAATGTGTGAAATGCAAAAGTGTTTACGTCTAGCTTTTTTCAATGCACAAGAACACTACCTCATACACCAAGTTGAGGAGATTGAATTATGTGGACTTGTACATGCTAGGTCAATGTGGATGGTTGAGAGACACTTAAAATTTTTGAAGGGTTTGGTATGACAAAGACCAAGTCCCAAGGGTTCTATGGTTGAGGGATATATGGTATACTAGATGATGGTGTATGTTACTCAATATCTTCCTAATCTTGCAGCAAAGACCCATATAGATTGCATTTTGGATCTCGACTCAATTAAAAAATTTGAACGGGAGCACTTGGTGGGCAACGCTAGATTTAGAAAACTCAAAGGTAATAAATTATGAGATGTTCTTGTAGTAAATTAATTCTTAATCTTCAAAATAAATCTGTTGTAATTCATATATTTACTTTTGTACATCTGCTAAAGAGTGAGATGCAATACATTTGTTTATTGCAAACAATCACATTGGATGACGAAATGGATTTAACGATGTCAACATGATGGTCATAGATTAACATGGGAATCCATGTCTTCATTGGTTATACAAGCTCATCACAATGGAGATCCCAATGTTACACAAAAGGAAATAGATTTAGCATATGGTTTAAGAGATCACTAGGTACTTATAAATTTGTTAATTAATCAATTGTATGTTTTTCAACTCATGATGCAATAATTTATACATGTTTGACATTATTGCAAGTGAAACACCACAAGGCTATGTTTTGCAATGGTTATAAATTTCACATCAAAAAGTTGGATGACAGAAAGAGAACTTGTAATTCTGGGATAAGTGCAGTGTTCCAAGTGACTAATATTTCATCTAGAAAAGACTTACATCCTCAAGAGTCTCAAATTTGATACTATGGTATTTTGGTTGATATACTTGACTGGAACTTCAATTCCTTCAAATTAGTTCTCTTCATTGTGAAATGGTATAGACTATGACTCAATAAAAATGATCTTGATAGAATTGTTATTGAACGTGACAATGGATTTCCAATGATTAATACAAGGTTGTTTGAGCTAGTTGGAGAAGAGCCCTATGTTCTTCCAAGCCAATGTGAGCAGGTATTTTACTCAGAGGTTCCACATAAACCAAGCTGGTCATTTGTTATTAGACATGATCCAAGAGGAATAACGATAAATTATAATGCGATGGAAGCATATACTAAGGAAGATGAAGAAGTGGAAGATGATGTAGAACCAGATCACGATTGAGAGCTAGTCAAAGAAGAATATGATGAAGAAGATGACGATGATGCTGCTACTGATGATGATGATGATGATGCTGCTACTAATCCTGCAACTAATGAGGATGATGCTGCTACTGATGAGGATGACGATGAGGATGACGATGATGATGATGATGCTAATGTTGATGCTGATGATGATGATGATGACAATAGTGGTGGTGATGATGTCGTTGACAAAGACAATCTTGATGATGAGATGGATGAAGAAGAATATCAATAACATGAATGAAATGTACAATTATGCTAGATGTCTAGCATGTTCTAATGATTTCTTTATATGTACTACTCTTATTCACCTTGTTTTATATGTCCTACTTATATATCTTTGATCTTTTGTTAAGAGAAATTTCATTCTAAAAGATTGTATTTAATCTCTATATGCTTAAACAACCTCACTAGTTAAGACTATTCTCATTTGTAGTGGGCATGAATAGAATCAAATCACTTGAAAGACACTAGTATTTAGACATGCACAAATTAGTGACATGATTAAGAAAATTACCTTTCTTTACAATTGCATGGTTGTCTTTGGTTTGTCATTTTGTCTTGAGTGTCTAGTGATTTAAACCAAAGACTTCAACTTAGCCAAAAAATGTGCAAGTCTACATTAGTATGTTTCTTTTTATTGTAATTATAATTAGTATGAATGAACAAAATATTGACAATGCAATATTTGTGATAATGCAATATTTGTTGAAATAGCGTCGATGACTTTGGTCAATGTGGTGTTGGCCCATGCATGTTGAAGATGTAATGCACAACAAGTAATCCTAGGCATCAATTTTGGGTTTGCCCAAATAGGAAAAAGGTCTGGATACGTAATTATATTTTATGTTTAAAAATAATGTGACAACTAATCATTTATGAAGAACTGATGTACATTTGGTATTTTCAGGGAAATACTAGATGTCAATACTTTTGGTGGGTCAATCAAACCACATTGACATCTACCCCATCTACATCTATATCTGATGTAGCAAATGAGTGCAACTTGTGCAAGGCTCGAGAGGTAGCTAGTGCTACCAAGATTGCTTCAATGATGAAAGCAAAAATCATATTTTTGCAATGCCTTCTTTGTGTAGTTTGTGCACTACTTTGTTGGGACCATATGCGTAAATGTGGTTAACAAAGAGCTATTGTAGATACTGAATTTTTTTTTGAATTTCTAGTAGATACACAGAAAGAACATGCACATAAACATGACAAATGAGAAACATAAATGTAGATATCACAATAGTTGACAAACATAAATGTAAGCATCATAATCACAATTTTTTGGAGACACAACATAAATGAATGGTATACCCAGAGGATGCAACACAACTATATATCACTCCTCTAGTTCCAAGTTTACACGGCGGTAAAAAAAATTCATAGATTAAAAAAAAAATTAGAGAGCCGAGGAGACCAAGAATGACCAAAGTAATACAGGTCCCTATATTATTTCAGTCGTTATCACTCTTATGTGCTCTCTAAATTTATTCTTTATCTTTGATTTTTGCTTACGCAGTGTAGACATGGAACTAGAGGAGTAGTTGTGTTGCATTATCTAGGTATACCACTCAATTATGTTATGTTTCCAAAAAATTGTGACCATGATGCCTACATTTATGTTTCTCAGCTGTTGTGTCCCAAGACCCCTTATGATCCTTTATGACCATTTATGATCTCTAAGAATACATCTTAGATATCTTAAAATGTCGTAAAGGGTTATAAGAGGCTCCTAGGAGGGGTCAGATGAGCTTCCACCTTCATGTGGTTGGCCATGTTAAGTAGAGAATGTTAAACTATTCTCGAAACAAAGAGAAGCTCAATAATTTAACATCCCAACCCACGTATGACAAATATATATCGATCCATCTCAATTGCTACCAAATCAATAGATATCTATTAAGAACCTAGTCGTAAACAAACACCATAGACTACACTGTGAACCCGCACATCAAACTCGGACCAAAGAAGTGAAGAAGTCACTTGAATCAAATCCAAATGCAATCAAGTCCACATATATCCCATGAACACATCAGGAAAAATGCATCTCTGATTGTCACACAAGCTTCTTGTGCTAGAGCAGTCACTGTCACAAGTCTTGATTTGGTAGGATCCATTCCAAATCCAAGTCTCTAGACTCCACTCAATAATCCATGAGACACTACCGAATCTATTGCTAAGTTATCTCTAAATTATGTTGGAGTAGTCGTTGTCACAAGTCTTGATTCAGTAGGATCCATTCCACGTCCAAGTCTCTAGACTTGACTCAATACTCTACAAGCCACTACTGAATCTACTACAAAGTTATCTCCAAATGATCCATAACCAAATCATGAGCAGGAACCAGATCTGCAAGAACACCATTCTGAATAGATACCAACTCGATCAACAAATATATATTTTTAAAAAATAAATTGATAATCATTGTAACTATGACAGATTCAAAATAGTGACAGTTTCCCATGACAAAAAAACATTGCATTAACAACATCATTGTTGAAAAAAAACCATTAACGATAGATATCTGTCGTAAATGTCCAATGCATGTCCGTCACATGTACAACATAGTCATCGTTACAAACCACAAATGACAGATATGTGTCATATATTTTTGACAGATATCCATTGCACTAAAATTATTTCCATCGGTGAACATGTTACAAATGACGACTACCTGTCATGCCCCTGACAGTCTCAGGCTTTACTTTTCAATGTTATGTTATGTTGGATTTCTGGTTTGATTAGCATCATTTTATCTAGAACAATATTTCTGTTAGACTTCTATGAGTTTGAACTCTGACTTCGTTCATTTGAACCTTGTTGTTTGGAATAAATATGTTTATCTCTCTAATAGGTATTTTGTTTCTGCCAGACACTCAAAGAATTATGTCTATTTCTATAACTTAATGAGATTTTATGATGTTAGAATTGGTATAGACTGACTTTTGAATTAATGGTACTAGATAGTTCAGTAGAGATTTGAGTATTGGTATGATTGTGAAAATAAGGACAACTAAAATGGTTAGTCAATTGTCTTTTAATTGGTTCATTGTTTTAGAATTCTTAATAATATGTTAAACATAATTAGAATAGGTTTTATTATTATGGATAAATGTGTCTTGATGTTGCAAACAGAACATAGAGATTGTTGTTACTTAATGTTAATCAAATTTTGAGTTCAAAATAAATAAATATGTATATATGTATATTTATACATATATTTATGAGTGATTGTTTTAGTAATTATGTGGTATTTCTTTTACTAAAACTAAAGAATTATCTAAGTTAGCATACCCTAGTTTGTATGTTAGTAGGAGGTTAGTTTGGTGAGTGTTAGTAGTTTGGCATTGTTAATGTGCTGTTATCATTGCTGCTTAAGTTAGTTTTTCTTAACCTAAGATCGACTAATGATATCTAACATAGATGTCTATTAATCTATCCCTAAGTCTTCCTATTTATGATCTAGCTCGAAGACATGACTTATCATGGCAGGGTTTAAATGTACTTTCATCGCATAGTGGTGTTAGTGGGGTTTAAGCTATTTTTGGGTTATGGGATTGTACTTTGATGGACATTTGGTAGGGAATGTATTGTGTTTACTGCAAGAGATAAGTTCATATTGAATGAACTCATCGATGTAATTCATTTTTATGTTTGATGTCTGCCATTAGCTCTAGTGAAGAGCTACAATTGAATAATGACTCCATTTTTCACCCTGTATTTCTGTGACAGTTTGGGTAAACAGTTAGTAATGGACTTGTTTTCCTGTTGTATCTTACATGATAAGTTGCTTGGAATGGAAAGGGGTTTTCACGGCAAGTTTTACCCTTCTGTTCATGGTCATTTAGGAAGTTTTGTATTTCATACTATTATCTCTGCATTTGTGTTGTGGGCTCTCTTGCATGACACTTTGGCAGTCAGTGGAAAGAGATCATCGTGGTTGAGATTAGGGTTCGACTGTGAAGCTCACCAGGTAGGGGCTAGCTTTGGCATTTTGGTTTTTGGATACCTCCCCACACAAATACTAGGCAGGGGCATTCTCTCACCTTATCCTCTATTTCCATTTTTCTTTCTGCAAATGAAATAGTAGAATTTTTAATTACCACTGTTTGTTAGTCGATAAATGTGAGGTTTTGCGAATGTATTCTCTGTGAGCTCGGTCATGAACTAGTTTCTTCTTAGATGGATTAAGAAGTTTATTTAGTAATGGTGGTTATGATTAGTGGAGGAATTTGAAATACATGTTCTTATATGCTGTTTTCGAGCATATTGTGTTGATGGGTTTTTCTTTGTTCTGAGTATGAAGTTGGCAGTGTTTTTCTTTATGTTTGTGCTGAACTATGGGGAATATAGTTGTTGCAGTTGTTATATGGTTATTCCATAGTGTGTTTGTGTCGATGTTTACTTTTTCTTTGGTCAGTATTAAAGGGTTTAATTGGGAATGAGTATCAGCTTATATGTGCAGTTTGAAACCCAGAAGGAGTTTTGTTTATAAGCTTCTTTAACGGTATTCTCGTACTGTTTCCTATTGTTAGGAACACTGTAGCAACAAAATGTTTACATTGTGTTAGAGTCTTTGGTCATAAGGTGTAATCGGGTATTCTTACCACTGTTATAAACCAAATCTGGTATCGATGTTTGTTGTGTCAAATGGGTGTTTGTCACTGTCTGTTTCAGTCAATAGTGAAAATGTGGATATCTTGGTTGTACTCAATTCTTGACTGCGAGCTAGATGATTCTTCAAAAATAATTACCAGTGTGAAATATAGTTTTGTATCAACATTAGGAAATGCTAGGAGTATATAGGAAAGTCAAATATTATCATGTCAGTCAGTAAAGAAGATCACTTTGATATTTTGTTTAAAATGTAGATGACGGTTCTTAATTTTCTATTATTCCTTTTATGTAATCAGCAGATTCAGTAGTATATTAAGGTAGATGTGTTTTTGATAGGACCGAGATGATTAGTATGGGTTTCCAATGTGTGATTATGGACTTGAACTTTTGCGAATGGTGTATACATGTACATACGCCAACATGTATATAAAAGTATGAACTTGTAATTAACAGAGCAGGATGTATAGAAAATTAGTTTATAATAAATTGATTTATGGCAAGCATGTATGTTTGTTAAAAGCAATGGGTGTTGTGTTGATTTAGTTGATATATGATTATTTTAGTTCTTTTCTATTCAATGGTATCGTGATTTCAATATGGACATTTTATTGTACAGTTTTAGATATAATGCTAAGTTAATGTGGAGATTATTATTTGATTGGATTTGTGATGGATAAAGTATTGTGATCTTTTCTTCTTTTGGGAAACATCATGTTTAAAAATGTTTGTTAAGGAAATGGAAACATGGATCTAAATGGATTTCTGAATGCTGTTTCAATTCTATAATTGATGCAATAGAAATGAAGTGTTAGTGAAATGTGTAATGTAGTTCATTTCACTGCTATCATTAATTGCTAGATCAAGTGTTTTGAGATAATGCAAGTATGATCCTTAGATTGGGGGCTGACACTAGTCTAGTACCTTGTGGTGATAGAATTTTTGTCAGTTGTGACTGACACTAGTCTATATCCTTATGGGAAAGAATTTCTGTCAGTTGTTTAATTAAGTGATAATTATAAATTCAAGGGATATGGGTTTCAATTAACAAGATAAAACATTATGGTTTCATCATACATAATGGATTACTACGAAGTTTCCTTACGGATACATAGCGTAGGTCCTTATGTGGACACCCATAAACTATTGGATCATTACTTTGTCATTTTCTTTGCGAGTTTATTTCTGTTAGAAAGAGATACAGTGCTTGATGATTTTGGTGTAAAAAGAATGGAATTATGTTATTAGATTTCAATAACATCTGTATTTAATCTGCATAATTGTTATATTATGTTGACTTTTATGGTTGCAAAATTTTGGAGATGATTCATTATCTTAATCAATGTGTCTAAGCCCTATTTGCAATTGTGCTTGTGTTTATTTTTTATTTTCAGGTTTTAGATGGATAAATCAATGAGTATGGGATAGTGGATAGGAGTTGTTAAGATTTATGGGAAGCAGATCATTTCTTGGTTTTTAGTTATCAAAACTATTCGTAGAATGTAAAGGATTGGTTAAGAAGGAAATTTTGTTTTTTTGAAACTAAGTCTTTGAATAAAGAGTATTCTTATTACTCAGATGTAATTCAGTTGAAAACTATAAAGCTCTTAGAAGCAGTTACTATGATTATATGTTCCAGTTTGTAATGTTAAAAAAAAAAATTTATTACTATGGTTCTATGTGTTTTTGTTTATGGTTGATTCTTCTTTGGTTTCATCTTTTAGTTTTAAGTAAGTAATAGATGGGGTGTTACACTACCCATCATATGATTCTAACGGGTCACCGTTGTTTGCTATTTTTTGTGATGGATAGGCATCTCAATTGTGATGGCCACAAATAGGTCCGATGACAAGTTCTCTTTGTTGGCACCTTCTTTTTTTGATGGCCATGGTTGTCATAATTACTATGCCTAACAAAACCATTAGTGTTTATGATCATAAAATTGTGATGCCAGGTGGTGTCAGTTAATCGATAGTTTAGTGTCTAAATTCAGATGTTTGGCTGTCAAAAAAAGGTCTCAAATTTACTAGTGTTTATCTCATTATTTCTCGTAAGGAATGTAAAAGATGAAAAACCATCAACGATTAGACACACAAATGCAAGAAAAGGTGATTTAGTAGGTTCTTGTAATTTGAGGATCTCTAGTCCAAAATGAGACATAATTGATGATGCACTAAGTGACCAAAGACCTATGTAAACCATTGGGAACAAATGGGAAGTCCAAGGTTGATAAGTGTATGAGAAATGGTAGTTTTGGAAGAGCCTATAAGAATTTTACAAGAACAAAGCCAAAAGATGAAGGTCTTCACAAGCATTTCAACATTGGAGGGAGTATTTAGAGTTCAAGAGAGACGGGGGAGACAATCTTTATATGATATGGGAATTGATATGGTCAAGTATGAAAGTACAAAATGAACACAATATGGAGATTCATTTGCCAAAAAATATAAATCACATTTTCTACTAAAGATAGAATGCCAAGATATTGCTACCTTCCTAAAAAAGAGAGGGATTCAATTTTTTCCTTGAGTGAAGATAAGTCATGGCTAAAATAGATTCAATTAAAGATAAGTTTGAAAATTCAACCCATTTAGAAAATAGAAAGACGTAGAGGAGATGACACCAATGTGATATATTTCTTTATAAAGGCAACTGACTAGAAGGATCATTGATTGATGCTTCTAGTGAAAAATATTCTATAGTTCATAAACAATCAGACACATCTTGTAAGGGGACTTTATGTTGCCAACTAAAATCTCCAGTGTGGAAAGGGTTTGTGGAAAAATTTTGTATAAAGGGATATTGAGGGAGCACTTGTAAGTTCAAATAGAGAACATCAATCATGTATGGAAAATGCAACTTTAGAAGAAGGTAGTGATTTAAAATGCAAGGTAGATGGACTTAAGAACAAAGGAGGTGATGACCTTGAGGTTATTGAATTCTATTTTCATGCATCTTTAGAATTTCTACAAAGTGCCTGAATTTTAAAGCCTTTGAGTACTTATAGTGTGACGCACTTGGAAAATAAATCTATGGCTCTGTCCACATACTCTACTAGGCTTCATGATGATTGTGCTAAAATGTATTAATGAAATGGAAAGTGTGCAGTGGCTACTCTAGCATACCAATGCACATGATTCACACATATGCATGTTATAATAGCCAAGCCTATGTCTATAAGAAAAGATAGAAAAGAACTTCAATTAGTTGTTTTGGTTCAAACAAGTGAATCTCCTCATTCATCAGCCTCTGTTGTTGACAACTTGAATTTCCATGCATTAATATTTGTAAATCAAGGAGGAGTTGCATCACTACATGCATCATGCAATTATGTGATTGATACACAACAATGCCAACACCATAACTACTTGTTACAATTTGTTGATGATAGTAATGCAGTATTTGCAGCCTTTGCAAAAGCGAGTAGTGCTTTGGCTACTACTGGTGATTCAAGTTACAAAGAACATGAAATATCTGTGGAAAAAAAGCTATCAATCTGAACTTTCATAATCTTGATGGACTATTCAATCTTGTGATTATAAATCTACATCATTATGTTGACATCTATAACATTATCTATTGAATTGATTGGCTTAAAAAACATTTTTTGCATAAATAAGGTGTGGAAACATGCACAAGTTAACCAGGAATTCATATCTAATTTATATATTCCTTAGTCAATGGTTTTTGGTTTAGGTCTTATTTCAATATGCCTATTCCTCAAGATTTCCAACCAATTTTATTTTAAGTCAATCTATAAACTGAACTTTCATAATCTTGATGGACTATTCAATCTTGTGAATCTACATTGTTGTGTTGACATCTATAACATCATCTATTGAATTGATTGGATTCAAAAACATTTTTTGCATAAATAAGCTATGCAAACATGTGAAAGTTAACAAGGAATTCATGTCTGATTTATAGTCCTTAATCACTGCTAGTTGGATTAGGTCTTATTTGAATGTTCCTATTCCTTAGGAATTCTAGACAATTTTATTTTAAGTCAATCTACAAATCCTAATACAGTTAACAAATTCACTTACAAATAAATGTGAATATTGGGATGCTTTGGGATCAATATATTTTATAGAAATATATAACTCTACTTCCATAAGAGAAGGAGCTCTGTAAGATCTGGATGAACCTGAAAAAGTGTCAAGGTTGTGCAAAAATGAAAAGTTTATGTATCATGCAGTTGGAATTTTTTCAAGGGTAAAATGTTAAATAACATATATTTTATTGATGAAAAAATATATATATAACCTATTTGAGAATTATGTTCAAACCCTAAACTGGAATAGCTTGAAAATGGGAGAGGAACATTTTGGTGATAAATGTTCAGGAAAGAGAGAGAGTAAAATCACATGTAGCTTCCTATCTATTGATTGCATTTTAAATAGAACCATGCTTTGTTACTTTCATATATGTGTCTTTATCGACCTCTGGAAGGATCCCAGTTTCTTTTTCTATCTACTAGATTTTTTAGAGAAGTTCTACATTTAGAACAAAAAATAATAAGTCATCAAACCTTGCACAGGTTGTTCAATATTGTTCACATAGGGTAAATCTAGCACTAGAGAATCATGAGAATCCAGTCTGACAGAGAGTCACTTTATTTTGGTAGAATAACAACAAAATCTAGATAATTGAAATCACATAACAAAACTTGCTATAATAGTCAAAAGCTACTTATTCATTTCACGTTCAACTGTGTAAAGAAAAATGCCACAATCCTATGCATAAACCCGTTTGGAAATAAGACCATTTAAGGAAGCCCTTGTTCAATACATAGCAAAGAAAAGAAGAATGCACTAATTAATAATCCTCTGTCACATACCTTATGTAATGATTGAGCTCAAGCTCCTGCTACTACCCCACGATGTCAAGTTCGGACATATCTCCTACATGTGCACTGCCCTTCTTTTTTTCACAAATGAAATAATGAAATGAGAAATGAAATTTGCCTTTTTTCTTTTTCTAAGTTATGCCCATATTTGTGGAAATTTCAACCACCATGAAATTTATCGCTATTTCCACAAACACGGGCATAAATTTTTTTTTAAAAACAAAGTTTTCCTTCTATAATCCAACCAAGTAAAACCTTCTTATTTTTTGGTCAAAAATTTTGGTAGAAAAACTAGGCCAAATGTACTAGTGAATAGACACTATTTCTTTAGGTCAAAGGTGTTTAGAGCAGCAACCCCTAAATATTTTGTTTCATTAACAAGAACCAAGGTCAATATTCAAACTCTTATTAGCATGATCAATAACATACATAGAATAAGATAAGATTTTGTATAAATTTTTAGTATTAATATGTTAGATTTTAAATTTTAATAGAATAAAAAATGACAAATTGAAATTATATATTTTATTTGATGTTAAATAATACATAAATAAATAAAAGATAGTGACGAAACTAATCAAATGTCATACACAAATTATTAAAAATAAAAGATAGAAACCAATTAATAAACCTCTAATGATTAATACATTAACATCTTCTTTACTATGAATGGATTATCACAAAATCAAACAGTAGTAACATTTTGGTGGAGACATTTATTGGATCTGTCGAATCTTTTTAAGAATATTTATTTGAATTGATATTGTTACCTTATGAAAGTGCAAACTTTTATAATTGAACATGTTGATAGTGTTCGATGGATGATATTAGTTCTTCTTTGGAATAAGTAGGCCAAAATTAAGCTATATAATAACATCAATATTAGTTGAGAAATATAATTATATTACATGTCAAGAAAGGCATTTATTTATTTAGATAAGGTAAAGCCTTGTTATTGTAAAATAAAAAGACAAATTGGAAACCACAAATAGAGACAAGATTTAACATGGCTCACCAATTTGGCTACATCCACTAGAATGAAGAGGAGGAACCTTTATTTTTACAACTTACAACTTACATGCAAAGGGCTTTTCCCTCATATTTATACAACAGTCTTCCAAAAAAGATGAAGAGACAAAGATGGGAACAAGAAAGGAATAGTCAGGGAATATGAATAGAATAGTCAAATTTCACACCCAACAATCCCCCACTTAAGTTTGACTGATGTCACGAGTTCACATCTGAATAATCTCCCACTGAAACTCTACTTTCCTTTACCAATACCATGGTAATCCATTACGAATAGACAATGTGGATAGCTAAAATAGCAACCACAACATGTTGCTAATCACATCCAACTAACCATACAACATCAATAGATTTATAACCAGCATATCCAACCCATACAACTCACCATGTAGAAAATAATTACATCTTCCAACAAAACACATAAAAAAACCATTAACGTGCAAAAACGTAGAAGATCATTATAAAACAATCCAAATTGTATGACCAATGTCAACCCAAAGTTGACTCAATCTACTAGTAAACACAGAAGGTGTGGCAATAATTGGAGATGATCTACAAACTGTAACCAACCTACTGCAAAATGACATCTTCCAAGTCCTCATGAAAAGACCACATATTGTAGTTAAAAAAACAATAAAGTACAACTACAATAGGTGACCTCAAAAACTCTTGGAAGGGTCAATCATGAAAACCATGACTCATCCTTCTACCAACACCACCAAGTTCTCATCTGTGCCAAGTATGATCTCCTTTACCTCCCCAAAAGAGAAGAGCATTTACAACACCCAACCACCATGAATGAAAGCTCTTGTAAACAAGAAGACCAAACTTGAAAATAGTCCAAAAATAGGAACAACATCAACCATCTCCTAAACCCAAAAGCATAAGAAGATAAATCTATCGAGTAGACCAAGAGTAGGGAGTGAGAATGGTCCTCTAGGATACTCCAAGCTGCAATGACTCTACCCCAAGAACAATCTCCTCTAGGTCCATAATGAACTCGCACCCATCCACAGGTGTAGGCTCCCCAGTCTTCATGCTAAAACCTCCAAAGAGAATCTGCCTCAACAATATTCTCTAAATCAAGAGAAATATAGCCTCACCCAAACCTCTTAGTTTTCAAGAGCACTTCCATGGTCAATCTACCAAAGTACTTGATACCAAGAGTACTAACCAGACCAATTGTCAAAAATCCCATTGCACGTCTGCATAACTCAGGAACACAACCTGATAGATGGATCTCTACAAATGAAAACCTCATGCTCCATAGAGAAAAACCTCTCAAAAGAACATGTATCATGCCAATGCTCTAATCTAGAATCAAGAGCCAACCATGACATAATAACAATCATCTCCAATTACTTGGAGTGTAAACATCTCATGACAAAAACTGAATCTCTAATTGCTCTAAAATAAGCCAAATCAAACATCATTATTATCAATAACACTACCAGTAAATTTTTTTACCAAAATACATGTCCAAAAAACTATCTCTGTTTGTGCCCATCATCAAATGCTAAACAAAAAATTGTCAAATTATAAGATGCCTCTCTGCTGCGCATCTTCATGGGATTCTATCTTCCATGTGTGCCCATTCATTCAGATCCACTTTCTCCACCCACAAAAAATATTTTGCCTGGGTTTCATCTTCGACTTCCCTATCCTACGCAGTTGTTGGGATACAGACCAACCAACCCATCATGGAAAGAAGTGAGAAGCGGTGTACAATTCCTGGGTAATGAAGGATGTGGAGAAGACATTCCAATAAAGCACGTTAGACTCAGAATAATGCCATAGACTTTCTTCCTTGAATGCATATTCAACACAACCAGATGTGCTCGACCGTTGATCTAGTGTTATTCACAAAACAAAAAAAAACAAAAAAATGCTATGTAGATGCATAGAAGTATACTGGTATTTTATCACTGGTCCCAAATCATCCAATGGCCCCACCATGAGTCTCACCTCACCTAATGGATACTAGTGACACCCAACACCATGATCCGGTCCCTTTATCTTTTCCTTGTCTATGTCTTCATCGACTAAATGTCTTGTGGAACTAAATTATGGCAATATCTTTACCTATGAAAAATCCTTTGCATTCTTGGAGAATTAAAATTATAGCAACATGAGCAGCCCCTCTCACATGCAATGCCTCCACTACTCCATGATCTGCAAATGTAGCCAACCCTTACACACTAGCCTGTAATTGTTCTTCTCCTTGCCACCCTCCACCTTGGTGAGAATGTCTCTAAGTCCATCATCCGTTAGCACATCGTTAATACAGATATCAATGCTCTCTATGGTCTTGATGAAATGGATGGTTTAAAATATTGTCACTCAAACCAAACACCCACTCCCACCTTCATGTAGCTTCCTTGTCATTTTCTATCTTTCACTTCTTCATCAGCTTGAACCTCTCTTTTCTTGGACCATTGTTGAGTTCTGGTCAGTAAGTAAGTACATGAATAATTTCCATGGCATACTTCACTATCTTCATAGCCATCAACTTCTTTCACTGATTGTGCCCATGCATCATCAAAGAATTTGTTAACCGCTCAAAAATAAGGCACTGTTCCTTTTAGAAATTTTTAACTGAATATCATCCAGCTGTATGGGGAACAAATGTCACATACTTTCATGCCGAGACAACTATGTAATCTTGCACAAAAAATTCACTAACCTCCACACCTTTGAAATTCCAGTGATTCAATAGCTTAACATCAAGTTGTGTTCTTCTTGTCTTGGGGTTTTTATCATCTACCTTGCTCTCCCAGACCTTACACACTCTAATATCAATTCTAAAATAAAAAGACAAACTGGAAACTACAAATAGAGACAAGATTTAATGCGGTTCACTAATTTGGCCACATCCACCAAAAAGAAGATCAGAAACCTTTATTTTCACAACTTATAGCTTACATGCAAAGGGATTTTCCCCTCATATTTATACAATATTCTTCTAGAGAAGACAAAGAGACAAAGATGGGATGAAGAAAAGAACAGTCAAGGAATATGAACCGAACAGTCAGACTTCACACCCAACAGTTATCGGAAGCTAGTGCTTGATCCATGTAGCTAAGTGGACCAGTAGATAGTTGGATCTTTACACAAGATCTTATAGAGTTTTACATCTCCATCCATGAAGGCCAAAGATGCAGCTCCAACACAATTGGTGTGAGAGGTGTAAGCACTCTCCGTGTTCTAGATGTGTTTTTTTGTGTTCCACAATTCAAATGTTTCATCAATTTGAAAGAATAGAAAACAATTATTTTGAGGCACAGGAGGATGATAGCCACTTTTCCAGAGTATATTGCCATGCCGCCAGGAGATCGAGCCCTTCGCTCATCTCGCTTGAAGACATGGAGATGTTGCACCAATGAGTTAACCTTATCACCATATCCTTCTCCTCCAGGTCAATGTACTTGGTGAATAAGTGCCCAACATTATATTATTTATCCAGAATAATTTATTTCTTCACATTGTCCACCATTTCTTGTAGAGCACTGAAAACACTTTTTTTATCCTTGTTGGTCAGAGTAACAATTTTGCTCAAAAATGTGACGGTCAGACATGTACAAACCAAACACTGAGGAGAACCAAGGAAATCAAAACAAAACTCCCATGTGTTAGAATTGGAAGGCCAATAGACATTTGTTTCATTTCCAACTCTTTGTCTCTTTAGCTAGTTCATTTCGGGCTTATTTATATCTGCCTTGTTCTCATTTTAATTCATTCTTTGGTGACATCAATAAAGATTTCTCTTCTCTCAGTGTGGATTTAGGCTAATTTCCAAAGAATGATAAATATGTGTCTTCATCGCTATGTTTATATTCTATTGTCTTTATATTTATATTATGTTATTAAATCTTCACAATTGGTATCAGAGCAAGGTTGAATCATTGTTGAGATTTTAGTGGTTGAGATTTCAGAACCATGGAAGATTTAAGGGTTCAAAAATTTTCAGGGAAGAACTATGTGATATGGAAGATTCAAATGAAGTATTTTTTAATCAAGAAAGAGCTTTCTCTTGCACTTGAAGGAAAATAAAAGAAATGAACCTTCCTGAAAGATGAAGATTGGCAGAAGCTTAATGAAAAATCCAAGGCAACAATCTTTCTTGCATTAGGCGATAATATCTTGCATAGTGTTGCAGACAAAGAAACAACAAAGGACATATGGAATAAACTAAATTTGACATATACACAAGTATCCTCTGTGAACAAAGTCTTCATCATGAAAAATTTATGCAAGCTTAAGATGAGGGAAGGCAAAGCCATGACAAATCATCTTAATGAGTTTAACACCTTGATCAACCAAGAAAATTCAGTTGGCATGACACAAGATGATGAGAATAAGGTTGTCCTATTGTTATGTTCTCTTCCTAATAGCTGGGATGGACTTGTGATAGCCGTAAACACTTCAACGTCAACTACCAAGAAGTTGGATTTTGATGAAGTTTCAGCCACCCTTCTCTCTAAAGATTTGAGGAGGAAGAATGATAAGTCCTCATCCAGTAATGCTCTCATAATGGTGAGCACCGAAAATAGAGGAAGAAGCCAATATAGAGGAAGAAACAACTACAATCAAAGGTCCGAATCTACAAGAAGAAGATCACAGTCAAGAGGGAAACAAAATAGTTGTTAGTTTTGTGGCAAAGATGGTCACATCAAGAAGGACTGTCAGAAGTATAAGAAGGCTCAAGAAAAAGTTTTGGTCAGTAAAGAAAATGTCACTCATGATAAGGATCTAGGTATTCTAGTACTATCAACTACTGATACAAAATTTGATTCATGGGTAATTGATTCAGGACCTTCCTTCCATGCTTCCTCTCTCACATATGCATTTACAAATTATCAAGAAGGTGAATTTGGAGAGGTATATTTGGGTGACAAAAAAACATGTAAAATCATTGGGAAAGGTGATATTGTCTTGCATCTAGAAAGAGGAGAAAAATTATTGCTCAAAGATGTTAGACATGTTCCTCAATTAAAGAGCAATCTGATTTTAGTCGGCCAATTGTACACCCAAGTATTTAAAACTGAACTCACGGACACATGGAAAATAGTCAAATGCTCCTTGACTATTGCAAAAGGAGACAAGACCGGTAGTCTCTATATTGTGAAACCCATTGATGAGGTGGGAGTTGTTTTGATACTTGTGGGAAGTGATGTTTTTTGGCATCAAATGCTAGGCCATATGAGAAAGAAAGGCCTTGAAGTAATGCTAAATCAGAATCAACTATCGGGTCTTCAATCTACAAATTTGGATTTTTGTGAGCATTTTATTCATGGGAAACAAAAGCGGGTCAACTTCTTGAAGGATGGACATGACAAAAAGATAACATCCTTGGAGCTAATGCATTCTAATGTCTTCGGACCTAAAAAGGTAACCTCTTATGGAGGAACACAATATTTTGTTACTTTTCTTCATGATAGCACCTAAAAGGTATGGGTTTATATGCTTTCTAGAAAATCTGATGCATTCTCTAAATTCAAAGGTTTTAAAGATCTTGTGGAATATTAGATTGGTCATAAAATTAAGTGTTTAAAACTAGATAATGGAGGTGAATTTTTGATGTAGGAGCATCCTGGGTGTACGAGCAATCTTGCATCACCCAAAAATATTTATGTTTTTATATTCAATAAGGGCTATCTTGTGCAGAGCTATTATTTATGGAAACTTGCTATTTTTAGTAAGTTGGTCATACGATCTTAGAATGTTCTGATTTTACATGTGGAGGTTCATCTCAGTCATATCAGCCTAGTTGTAAAGTTTCATGGCTAGATCAGGTCTAGTTTTGAAGATATTGAAGATTTTCGGTATTGGCAATAGGGTACAAAAACTTTGAACTCAATTTTGAAGGCTTTAGAGGCCCCAGATGAGGTCAAATTTTTGGCTGAATGAAACTTTCTTGATTCAAGCATTGTAGGGCTCCTCGTGCCCTTCCTAAAGTGGGGTTATAATAGTCAATCAGGTCAACGGGTGATGACTTATGGTCTTTGCAAGTTGGGCCACCTGAAATGGCGGAAAATAATTTTTCTTCAAAAATTTTGTTCTGGTTTCAAAAGTTATTTTGAGCCGACTTTGATGTAATAAATTGAAAAATAAAATAATTCTAGTTTGGTCGGCCTTAGGGCTAAATTTTTGGAACCTTCTTGGGCGGTGGAAATTGTCTATATAAAGAAGGCTCGTAGTGTTGTCTAGGGCAGTTCTGGGTATTGATTCGAGGCTTTTTCCTATAGAATATTGTAAGGGAATGCCCATGTGGCTTTGAAATTTGTAATTCTAAAAGTTTTTAATTCCACATTTGTGGAGATAATAAGAAGCCCATTTTATGTTCTTGCATATTGTTGTTATTTCTCTATTTCTGTTATGTGTTTATGGTATTAAGGGGAACACCGTTCATCAATTTTCTTCATTGGAGTTTGATAAATTTTGTCTAGATCATGGTATAAGAAGAATTAAGCTTGTCCCTTATTCACCTCAATAAAATGGGGTAGTAGAATGGTTAAATAGAATGATTCTTGAGAAAGTACGGTGTATTCTTTCCAATGCCAGTTTGGGCAAAAAAAATTGGGTGGAAACCTGCAATACAATAGTCTATTTAATCAATAGGTCTCCTTTATCTCATCTAGAGTTTGGTATTCTGGAAGAGGAATGGCTAGGAAAAAGGATTTGATACTCACACATCTAAGTTTTTAGGTGTGAAGCTCATGTACATGTCCCAAAAGAAAGAAGAACGAAGCTAGATTTCAAATGACAAAAGGGCATATTCATGGGATATCGTGAAGATTAGTTTGGTTATAGAATTTGGGATCCAATTGAGAAGAAAATAGTAAGGAGTCATGATGTGACTTTTAATGAAATGGTGTTTCCATCTCTGTCAGAAGAAACATATAGAGATGAAAATATTCCCTTGTTTGATATTGCCAACAATGGCATTTATTTGCCTCACATCTCCTCCCAAGGCTATAGCATAGCACATCCTCTGTATACGACACCCACCTCTGTGTTATCCCCAATTTTGTCCATAACACAATCCTCTGATAATGAAGCATCCAACAATGCTTTATCTCCCATTCATAATACTAGTAAATTGTCTTGGATACACAATGAAGAAGATGCATATACAAGAGTTCATGAAAGTGTAGGGTATGATCTTGCCTTTGATTGGAAATACAATTCTATCATGGGCAGTCCATGTCAACTCCCCATGGGAAATATGTCCTCCCATGCTAAAGAAATATGGCCCATGATAGAGGAAGAAGACCCACGTGAGCTGCAACATGACTCAAGTAAGCTGCAGTATGACTCACATGAGCAGTAGCCTAGCTTGCATGAGCAGCAACATGGTCTACAACATGTTTTAAATGGGTCTCACTATCCCACTCATGAAATGGTCTTCACCACTCACACAAATGGATAACTCTTGTCCTCTCCCCACACGGAGACTCCTAGACATGTGCAACACCGGGGAGCTATGGAAGAAGAGATGTATGGTATTCTTAGTAGCCAGTTTTATAGTCAACAAGAAGCACAAGGTACTTTCCATCATAGCATCTAGTTAGAGAATTTAAATCACTATGAAAACAAGGGTCCTTCACATGGTGAAAATAGGGATACTTCACACAAATTATCTAGTGTGAAATCCACAGAGGTACCAAATTTAAATCAATTTAGTAAAATTAATACTGGAAATGATGATAATCAATTGAAGAGAATCCATTCTCTTGGAAAAGATAATATTGAATTTAGAAGATCATAAAGACAAAGGAAACTTCCAATGAAAATTTTTGATTATCAGTTACTATTTATTGAAGAGGTAGAGCCCGAGCTATTAATTTCTGAGAAAATCAAACCATGAAATTATAAAGAGGCATGTACAAGTAGTGATAAGGACAAATGGTTTGTTTCTATGGGAGAAGAAATGAGTTCTTTAGAGGCTAACCATACATGGGATTTGGTCGTTCTTCCACAAAATTGAAAACCACTTAAGAACAAGTGGATATACAAGTTGAAACAAGAAAGCGGAGGTCAGAAATGTTACAAAGAAAGACTCGGTGTAAAGCGTTATGCTCAAAAATAGGGGATTGATTTTGCTGAGATATTTTCTTTGGTTGTGAAGATGACATCCATCTAAACAGTAATGGGATTAGCAGCCATTTGGGATCTCGAATTGGAGCAACAAGATGTTAAGACAACATTTCTACATGGACACATAAATGAAGAATTGTATATGAATCAGCCTAAGGATTTTGTGAAAAAGGGATAGGAACATCTTTATTGCCGGCTAAAGCATAGTTTGCATGGGCTCAAGAAAGCCTCGAGGAAATGGTATGTTAAGTTTGATTCCTTCATGATTGAACATAACTTCACAAGATGTTAATTTGATCTATGTATTTACTATAAGAAACTTCCTAATGGCGAGTTTGTCATTCTTCTTCTCTATGTTGATGACATGGTGGTAGTGGGAACAAGCTCTAAAATTGTTAGTGAGCTAAAAAATAAATTGGCAAGTGTATTTTCTATGAAGGATCTAGGGGCAGCCAAGAAGATTCTTGGTATCACTATCACCCAGAATAGGAAGAAGAAGGATATTATATTATATCAAAATGATTACATTAACAAATTTATGGATAGATTTTGCATGACTGATGCAAAGATAGTCTCCACTTCTTTTGCTTCTCATTTTTAGTTGTCTTTCAAATTATGTCCAAAAACACAAGAGGAAAAGGAATTCATGGCATAATTTATGCTATGGTTTCAACCCATCTCAACATTGCCCATGCGGTGGGAGTAGTAAGTAGGTTCATGAGCAATCGTGGAAAGCTTCATTGGGAAGTTGTTAAATAAATACTAATATATGTCAAAGGCACTTCAGATTATGTTTTATATTTTGGTGGCAACAACGAACAGTTGCAAGGATTCATGAATTCTGATCTTGCTAGGGATTTGGATAAAAGGAGGTCTACTACTAGTTATGATTTCATGTTTTTTAGAGCTTCCATTACCTAGGCCTCAAGGTTGCAACACTCTATTTCTCTTTCTTCTACTAAAGCTAAATACTTGGCTCTTTCTGAAGGTGCTCGGGAGATTATTTGGCTATAGCATCTACTTGGTGATATGAAGTATCAACAAGATGATTATGTCTTATTATGTGATAACTGCAATGCCATTTTCACAGCTCATAATCATACATCTCAATGACATTCAAAACACATTAACATTCATGCTCATTTTGTGTGGTACATTGTTGAAGAAGGTAGGTTGAAGGTTGTCAAAATTGACACAAAGGTCAATCGGGCATATATTTTCACCAAGGTTGTAGCCAAAGAGAAGTTTGAATGTGCAAGAACTTATCTTGGCCTTATTAATCTGAAATAAGATTAGCATCTAGAGGAGGGGAATGTCTAATCAACAAAAATATCTGTTGACTTCTGGTGGGAGTTTGTTAGAATTAGAAGGCCAACGAACATTTTTTTCATTGCCAACTCTTTGTCTCTTCAGCGGATTCATTTTGAGCTTATTTATATCTTCCCTGTTCTCATTATAATTCATTCTTTGGTGACATCAATATAGATTTCTCTGCTCTCAGTGTGGATGTAGGCTAATTTTTGAACCATGATAAATTTGTGTTTTCATCACTCTGTTTATATTTTGTTTTCTTTTTGTTTATATCCTATTATTAAATCTTCACACCATGACCAGCCATTTCTTTTTTCTTACTTGAAGTTGAGTGCTTTCATCTATTTTCTATCCTTTATTTTTAGGGAGAGGGCACAGGCAAAGCATGTTACTTTTGTTATAGTCACTTGCCAACCATGGTGGATGTAGGGTCAGCAATAATCAGCTAATATCTTTCTTATCATAAAACTTTTAATTGTAGTGGGAAGGTCCTTGTTCGTTTAAGTTTAATTCTCTAAGGTCATCTTTCCTATGGTTTTGATATTGACTGTATAGATATTTCCTTTGTTAACATATGTCAATGATGATCAATTCAGAAAATATCATCCTTAACAGTGTTAGAATGTGTAAATTAATTACGTTGATTGTCAGTGCAGACAAGAGCCAACCAATGTTGAAGCCACCAATGTTGACTCTAGTCACCTTAGTATCCCTCTTAGGTGCCCATTCACTATCCAACATTAATACTATAGCTAACTCTAATCTGTGGTCTTCAACAATAATTATTATGTATCTGCCTATAAATTGAGGGAATTGCTAATAGAATCTTAGTGCTCCTTTGTGAGTATCTCCTCTGATCCATATTTTTAACTTGGTACCAGAGCCAAAGGGAGTATATATTTTTTTATTTATTGTAGAGATGTTTGCGATGATGATAGAAGATGTGGCATTTGTTGCTAAGGCTGAGTCATCGTAGCCTAACACTTTATTGTTTACAAACAATGGTATTGGGAGCTGACCTCTATTAGATTTGGTGTCATTGGATCTGCAAAGAAAAAATGCTAGACCACTAATGTGGAACAATGGTTGTACCAAGTCTGTTGTTTGCAGAACAGATAGGAGATTTCTAATTTGTCAAGTCTGACTGCATGAAGGATATCGCAATAGTAAAGAAGTTTCTAGTCAAAGAAAGTGGAGGATCACCAGAATAAGAATGCTTCTGGAGTAATTTGTAAGTGTTGAAAGATTAGTTGATTTTATTATGTTATTGTTTAAGTGGAGAATACAATCATTTAAGGGTATTGTTAGCCTTGAAGATGTTAGTTTTTCAGCCATCTGGAAAAGTGTGAAGATGTTTTAAAATGGAGTATCCATTTTTCTATGCTTTGTTATCTTATGAGGCTTTCATATGATATAATAATATGCAAATAGTGACAGAAGTAAAAAATGGATGTTTTACAAGACATATAAGCTTTGTGTGTCAATGAAGTGTGTGAAGTGTGTCTAATGTTATAGGTTAATTGTGGGAGTTAGCATTGCTTGGTTCTTGTGCACAAAGTTTGAAGAAAAGGTGAGATGGTATGATAAAGCTTATTGTCATGGTGTAAAGTGTTTGTGTTGGACTTGAGAGGATTTGGTTGTCTATTTGTGCTTGGCCTATGTCATTATGCTATCTAAATTAAAGAAGATTGTTGAGATACCCCTCAAGAACCCCTCATAAAATTAACATTTTCATTTTTTGAAGTTATTGATAGTATTTGAGAGGCTCTTGAAAAAGTCCAATCCCAAACAATGTGCAATCATGAAGTTGAATAATATATTGTACCTAAGTTATTGTAAGGGGTGCATTATTAGTTGTACCTGACACCCTGAGGTGTTTTGGTTTAACATGTTGATGAACCATGTACCTAAAAATAATTCTTATACAATTGGAAAGTACAACAGCTCGGTACCCATGTATCTCGGTAGATGGATTTTTTTTTATATGGAATCAATAATCAATTTTGATGCGGGTATGCCGATATAGAAGGAGAAAATCCCAAAGTGATGATGGTTTCCCCATTGTGATGGTTTGTGACAAGTGTGTTCTTGGTTTGTGGTAATTCAAAACCACTTGAGTGAAAATTTTATGGTGATTTTGAAACCAATTGTGTGATGTTTATGGAGTCCGTGGTGTTCTTGAAACCACTTCAAAATTACATTAGTTAGGGGTGAACTGTGAAAACCCAAAGTGATTATGATTAGGGGAAACGTTATGGAAAATTTGATAAGTGAATTGTAAATGGGTACCTTAAAAAAGCTTTAAGCCAGGACCCATGTTTTTTTGATTATGGGGGAATATCTCAAATAATCAAGATAATTAATTTATGGGGGGATGTTAGAATGCATAAATTAATTATGTTGATTGTCAGTGCAGACAAGAGCTGACCAATGGTAAACTCACCAATGTTGACTCCAATTGCCTCAGTTGCTCTCAGCCACCCATTCACCATCCAACATTAATACTACAACTAACTCTAATTTGTAGTCTTCAACAATAATTAGTATGTATCTGCCTATAAATTTATGGAATTTCTAATATAATCTTAGTGCTCCTTTGTGATTATCTCCTTCGATCCATGTTTTTAACTGAATGAGTAAATTAATTACGTTGATTGTCGGTGTAGACAAGAGCCGACCAATGCTAAAGCCACTAATGTTGACTCTAGTCACCTTAGTGTCACTCTCAGTTGCACATTCACCATCCAACATGTATCTCCTTCGATCCATGTTTTAACTAACACGAGCCTGCCACTATAGATATTTCCTTCGTTACTCCATGTTAATGATGATCAATTCAAAAAATATTATCCCTAATAGGACTTCGCCAGTATATAAGTTTCCTTCGTTAATGTGTGTTACTGATCATCAATTCAAAAAATATTATCCTTAATAGGAGTTCACCACTTCAGATCTAGATTATTGCATATTAACGATGCTAGCATTTTTTTGCACTTCCACTTTTGTCCCAAACTATTTGCAATGCCTCCAAATATATTCAATGTTGTTTAGAGTATATTTGTAGAGACAAAAAAGTCCAATTTTGTACATTTCATTTATTTTATAATAAATTTAAGTTTTTTTTAGAATGAAGTCAAATAACATATGTAGATCTTTTTAAGTTTTTACAAGTACAAAATTTGTGAAGATTTCATAAGGATTTAGAATATATTAATGAAAAAATTAATGATTAAAATATTTATGAGGTAATCATCTCAATTATAAAAGAGTCTGGCTTGAAGGTGATTATAGTAATATAATTCAATGTTTGAAAGGGGATTATATGCCTTCTTGGACCATAGATAGTTGGGTAAAATAATCAATCAAAATTATAACAACCTTTCACAACTTCTACATTTACCATGCTTACTGGGAAACCAATATGGTGGTGAAATTTTTTGCTAATAAAGGGGTTTAGGCCAAAGAGAGTATATTGTGGCATAAGGTAGTTTAGTTGGAAGATGATATTAGTGTCTTGTTGATGTATATTCAAACTCATGGAAAGAGGAAAATATCTCTATCAAATAATCATTACAATGATAGTTCAAATGCTTTTGTGATTATTTCCAAGATCACGAGCCATGTTGCAGGATTATATGCAAGATTTCTAGCCTTTATTTCTCTTATGATTTCTAGATGCTTTAAATATTTCTCTAGTTAACCATTTTGATATGATTTTCTTAGTCCATCAATGTTGTTGCCAACACTATTTGGAAAATTGGGGGGAGAAAGATAATGTGTTGAGAAGATGGATTGTGTAGGGATGAAGAACAATGTCATTATTTTGAGACTATTGAAGAAGGGTGATTTGACCCCTTTCATTGAGAAGTTACATGGGTAGGACCTCAAAATTATAAAGATATTTTCCAAAGGGTGGAAGGAAAGAAAAATTCCCCCTTTTTGAAGGAATGTGACTACTAATGAGAATTTGGTTTCCAAGGTTGTATGCCTATCCATGGAAGGCCTCAAATTCTACAAAGATAGAAAGTACTTTGACTTGGGAGTTAAAAAAATTCCAAAAATAGATAAGGCAAGACAAAACCTCTATAGGGTCTCTAAGAGTAACTATGAAATGAATAACATTAAGAGGGCATGGAGGGAGGTTTTAAAAGTGATTATGCAATATATCATCTTGGATGAGCAGTTTACTAGATCTTTTGGTCATCATTCATCCTTCTCAACCATTTTACACACTATTTTAGGGTTTCTTTCCTATTTTACTTGATGTCCTCTTTGAATACCAAACTAATGGATCATAGGAAAAGCTCTAAAGAGTATCGTGTTCTCCATCAGAGGCTTCTAATGTTAATTTAAAAATATTTTAAATCTATTCCTTCTCCCTCCAATATTTCCCTCTTTTTAATTATGAATGAGGATGGTTTGGGTACTAGCTACTCCGAGAAGGAGAAATGGACTAGGAATATTGAGGATGAGGAATCCGACTGTAAGCCCGAAAAGATGAAAAGGAAAAATAGAACACATACTAAATATTTGACTACATGTAAAAGGAGCATTAAGGGTACAAATAAATTTTTCTACCCTTTCCCTAGCTTCGATAAAAAGGCTAAAGAGAAGCAAAATTTCAATTTTTCTACTCAGAACATAGATAAATCTATGGTAAAGAAATACCCTCCTTGTGTGTCTAGAAAATATATGACCTTGGTATCCCCTACCTCAAACAATTAAAATACCTCATATTCTACTATTGATAGGGAAGGTAGGCCTAGGTTCCCTTCAAACCTCAACATTGATTCATATTATTTCAGGTATGAATAAGAATTTCCTGAAGATATTATTTCTATTGCTAAAATTGGGGTCTCCAACTCCTTTAGAATAATTAAATGGGTCTTTTACAAAATAAAAGGAATTAAAATAAAACATATGGAAATGAGTAATAAACAGGAGTTAGTTAAGGCTGAAAGCATTGAAAGGGCATTTGGTAAGAAAAAAGAGACCTAAAGAGGTGTGGATAGAAGAAGAGAAGAAGTCTATGGTGGATTTTCTTCAAAAACATATGGAAGTGATGGAAAATATTAAAACATTCCTACTATGAAGGAAATATCATTAACATTGAGTTAAAATAAAACAACATTAAGGATTCCCCTTAGTCTATATTGAATCTCAGCCATAGGGTCATCAAAACTACTTTTAAAAGCATGAATTCTTTGGTGAGAAATTTGGAAAACATGTACCAAGATAAGTTGATTTTGGACCCAGATATGGACAAAGATAAAGGCCTAGATGAAGTGATTGGTCATAGTAAGAGAACCAAAGGGAATAAAAATATAAATGCTAATAACATTTTACAAGACATACAGAAGTTGAAGAAGGTAGAGCTTGACATGAGCTAGATTGAGGTGGATGTTGTTGATACTCTAAAGAGTCTTGCTAATTTTTTGGTTGTTTCTTGTTATTTTTTTCTTCTAGTTTCAATGTTATATGCTATGGGTAGCTTGCTAGTTCTAGTCTATACTGGATAATATTTTTTCTTGCTAAGACTTTGTGCTAAATTTTTTCACATCCCTTCAAAAACTTTTTTTACCATAACAAAAATGATCCAAAACATTTTTAATAGTAACCTATTTCCAACATTAAACGTGATTTAATAAAACATGAACACATAATAAAACCTAATAGCTAAAGATATCAATAATTAATATGTAATTTCATTTAAGTACATATAGTACAAAAGGTTTTTCTTTATAAATGAATGTTGTACTAATTGTAAAACAACTATCAAATTGTTAAAAAGGGATATAGAGAGACAACTTAAATAACACCTATCTATTGGTAGTGTCATAAAATTACACATTGTAGGTAATTTACCATTATAATATTCTCCTACCTTAATTGAAAAACAAAATTCCAAGAAAGGATCCACATCCCTCCATTTTCCTTGTTCTTTTCTGATCCAAATTCTTGACCACAAGACCCAGTCAACATAGGATGCTTGTGTGACACATAGATATGAAAGGGAAGTTGAATCATCCATTGAATCTAAAGATATTAAGTGAGTCATTGAGATGATACAAATATCACCCCTATAGTGTAATACCACTTACATCCACCCACAGACATTTAAAATTGCTTCACTAGCTGAAAATTTTACTCTTCTGCCTCCATTTGGTCTTCTTGACACTTCTAAGATGCTTTGGGTCTCTTCTACAATATTTTTACATAATTTATTGAGTTTGTTCTTGCATCTTAGACAACACCTTCACAACATCTCAATGTTCATAAAATTACAGCTTCGTCATCTTTGTCACCTTATATTCACTCCATTGATCTTTGACGTTGTGGCTTTGAAGAGTAGTCTTTTATATCACTTTATTTCATATTTTTGTTATTTAAATATCATAGTTTCTTTATCATGATCTTGTAATATTCTTATTTACATTAACATTTTTTCTATTATGTCTTAGTTGTCTAGCCCCAATTTCTTGTTTATCTATTTGGTCATTGTGGAGGTGGGAATACCATAACATAGACTTGATTGAAGTATATATCCAAATAGCCCCAAGACTTTTTCCTTATTTTCATGTGTGTACATTTTAAGAAGGGAAAAATAGAGGAGCTCTTGGGAATAGTCTACCCACCTTGTTATGAGCTTATTCCTCTCTTATTCTCTCTACTTTTAGATTAACATCATACTTCTTACCTTATATTGTTAGCATAATTTACATAATGCTATACTAGTTAGTATTCTAGTTCTCTATCTCATTTTCTATTCTCTATCCATATAGGACATATGCACACCACATTTTCATCATGTACTCATGCTAGCGTTGAAGATAGTAAGATTACAAAGCCTCGTAGTTATTTGTTTCATTTCTAGTTATTGAAATATTTTGATATGCTGTTATATATTAGTTAATTAATTTCTTTTATTCTACATCATATTTCATTCACATCTTAAAACACATCTTTGTCAATTAAATATTATTGATCACCCTCACTCACTAGAACCCTATTAGAAGTGATGTGGTGCAAGGATTAATTCATCCCTTGTTATTTCATCTATTTTAAAGTCAACAAATTTTCCTTCTTTACACCATCGATGTAATGGTAACACCTTGTAACTTACTCAATAATAAAATTATATTATTTTAAAATTTAGTATTGATTCATTAATAGTTTTGTGTGTGTGTGTGTGTGTGTGTGTGTGTGTGTGTGAGAGAGAGAGAGAGAGAGAGAGAGAGAGAGATATTATTTAAATGAATAAATAAAAAATAAACACCAAAAGACACACGCCACACACTTATTTCCAATTATACATATAGCTACACAAAATATAATCTCAAAGAAACAAAAACAAGCCATTTTATTATTAATAATAAACTTGTCAATATGGCACAATATTGATCCATTCTTGCTAAAAGTTATGTCACTAGAATTTAAGAAATAACCTATTACTCTCTTAAGGGTTGAGCTTTGATCTTCTATAGTAGCTTCCATAGTCATCTATTAAACTATCAAAGTTATTGATGAAAAACTACAAGAAGAAAACATCCATTCTTCAATACCATCAGTTTACCTTTCAAACAGTTTCCCCACAACGAATTCAAGCCCATGCTCTATGAAATTAATTTAACACTACTCCAAATCCATTAAACTCATTTCAATGCACCAAAAAATAATTATTTCAAAAACATAGGTTTGTGATGCAATGCAAGATGGCTACAGGGGCCTAGTGAACTCCCAAATATCACTCCTACTTGCACATTCACAACGCGGAAACAACAACATAGAGAAGGAGAGAAATAATGCAGATATCTTTCATTAACTCATTGAAACTCATACATGTGAGGATGTAAGGCCTTCCTGGTTAAGGCCAATACAATGAAATTCAATTACAAAATAATCCTCATACATGTGAGGATCCAAACACCCAATTCTATCTTCCTACCAACATCAGCCTCCTAATCCTAGAACATCTCTACTTGTTTATACAAGAGGCCACCAAATAGGTTGGCTCTAAAGATCCTTTTGATCC
This sequence comes from Chamaecyparis obtusa, assembly GCA_027943335.1. Lineage (NCBI taxonomy): Eukaryota > Viridiplantae > Streptophyta > Pinopsida > Cupressales > Cupressaceae > Chamaecyparis > Chamaecyparis obtusa. The sequence goes on along the minus strand of BSBK01000227.1, from coordinate 1,430,670 downwards.
AACATTGGAGAAAGAAATGACCCATAGTTATGTCCACATGTTTCCCAATGAGTGATCCAAACATTAATATCATGACCAAAATTAACTGCACAAGTTGGCCAATATCAAATAATTAAATTCCACTAGTTGGTGAACTCAGGAGCTGAGCAACATCGAACGTACCAAACCATCTCAGTAAAGAATGCTACCAAACTTACTTGGTAAAGGAAACAAAAAATTGGTAGCTAATATCATTAGTGACTGACAGAAACACTTCATTGAAAGCTCAAAAGTAGTACCAAGAACACCAAGAAAGCTATCGAGTAGTTAGACAAACTCTAACATATTTTGGTTGATCTAGGATTACCATAAACCAAAGATTCTCCTACATCAGACACCTAGGGTTGAAAAAAATGATTATGTGTCAACTACAACCTGAGATGGATCTAACTCAAATTGAGAAATGCATCTACTATCTTCAATTGGTCTATTCTTCCACTTTACCAAATACTCCATATTATCCTTTTCTCTAGTGCTTCTACCAACTTTTTGTTCCAAAATCCACTCAATTTATTCTATCTTCTCCTTAGGATAATCACTTAGTACTTTCACTTCTTTATCAAGTTCATGATACTCATACAAATCTAAAATGTTGAATCTAGGTGATATATCCATGTCATCTAGTAACTCAAAATCATAAGAATTTACACTATCAAATTTATTCAATACCTTATAGGGACCAAACTTCTTCATCTTCAACATACCATATGTTCCAACAGGAAATATTCCCTTCTTCAGATGAGCCATTACTTCATTACCAACATCAAAAATATTATGTCTTCTAGACTTATCTACATTATCTTTATATTTTCTATTACTCTTCTCCAGCTTATGTTTTACTTCCTCATGCAATGACTTCATAAACTCAACAAATTATTCCCCTTCAACACTTCTCTTCTCTTCACTAGCAATATCTCTTAGGTTTGATATACCTCTCAGTTGTGTGCCATTAGCAATCTCAAAAGGTGACTTTTTAGTACTCCTATTTAGTGAATTATTGTATGCAAACTTTGGTTGTGAGAACATCAAATCCAATTACTTGGTTTATCTCCCACTAAGGATCTCAACAAGTTACCCAAACTTCTATTTTTCTATCAATCTATGGATGAAATGTAGAACTAAATTTAAACTTGGTGTTCAAGTTCTTCCATTGAGTCTTCCAATAATAACCAACAAACTTAATGTCTCGGTCAAAGATGATACTCCTTTATAATCCACGTAATCTAAAAATCTCCTTAAAGAAAAGATCTAACTGCATCTAATGTTTTAATACATGGTATGATATGTGCATCTTGGAAAATCTATACACAACAACAAATATGGAGTCAAATGCACCTCTTACTTTCCTCAATAAACCAAGAACAAAATCCACCTTGATGTCTCTCCAAGGTTTCTCATGAATAGAAATTGGTGTGTACAATCTATTATTATGCCTTACTCCTTTGGCAACATGACAAAGTCCACAACTCTTTACAAATTTATGAACATCCTTATACAACTGAGGCCAAAAATACATTTCCTTCAACAAACTCAATGTCTTATCAATTCCAAAATGTCTAGCCAAACCAATAATGTGTTTTTCCTTTATAAAATTAGTTCTCATTGATCCTCTTGGTATATATAAATAAATTCATTTGAACACCATACCTTCTTGAATGAAATAGTTTTCAAACTTACTCAGTTGATCTAAAATAGGTGCTTTGCACACTCTCCATTATTTAGAAAAATCAGGGTCATTGCCATACAAAATCTTCATATCATCAAAACCAAGAACCTTAATTCTTGTTTCAGTCATCAAAGATCTTCTGGTACTCAATCCATTAGCAACTCAGTTTGACACTCCACTCTTATGCTTTATCACAAATATTAAATTCTACAAATATTCCACCCATTTCATATGTCATAGATTGAACATATTTTGACTACCAAAATACTATAGAGCCTTATGATCAATATATAACACAAATTATTTTGGCATCAAATAATGTATCCATTTCTTCAGGGCTTGAGCAATAGCATAGAATTCTTGATCATATATAGAATATTTTCTTTTAGAATCATTCAACTTATCACTAAAGAAAGAAACTGGTTTACCTTCTTGACTCAACATAGCTCCTATTGCACTTCCACTTGCATCACATTCAACTTGGAATACCTTATTGAAATTAGGTAAAAATAATACAGGAAATTTAACAATCTTCTATTTCAAAGTCTCAAAACTCTTATTAGCTCTACGTGTCCACTTGAATTCTATTTTATCTCTTCTCATTGTTTCAGTCATATCATTACAAATTGAATTGAAATTTATGATGAACTTTCGGTAAACAATTTCCAAACCATGGAATGATCTTACCTCACTAAAATCTCCAGGTGTAGGCTAGTCAAGAATAGCTGCAACCTTCTCAGGATCTATCTTCAAACCATCAGCTAAAATAAAAAATCCCAAATATGCAATCTCTTTTTTCATGAAGGAACACTTGTTCAAATTAATCAAGAACTTTTCCCCTTTCAATCTTTGCAATACCTATCTAATGTGCAACAAATGATCTTCTCTGGTTTTACTAAATATCAGAATGTCATCCAAGTACATGATCACAAATTTAGCCAAGAATTTCTTTAGAACCTCATTCATTAGTCTCATAAAAGTACTCAATGCATTAGTTAAACCAAAGGGAATAACTAACCGCTCATACAAACCTTCTTCTATCTTCAAAGAAGTTTTCTATTCAGTACCTTCTTCGATTCTGATATGATGATATCCACTCTTCAAATCAATCTTGGTGAAGCATTTTTCTCCACTCAAACAATCCATTATGTTGTCCATTCTCAGTAGAGAAAATTGATACTTAACTATGATTTTGTTGATTTCTCTAGAATTATTACACATTCACCATTCTCATTTCTCCTTAGGTGCCAACACAAATATTACTATAGATAGAATCAAACTTTCTCTAATCAAACCTTGATGCAATAACTATTAAATTTATTAGTTGAGTTCCTCATTCTCAGTTGGTATTAGTCAGTGTAGTACCTAATTTGATAAACTAGCTCCAAGAAACAAATCCATAAAATGAATTATACTTCTCATCAGTAGAAAAACATTTGGTACATTATTTGAAATGATCTCTTCATACTCGGTGAGTAACTACTCAACTTCTACTGATAATTTATCTACTATTTTCTCACTTGATTTGTTAGGAAACAAAGCATAACACATTATTTTTCTTTAGATCCTTAACAAAATGTGTACCTTCCATCAAAAAAACTTTTATAGATGTAGATATCTCATGAATAGATTCTTCAATCAAAGGTAACAATATTTGTCTCTTGTCATCATCCCAAATAATATACTTATGCAATCTCCCATCTTATATAGTATTTCTATCATATTTCAAAGGTCTGTCCAATAAAACATGACAAGATTCCATAGGCATAATATCACACAACACCTTATCATAATAATTTCCAATTTTTAGATTCAATGAACATTGTTCTCTTACCATTAGTGTACTATCATCCTTGATCCATGAAATCTGATAGGTTTTGGGGGGCTTCAATATTTCCAACTGTAACCTTGTAACCATTTCTTCAGATGCCAAATTCTGAGAGCTTCCACTGTCAATGATCACTTTCCAAAATTTGTTTGCAACTCTACATCTGGTCTTGAACAAATATTTTCTTACCGTATCTTCCTTAGTTTTTGCACTCCCTAATGCTCTTTTGACAATTAGGTTTCCTTCCTTCTCAAGCTCATTTGGTGAACCTTAATGTACCAAATCATTTCTACTTCTAACGAGCTTCTTTCTTTCATTCCTACACTCAAATTATCTATGTCCTTCACCACAATTATAACAAGTTCCTCAAAATTCTCTCCTTCCATATCGACCTTGGGAGTAACTACCTCTTCCTCAGAATTAACTTTCACCATTCCACTCAACCTTGCCTTTTTCATGATTTTTTTTTGTCCTCGTCAAATCTAATACTTTCACCATAGGATCTACCTCTTCCTCTAGGGAATATACCACCTCTTCCTCTTTTTCTTTGCTCATGCATTTTGTTTAATTTCTCCTTATCTTTCAGGGAAAAATGATAAGCTTGTTCAACACTCTCCATTTTTACCAAACTGATCTTCTCTTGAATAGATGTCCTTAACCCATTCAAATATCTTGCAATTCTTTCCACCTCATCTTTAGTATGTCTAGATCTGATAATTAATCTATAAAATTAATCAGTGTAATCTTTCACCAAGCTATCCTTCTACGTCAAACCTTTCATTCTCCTAACTAGGTTATTATGTTATTCACAAGGTAGAAAATCACCTTTCAATTTATTCACCATCTTATTCCATACCTTAATTTTGTCTTTAATTTTCTTCTTTCTGTCTTGTTGGAAATGCTCCCACCACAAGGATGCATAACCTTTTAACTTTGTGCTTGCAATTACCACTTTCATCTCCTCTGATATGCTCATATTCAAATTATTTCTCCATCTCGGTGATCCAATCCATCAATTCATCTGAGTCTCATTTCCCACTATACTTAGAAGGGTTAAAATGCAGTATAGATTTCAGACTAGTCAATGCCTTCAAGAATATTTCTTCTCCTTAATCCATTATAGGTGTAGGTGTGGCTTCCTCTTGCATTTAGTCTACTTCATCATCACTAACATTATCAAGATGTCTTCCTCGATGCTTGGATATCTCAACAACTTCTAATCTAGTACCAATTTATCTTAGCATATCTTCTAAGTTTGGATCTACATCTCACCTCCCTCAAACCATCTTGAAACCCTTTGCAATTGCAGGTCAGATCACAATCTCCCACCCCACATTAATATCACCAACTAGGGATTACAACAAGGAACATTCAAATCTAACCTTCTCTCTGATACCACCTAACACAATGAAGGATGGATACATGTGTCTAGGGAACTCCCAAATGTCAATCCTACTTGTATATTAACAACACACAAGAAAGAACAGAGAGAGGGAGAGAAGGAATGCAAATATCTTTCATTAACTCATAAAACCTCATACATGCAAGGCTATAAGGCCTTCCTGGTTATGACCAATACAATGGAATTCAATTATAGAATAGTCCTCATACATGTGATGATCCAAGCTCACAATTCTATCTTCCTACCAAAATCACCCTCCTAATCATAGAACATCTCTACATATTTATATAAGAGGCCACCAAAAAGGTTATATGTAAAGATTCTTTAGAACCAACATTGGAGAAAGAAATGATATAGATTTAGGTCCACATATTTCCCAATAAGAAATCCCAACATTAATATCGCAACCAAAATTAATTGCACATATCGGCCATCATCAAATAATTAAATTCTACTAGTCAGTGAACTCAGGAACCTAACAACATTGAACACACCAAACCAACTTGATAAAGAACACTATCAAACCAACTCAGTCAAGGAAACAACAAAATGATAACCAAGATTTTGATTGATCGACAAGATCACTTCACTAAGAAATCAAAAGTAGTTACCGAGAAAATCGAACAAGCTACTAAGTAGCCAAACAAACTTTAACATATTTTCGTTGATCCAGGATTGCCATAAACCCAAGATGCTCCTACATCAATTTGAAATATATTTGAGGATATTTTTAGATGGTGTTAAAGACAAGGAAGAGTTAGGGTGGTGGAAATGTTACAAGTAGTGGTTTCTTTGACACAAAAATATCAACCTATTAATGCCCGATACAACCACTAGAATTATAGAAGACACAGGAGGTGGTTAAGCCACGTCTCAAATCGTGAGGGGATAACTGACCATTTTGAAAAAAATCTCCCCCTCGAGTTACCTGAAAGGATTCAAACTTTTGATCAAGCTCTGATACCATGTGTTACAAGTAGTGGTTTCCATTTCATCAAAAGATCAACCTATCAATTCCTGATACAACCACTAGACTTATAGAAGACACAAGAGGTGATTAAGCCATGCCACGAATCCTGAGGGGAGTGTTGACCTTTTTGCCAACAAGAAAAGATTAAAAAAATATCTTTTTTTTTAATTATTTCAAATTTTACAATACGATCAACCACTAATGGATTAGATTGATCTTAAACTATATTTACTTAGAAATTCAATCTACCAAGAAAGTTATTTTATTTAAATGTATTTACTACCAATCTTAACAAAGGTTTTATATCAAGAGAACATTTACTTGAATGAAACCTATTACAGATTAAAATATCCCACATTATGTAATATTCTAGCTAATTAAATACTATCTCACACTAAATATTTAGTTAGTGATTAATTAATCAAATGTAGCAATATAATTTCATTTAACACAAATATAACAAAATACCTTAACACAATTGAAAAAACAATTTGGGCCCCAAAATTTTGTTTGGCCAACTTGTTTCCTATTTAGTTTATCAAAAACAAGAAAGGTTTGGTGGTATCAAACAAGGTTATTATTGATATTTACTATATATATCCTATCAACTAATATTATATACAAAACTGTACAAATGCTTTACATTTAAATTGATCACACATTTTTTAATAATTGAAGAATCTTTTACAATTTTTTTAATCTCATAAGCCATTGCATGTAGCTTTCATCAAATCAAATGACCATAGAAATGAAGTTGATATTTTTTTCTCCATTTAATGAAATACAAAATTTCTTGCGAGATTAAAAGCTTAAATAGTCCATATCACTTTCTATAAAATACCTCATTGTGGGTGGCTGCAAGTGATACACCTAAGAGATGATTTTGTTTTCATTATGAATAAGATATATTGTTTTTCAAAGTCATTTGGTAATGTAGAAAAGATAAATCAATAAGGAAAAAAATGTCATTAGATAAAGGAATAAGATGACAAGGAATTTTGGTAAAAATTAAGTAAGAACAGGCATGAAGCAAGGCAGAATCAAGCACCGAGAACTAGGTTATACTGACCACCTAACCAAGAAGAGAATACGGTTACTGAGTTAAGAAAAACATGTTACCAAGTAGAACAGACTAATACTAGAAGAATTCAAAGTACATTGAACCTGGACACCGAACAAAAAATGGTTTACCAATCTTGAGGAGATCATATAACAGGACATTGGAGGTTAGAACATGATGATTACACATGACTTCAAGCTAATATTACCGAATGAGAATTAAGGATGAAATCTACATTGTAAGTGTAATGAATACTAGTGATGAAGTACACCTGGTTTAGAACCTAATTAAAGATCTATGATTATAAGTTGCTAATTAGATATGTAATATGATTAAATCAATAATATGTTGTCATTGATGTCAACTAGTTTGACAACACTTATCTTGTAAGTTACTATACTGAAACATCTATAGAAAAGGAGTAAAAGGAAATGAAGAACAAAAATATCTACATGAGGAAGATGTATATGACAGATGATGATAAGGAATACACTAGGTAACTTATTGATGAGTCTATGACCTTATGTTATTGACTTGATTATTCTTCATTCATCTATGATGAAGAAAAGAGCTAAAAGACACAAGGCAGTGTGGTCGGTTGATGAAGTATTTTAGTTTACACCAAAGGAGTGTAGTGTATACCGATAACAGTATTAATTGATCTTGTGTTCACCAACACATTTCTTTGTTAATTGAGAAGGAGAAAGGAACTAAATGATTAGTTTAGCTGATAAGGATTGATGCGCTGTAAAGTATTATGAATTCGAGGTAAAGGATATTGTTTGTTACGAATATCAATGGCTAGAAAAATTCAAGAAAGATTTAAAGAATGAAATTAAAATGTGTTACTGACACAATAGCCAAGGAAGGTTTAAGCAGAAAAATGGATGAAGGAGAATAAGCGGCAAAATGTTATGGAGGAAAATAAAATGGTTCACTTGTCTATTTAAGAGACCAGAGTTTCACAATGAAACAGATGCCCAAAGGAGACTAGAGAACTATCAGATGAACAAGATTCATGTATACCTAATCAAACTGGTTAAGGAGAACCGAACTGTAGAGTTTACAGAGCATCAAGAAGCTATAACCGAGTGACAATGAGTTAAGAGAAATTGATTGAAATAGAATAGATACATTGATCAAAGGATTTGAATGAGCTTAACATAGATCTAATAATCTATAATTAAAGTTGTGTTATGATCAGATCAACTGTTGTTACATTTTAACCATTGTAAACAGAGAAAACTCTTAACCGAGTGGACTAGGAAAGTCTTTTTATGTATCAATTATAGAGTGAACACCATTATCCTATCAAACCCATACTGAATGTTGGTTGGATGATAATGGTTGGTCTAAAATCCTCTAACATAGTCACACCTAACAGTGTGTTTGTAACTTTTAACAGGGTTGGGTCTTCACTAACCTCACTTCAGAAGAGTGAACAATTTTTGGGTTGCCAGTCCCAGGTTGTTTTCCCTTCACAAGGTTTCCATGTTAAATCTTTTGTGTTATGTGTTCATTGTGGTGATTTTTTTTTATCATATGTTACATATTGCATATTAGATTTGGTCGATAATCATTATATGTTATTGACTGGTAAATGGTAAAAGAATAGACGGTATAGTATTTTATGTTACCAAGCTGCAGAAGTTTAAGTAAATTGTTTTGGATTAGGGACTGTGGATAACTGATTCAGCCCCTCTTAGTTATTCTAACAAATGGTATCAGAGCTTTGATTGCTTGGAAAAGAGTTTTAAGGACTTCAGTACAAAGGTCTCAAAATGTTTAAGAGGGAAGTGCCAAAGCTTAACAAGGAGAACTTCACAATATGGAAAAGTCAAATGAAGCTGCATGTATCTGGAATTGGGAATTCTGCACTAGATCTGATGGAAAATGGATACCTTGCACTGCCCACTAGTCCTCTGACCCTTGATCAACTAAGAGATAGACATGAACATAATATTACCATGATGGAGATTGTTTCTACCTATTCAGATGCCAAATTTAAAGACATCAAGGACTATGATACTACTAAGAAGATGTGGGATAAACTTGCACAAATATACAGTGTAGATGTGAATGTCAAGAGAGCAAGAGCCAAAATCTTAAGAGGAAGATTCGATGACATGAAGATGAAAGAAGGTGAAAACATTGTGAAATACACAAATAGGATAAAAGAGGTAGTTCATGCTATTAGAGCATTAGATGGAGTTATTGATGAAGACACTGTGGTAAACAAAATTCTAAGAACCTTATTTCCTATCTATGCCATTAGGATATCTACAATTCATGAAAATAGGTCAAGACCTAACATCACACTTACTCTTGATAATCTGATTCGAAAGATTACAACATTTGAACTGAATAATTATGATAATAGTGTTGTACCAAATGTTGAATCCACTTTCATGACTTCTCTAAAGATTGGTAAGTCTAGTAGCAGGAATAATAAGGATGATAGTGATATCAATACTGATGACAAGCTTGATGAACTTGAAGCTCTTATGGCTAGAAGGTTACCTAAAGGAAAAGGAAGGTATAGAGGCAAGTTACCTTTAGAATGCTTTAACTGTAAAGAGGTTTTCCACATTGCTGCTAGATGTCCACATAAGAAAGATGATGAAAGAACCAAAGACCGATCTCAAGGAAGTTATGGGAGAAGAAACAATAGGAGCTACTGAAACAACAACAAAGACAATTGAGACAATAATGACAAAGGTAAAAAGGTCTGTTACATAGCAGAAGAAAATGAATCTGAATCTGACTCTAATGATGATGTAGAAGTTGTATTTGTTGCTATGAAAGATGATTCCGAGGAAGAAGAAAAACATGTAGAAATAGCATTGATTTCAAAAGTTAATAAAAATAATACATGGATCATAGATAGTGGCTGTACACATCACATGACTGGTGATGATGATAAATTTGATCATCTTGAGCAATACAATGGAGGATTTGTTAAGATGGGTAATGACACACCCTGTATGGTTATAGGTAAAGGATCCCTGATGATAAATGATAGAATAAAATGTGAAAATGCTTATTGGGTAGATGGATTGAACTATAATTTGCTAAGTGTGGCATAGTTGAACAATTCAGGTCACTGAGTTGCTTTTGAGAGAAAGAAAGTGAAAATATTTGATGATGGAGGAAGACTAGTTGGAACTGGAGCACAATCAAGAGGTAATCTATTTTATCTTGATACTGGTGAGTCTTCTTGCTTGATGATGAAAAATGAAGATGCTTGGTTGTGGCATAAGAGGTTATGCCATGTGAATTTTGATAACATGATTAAGATTAGTAAAAAGAAAAGAGTTAGAGGTCTACCTAACTTGTCAAAACCTGATCATGTTATGTATCATGAATGTTAAAAGGTAAAATGACTAAATCTAGTTTTGAAAGAAAATATTATTCAACAAAGAAGATACTTGAGTTGGTTCATACCGACCTATGTGGTCGTATGAGAACTCAGAGTTATTATGGAGACAAATACTTTATTCTTTTTGTTGATGATTATACTAGGTTGATGACTGTCATGTTTTTAAAAGAAAAATCTGAGGCATTCAAAATGTTCAAGTGGTATAAAGAAAAAGTAGAAAAAGAGACTGGTAAAGAATTGAAATTCTTAAGATCTAATAGAGGAGGTGAATTTATCTCTGATGAATTTACTAATTTCTGTAATGAGCATGGTATTAAAAGATAGGTCTCTACACCAAGGACACCTCGGCAGAATGGCATTGCTGAAAGGAGGAATAAGTCAATAGTTGATTGCACAAGGACATTAATGATAGGAAAGAGTGTTGCCCAAACATACTGGAGAGAATCTATCAGCATAGCTATTTATGTTCTGAACCGAGTATAACTGAAGAAGGACACTAACAAGACACCCTATGGGTTATGATTTGGACACAAACCCACTGTAAGTTATTTCAAGATTTTTGGAAGAAAATGTTTTATTCTAAAAGATGGGAGAAATGGAAAGTTTGACTCAAAAGGTGATGAAGGGATATTCCTCTAAAATTAAAGCATACAAGTGTCTAAACAGAGTTAAAAAAAAATGATTGAAAGTAGTAATGTTCAAGTTGATGAGTTTGATGATAAGAATGCAGAGGAAAGCAGAAAGGAACTAGAAGACTATGGTAGATTCACTTACATTGAACAAACTAAGTATCTATTGAAGCTGCAAACTGTGACAATTGGTCAGCAATAAAACAATATTGAGGAACAAGAAAGAGAAATCGATGAACATGATGGACCTACCAAGAAAGCAAATGAACCTACACAGGATGAACAAGAAAGAAGAGATCATGTACTAGCAATATTTCTCAGAAGACATCATCTTGAGATACAAATCATTGGAGATAGACAAGATGACATGCAAACAAGGAGTAAGACAAGACAAGGTACATGTGTAGTTTGTGAATATGAACCAAACAATATAAAATTTGTATTAGAAAATGATGAATGGGTAAATGAAATGAAAGAGGAAATAGAACAGATAGAGAAGAACAAAACCTGGACCTTAGTACATAGACCTAAAGATAAGAATGTTATCGGTACTAAGTGGATATTCAGGAACAAGCTGAATGAAAATGGAGAGGTAACAAGAAATAAAGCTAGATTGGTATGCAAGGGATATGCACAGGAGGAAGGAATTGATTATGGTGAAACATTACCACCTATTGCTAGATTGGAAGGAGTAAGAATGCTACTTGCATATGCTACACACAAATAGTTCAAAGTTTATCAAATGGATGTCAAGTCAACATTTTTCAATGGGATACTTGAAGAAGAAGTCTACATATAACAACCAGAAGGGTTTTTTTATCCAGACAAGAAAGATATGGTATGTAGACTACATAAAGCTATATATGGTTTGAAGAAAGCACCTAGAGCCTGGTATGAAAGGCTGCATACTTATTTGTTAAGTATTGGATTTGTTAGAACTAGTGAGAACAAAAATTTGTAAATGAAAGGAGGTACTGATGATACTATTCTTATTGCTGAAATATTTATGGTTGATATTATTTTTGGAGGTCAAGATCACATATGTAAAGCCTTTGCTGATGAGATGAGAAAAGAGTTTGAAATGTCTATGTTTGGAGAGATTAAGTTCTTTCTAGAACTACAAGTGATTCAGTAGAGTGATGGGATATTCATCACACAATCTAAATATATCAAGGAAGTACTGAGAACATTTGGCATGGAAGATGATAAACCTATTGGAACACTGATGGCTACTGGATGTAAACTGAATAAGGAAGATGAAACTACAAAGGTGAACCAGACATTGTACCGATCTATGATTGGTAAATTAATGTATGTAGTGCATAGTAGACCAGATATAACACATGCTGTGGGAATTGTTGCAAGATTTTCTGCAAATCCAAGGGAGTCACACATGGTTTCTACAAAGAGAATCTTAAGATATCTAAAGAAAATAGAAGATTATGGATTATGGTATCCTAAAGAAGGAAAATTTGAACTCAGAGTCTATACTGACACTGATTGGGCTGGAAATGTGGATGACAGAAAAAGTACCATCAGAGGAGCATTTTTCTTTGGTGAAAGACTTGTTACATGGACAAGTAAGAAGCAAGCTTGCATTTCTCAATCTATAGCTAAAGCAGAGTATGTTGTTGTTGCTACAATCTATCCAAATATTGCATATATTAGGCAAGTGTTGGAAGGTACGAATGAGGTAATCACTGAGCGGATGATTATATATTGTATCAACACCAGTGCAATTAATATTTCAAAGAATCTAGTGATGCACTCTAAAACAAAGAATATATCTATTAAGTATCACTACTTAAGAGAAAAAGTACAAGAGAAGCAAGTGAAGCTAGAGTTTGTTACATCAAAAGAACAACTTGCAGACATATTTTCAAATCCTCTACCGAAGGATACATTTGAATACTTGAGGACTAGACTTGGGGTCCATCCCCTATCTACCAGTCACTAATGTGATCTAGATGTTGCATCAGCCTAATCTTATCAGAAGATCATTCATGTTGATGCAGCATAGTTCACACTTTAGATCATGTCTAAGGTTGTGAAAAGTTTGGAGAATTGGAACAGATTGGCATATCAGTATATAGATATACAGAGGATGTACCAGACAATAGAGAGTTACATGGCTACTACAGAGATGTATGTTTATTTGTTTCTTTGGCATTGTTGTCAAAGGGAGAGATAAACTAATATAAAATAGTATGAACCAATGAGAACACTGAAACATCTAAGGGAGAGACAAACTGAAAGAAATCAAGAGCACAGAAGCAGGAACCTAAGAGTGGAAAAGAGCATATCTGCAGAATGTCAAAGTTGCATTGGTAATGCTATTGAGTAACGTAGTGATGAAACATATTAAGCTAGGGAGAGCTTGTACAACATTTGTTCACAAAGTTGTAGAATACATGTTTGGTATGTGTATCATATATTTTGTATTACTTGAGTTGCCATCAATGCCAAAGGGAGAGATTGATGAACTACAAATGATTTAGAACCTAATTGAAGATATGTGATTAGAGATCACCGAGCTACTGATTAGATATGTAATATGATTAAACCAGTAATATTTTGTCATTGATGTCAACTAGTTTGACAACACTTATCTTGTAAGTTACTATACTGAAACATCTGTAAAAAGGGAGTAAAAGGAGATGAAGAACAAAAATATCTACATGTGGAAGATGTATATGACAGATGAGGATAAGTAATACACTGGGTAACTTATTGATGAGTCTATGACCTTATGTTGTTGACTTGATTATGCTTCATTCATCTATGATGAAGAAAAGAGTTGAAAGACACAAGGCAGTGTGGTCAGTTGGTGAAGCATTTTAGTATACACCAACGAAGTGTAGTGTATACCGATAATAGTATTAACCAATCTTGTGTTCACCAACACATTTCTTTGTTAACTAAGAAGGAGAAAGGAACTAAATGAATTCAATGTAAAGGATATTGTTTGTTATGAAGATCAATGACTAGAAAAATTCAAGGAAGATCTAAAGGATGAAATTAAAATGTGTTACTGACACAATAGTTGAGGAAGGTTTAAGTGGAAAAATGGACAAAGGAGAATAAGCGGCAAAATCTTATGGAGGAAAAGAAAATGGTTCACTTGTCTATTTAAGAGACCAGAGTTTCATAGTGAAATAGATGTTGGAAGAAGGAGACTGGAGAACTATCACATGAACAAACTTCACGTATGCCTGATCAAACTGGTTAAGGAGAACCAAACTATAGAGTTTACCGAGCATTAGGAAGCTATAATCGAGTGACAGTAAGTTAATAGAAATTGATTGAAATAGAATAGATACATTGATTAGAGGATTTGAATGAGCTTAACATAGATCTGATAATCTGCAATTGAAGTTGTGTTACAATCGGATCAACTACTGTTACATTTTAACCATTGTAAATAAAGAAATCTCTTAACCTAGTGGACTATTAAAGTCTTTTTACATATCATTCATAGAGTGAACATCGTTATCCTGTCAACTCCATAGTGAATGTTGGTTGGATGATAACAGTTGGTCTAAAATCCTCTAACATGGTCACACCTAACAATGTGTTTGTAACCTTTAATAGGGTTGGGTCTTCACTGACCTCACTTCAGAAGGGTGAACAATTTTTGGGTTGCCGGTCCCAGGTGGTTTTTCCCTTCATAGGGTTTCCATGTTAAATCTTTTGTGTTACGTGTTCATTGTGGTAATTGTTTGTTATCATACTTTACATATTGCATATTAGATTTGGTCAGTAATTATTATATGTTATTGACTGGTAATCGGTAAAAGCATAGACAATATAGTATTTAATGTTACCGAGCTACAAAAGTTTATGTAAATTGTTTTGGATTATACATTTTGATTTGGGACTGTGGATAACCAATTCACCCCATCTCTGTTATTCTAACAACTAGCACCACTTGAAGACAAGATTCTAGAACTTCTAGCATCACTTCAAAATTGTATATAAGAAGATTAGAGTATGAAGATCAATATGCATGCATGGACACAAATTGAAGATTTTATTTATGAAAAACATTAATGAGAAGGTGATGAACAATAAAGCCACCAAGTAATAGAGAGGTGAAGAACAAATAAAGTTTGAGAGCTACCGAGTACTGAATTATTAGTGTAAAAGGTATACAGTATGAGGTAATGAGTTACAAACCATAAAGAGTCTGATTAGCATATGTATGATGCAAGTTTGATAGAAATTTTAGTTTTACTAATTAAATTTAATCAAAATTTTAAATTATCTTAACCGAGTAGATCCTAGAAGATCTTAATTGTAAATCCTTTAACCAAGTGCAATTCTTAGATTAGAATTGTGAAATATATTAATAGAGTAGAATTAGCAGTCATTAGACTCTTAACTAGATTAATACTCTTAACAGGGTAAGCTATCATAAATAGCTAAACATTGTAGCTCTAACTTAGAAAACTTTATTCTGCAGTAGTGAATTCTTGTGGGTGTCATCCCCGCCATAGTTTTCATCCTCTAACAAGGATTTCTGTGGTACCAAATATTTATGTTATGTGTTGATTATTACATGTTTTATATATTTCATGTGATGAATGCAAATGTTAAGGAACCAACAAATGATTGGGAAGAATGTTGAAAAAATTTTAAAAGTGTTTTACAATACTGTTTCATACCTCCCCTCTCAGTTCTTAACTTTCCACACCTAGTCCAACAATGTGAAGTTGAGTCCCACTTTTGGGAAAAAAATGGAAGTGTTTTCCCTATTTTTGAATTTTTTTGTCAATTGATGTCAAAATTTGACGCACTTAGAGATTAAATGTTAGAAAACTTGAGTAATAGATACTGTAGTGCTTGGTGTTTACTATTCAAATTATGTAATTTATTTCAATACCCACATGGTATAAATTGCATTTTAGTAGGCATGTTCAAAACCCACAATAAAGTATATTTTCAAAACCTCTGGTGTACGACTACCATAAATTGATGAAAATTTAAGATTTTTTCATAATTATTTTTTTCATCTTTAAGAAAACTATATGTAGACTGATTTCATATAATTTATTTTCCTAAAAACATAGAAAAAATGTTTTTGAAATTTTAGTGAACCTCACTATTTTAAGTTTAGGTACCACTTTTGATTAATAAATAATTCAAAATAGTAAAATTAATCATATCACTATTATATTTATATTTTTGAAATCTATATAGTAAGGAATCTAATGGATTTTCATTTCATCAAAAAATTCAATTGGGAAGGCCTTGAAAAAATTATGGCAAGGAAGAAATATGGGATTCTAGTGCCTTAGTCATATTTTTGTAGGCCCAAAACATAGGCTTGGTCCTACCACACCTATCATAACCCAAAATCCAATGCAAATGGTGACTTTTAAATTCAACATTTAAAAAAGTGTGCATGTTTAAAAATATGTACCTATTTCTTAAATATAATAAATCAGTGTATAAAAATGAGTTTCTAGGCATAATTTTAAAAAAAAAAAAATCAAAATGGGCACCTATTTTTAAAAAAATGGGTACTCATTTTTTGAATTTTTGGATAGGGTGTTCAAGCCTAAAATGGGTGCCCATTTCTAATAGCATTTTTAAAGTCCACAAGACATCGACTACATTGAGACCCACCTTATTGCACTTGCCCTTGTATAATTTTTATTTTTAGAATTTTTAATATCTTTGGTATTTCTTAACTATTATTTAAGTGAATTTAATATTTTCTTTCATTGTTAAAAATAATTACTAACAATACTCTATTCAATCAACATAGTTTAGAACATCATATCTATATAACACTTGAGAAGGATATATACCAATGGACACATCGAATGATACGTTATAATAGTACTCTCCTATATGTAACTATTTAATCTATGTTGATTGCTAATTGAAATAATAGGCCATCAAGTATCCTTTAATCCAATTGTTTAAATCTTTAAATTTTTAATCTATCCAATGGTGATATCTTATGTGAGTGATCTTGATACCTTTTAGTACTAGAATTTCTCAGAGTCATCTAGTGTTTTGGTCTCAATTTTAGTTTTGAATTACCAACCTTGAACTTTGTTGAACATTCAATTTCTTAATTTTTAATTTTTTGGCTGATTATCTATCTTGTTAAAGGTCATAGTGGTCAAGTTCATTTGCGTTGTCAAATTTCCTATGTCTTGGTCAGGTTCATGTTAGTCAAATTTTTTTTTGTTTTGAACCTGTTTAAACTTTTGAACCACTTTGAACCTTTTGAACTACTTTGAACCCTGGTTCGAATTGGTTCAAACTAGTTCAACAATTCATATGATCCATATCAAAAGGTGTTGGATCCCCACATCTGAAAAGTGATGGCATATTTCATCGACAACTAGGTTGGAATTATGTGACTCTAAAAGGTAAGGTTTTTCCAAAATGGGGTACGATATGGCTGAGATGGCACTGAATCAGAAGGCAATTTTCATGGACACATCATTACAAACAATCATTAAATGTTGGGGTTAAATAGAAAAGTACATGGTAGGCACTATGAGGTATTAAAGAAGGGTCATCATGTGCAAAGGTAATTATGATGTAAAAAGGTTGATGAAATTTTAAAAGATGAACATTAATTAAACTTACGGTGGGCTATTAAATCAAGTTGTATTCACCACATGCGAATATTTCTAAATTAATGCCCTGAGATTTACCTTGACATCACATTTTTAAAAGTACTTTTTTCTCAAAAAGGGTAAGTTTAAAATTTGTTTGAGTACTTGCAGCGTAGGTGAAGTACAAGAGGTTCAAGGAGTTTTTTAGTATTTTACTATTAATTCAAGGTAGTCTTTGACATTTCACTTACTTTATTTTCCCTATAATTTTTCCATTATATAGCATATGGGTGTTTACAATCACATTGGTGCAAGAGAAAAATGAAATCATCTCTATATTTCTTCAATAATATTACCAATATGAATTGAAAGGAACCTATATTTACAGATATAGATTTAAGGGGGGTAGATGTTGAGTCCATATCTAATAGAGTATTGACTGAATTAGATGAACTTGGTGTAACTAAAATTCTTGATAGTGGTTTGTTAATGGTCTTCACTTTTCCTCCTACCGCCATAAGTCCTAAACTGATACTGGAATGTGTTAATCATTATAATGCCAAGACTAAATGTATTATGAAAAATGATGGGAAGGTTTTGTTTGTAGTCGCAAAGGAGAATATTATGTCTATCTTTAAAATACATGATAAACCCTTCTTAAGCTTTTCCCCAACTCAAACTCTTGCTAAATTCAAGGAGGATCCTGATAAACGTTGTAGCATAATTTCTAGACATTGGACTGAAAAGAATGATAAGGGTGGTACTCATTTTACTATGAGTCTAAATGAAGACCATATGAAGCCCCGCATACATGACCTAGTAGTTCTATTGCATAAGGTTAGAGGTTTACTAGATGCTTACCTATGGGAAGACTGGATGTTTTATTATATAGAGATTATACTTGAAGGAAAGAAACATCTAGACTAGGCCGAGATGATTGCTAGTTCAATGACATCATAGCTAAAATGGACCCAAACTATTAAAAGGGTTTCTTCATGTCTCCATATCTCATGTATTTTATTTCTTGTACTCGAGACCTCTCACCCCTGCCTCATGAAACTTTCAATAATCATACCACCATCTACAACTATTATTGCTTGTTATAAAGGAAATGTGCTTTAGAAGACTACATAAAGGTTCATAATGTTTTCATGGGCAGATTATGTTTTGAACTAGTAGGGATGTCTGAACAAAGAATCTATGTTGAAGCTCAACGGCTAGTGCAAACTTATGGTAGTGTGTTCATCCAATTTCCTAGGTTCACTTATATCATGATATGAGGCTTTGAGGATGAGCCCATGAAGCTACCTAGGTTCACCCAAGATTGTTTCATTTTGGCCAAAGTATGTAGACAATTGGTAATTATGTTTAAGAAATTCCTTCCTAAGGATAAGTGGGATGATATTTTCCCTATTAAGCTGGGAGGCCAGATTGTGTCGTCACTCCATATTGAAGACTACTGGGAGGATTGGCATTTGAAAGATAAGTTATTAATAGGGACCACTCTAGGATTTTGATACCATAGATCATCACTTTTTAACTAAAGTTAAATATTCAAGAAGTCCAAGAAGATGGTTCAAATTTGATTGATCTTGAGTTCTTAGCTTGGACAAAAGTCACACTCCCTATCCTTGACTGGTCGCAAGCTAAGGAAGATGATATAGTTTATAGAACTAATGTAGCTATTAAACACACAAAAATATGGTTGAAATAAAATGAAAAACAAGGTGTGGTATAGGTTCAATCAGGAGAACAAAGCCATGGTGTTTAGTCTTTCCCAATTGCTAATATTTTTATTTACATTGATCATGTAGGTGATAAAAAAGGTTTGAACCAACTAATCCCTAAACTAGTAGAGAACCAGCCCATCATGCAGAGAACTAGGTTGAAGATCAAGTCCAAGAAATAGATCAAGATGGCTACTTGAGAGGTTTTCACCATGAACCTAGACAAAGAGAAGAGCACAAAATCTATGGATAGTGATCAACAAGCTCAAGTAGTTATAGATAGTAATACACAAGTGTTGGCTGAGTTAACAAATGCAACAAAAAACTCAAGTAAAGTTGAATCATCATCACTTCCTAATTAGCTTACTAGTTCACTTATTAAGAAGCAGAGCTTGGTCCCTTTAATGGTACCCATTCAAGATATGGTTAATAAATATAGTTCCAAGACTCCCAAATCAAAGAAAATGAAGAATGTGTCACATATGGTCACAAATTCTAAAAGAGGAGGAGATGTTGTAGAGATCGCTCTTCATAAGAAAAATGAAGGTTCAACTAATATAAATGTGGGTGACTTTGAAGTTACCAAATTTTATCTTGTGGTTCTGAACCATGGAATTAAAGAAAATTTGCTAGAATACTCAAACTAGGAAATACTTATTCAGGCGCAAAAAGATGACAAAGAACAAAGGGAATTGAAATAGATAATTAGTGCAATGGTGGGATACATCCATTCTCTCAATGAGATCAGAGCACTTCCACTCGTTGAAACACTATAGAAATTTGACCCAAACTCTCTTGAAAGTAAGAAATTATTGAATCAATTATAGAGAAGTAATTTAGTGACCTTGGCAATCGATAGTTGTATCGACAGTTTAATTGAAAATAGGAAAAAGTTCATTCAAGAATCCATTATAGTCTTCAATGATGTTGAGGCACTACTTGGATAGGTCGAAACTCAATTTCCAACTTGGGAGGCTAAAGAAGTCAAGTAGTCTGTTGTGGTGACCCAAATAAATGATGTGGAGTGGTATGGTGTTAAAAAAATTTGGTCGAGTACCCCCTGAAAATTGTGAATCCTAACATGTTATACATCCTAAAAAAGATTGTCTTGGAGATTCTTTTTAATCAAATATTCTTTTATGAAAGGGTAGGATATCAAAAATTAAATTAAGAAGATGTATAAAAGCCTGATCAAGGACATGAAAATCATAAATCCTACCAGTGCTTCGCAGTATGGAGGGATTTTTTATTTGGAGGCTCTGATCAAAATATTCAAGGGAGATATGAAAGTAGTGAAGGAAAAGATGAACCCCATGGCAACAAATTTCACTAAAGTCACTAGGATAGAAGCTATGTTAAATCTATGCATAGATCACCTCCCAAGTTATGCTAAATAGATCACAAAGATGAAATGGGACAACGATGCATGGATAAATAAATTCATGAGCTTCAATAATCCTATTGGAAAAATGGTCAGCACTCCCCTCAGGATTCATGACATGGTTTAACAGCCTCCTATGTCTTCTATAAGTCTAGTGGTTGTATCGGGCATTAGCAGGTTGATCTTTTGGTGCAATGACAACTACTACTTGTAACAAGTGGTATCAAAGCTTGGTCATAGGTTTGAATCCCCTCGGGTAATGTTGAGGGGGAGATTGTTGAAAAAATGGTCAGTGCTCCCCTTGAGATTCATGACATGGTTTAATAGCCTCCTGTGTCTTCTATAAGTCTAGTGGTTGTATCGGGCATTAACAGGTCGATCTTTTGGTGCAACGACAACTACTACTTGTAACAAATCCTACTTCTAATGCTTTGTAGGAATTTGTGGGTGCCTTTCACAATTACAAATTGGCATGTGGTACCACTATTGAATATGAAGAAATAGAACATCCTGAGCATGGTTCATTCTCTTAACTGGAGTTTCCTTTATTCTCTTCCCATGATTTTTTAAACATTTGATACACATGTCTCCTTTTTAATTCCTTAGTTGTAATAAATGTTACCTTAAACTGCCAAAGGGTCATATTTTTAGGGAGACCCTCCGACAATCTGAAACTATAAGTTTGGATCTTTTAGATGGATTAGGGGTTAGAAAAGAAAGATAAAAAAGGTAGACTTGGATATAATTTTAGAAGCATCTGAACAATTAGATTTCTTTGAATGTTGTGAAGGTAGTTTTTATATTGAACTTTGAATTAAGATAATAGAAGTTCATTTTGGTAGTAATCAGAACCTATGCTATTTAGATTGCAGAAAAGAAAATTTATTTGTGAATGGATATTTTCATACCATGTGCTATCTTTCTATCTTAAATTAAATTGTTGTGATGAATTCATTTTCTTTTGTGTGATCTTTGTTAATTTTTATTTATGTAAAAATGTGAGAACCTTATATATTTTCTTGTTTTATTGTTATGATTTGGTCTATTTTAGCCCTTTATCTAAGAATAAGGTGTGCAGCCCTTGTTCTTTCTAATTAAAAGCATTTTCATATTTAAGGTTAGTTGATTCATTGAAGATCAAAAGAGGAAGTGTACCTCATACAATTTAGAGGGAGGTGAACTATTGAACCTACCTAACTGTTGTGAACCTTTTTTGTCTTCATCTTTGAGGTGATAGAGTTTTATTGATGAAATATTTTGAGGAGACAAATCTATTCACCAAGAGATTTTTGGTGACTCTACTATGGAGTCTAGAAAGTGATTAAATGGTACTTGAAACTTTTATTTTTGTGACATCAAATATTACAGTTTTACCCATTAACATTGTATTTCTTGTACTCCAATTGAATCTTGGTTTTAAAAATACCCAAGAAGATTTAATTTCTGATTTGAATGCTTTATCCTCGAATTGCCAACATAGTAATCAACAATATTTGTAGGTTCAAAGGGTTCTTGAAGAGGAAGAGGATATTGGAGAATAACTTAGAGGAGTCCCAGTTGCACAAGAGATAGCAGTGGTAAATAAAATAGCATGTGTTTAAATAAGGGTTCTTTTTAAAAATAATTGATCTATCAATCTGCTAGAAAAAAGGTACACCATGACTGATATGAAAAAAGAGTTAGTGGATGACGATTATGAATCATTGAATAAGCTAAATTTTTCCCCCGATCACACCTTGAGAAGGAGAAAGAAAATCCAATCTAGCAGTAGACCTTCGTCTCCGCCTTGTGCCCATTAAAAATCATTATCTTCTCAATCTTTGATTCCCCCTACTACTATCACTCCCCTTTTCCATTAATTTACAACCCTTGAATGTAATCCTATAGAATATGGTTCAACCATGGGAAAATTAGGATGGTCCTCTGGACCTTGGTGCATTTCCTAAAGGAGCTTGTGACATGTTGCCTAAAATTCAATGGTGATGGTAAAATTAAAGCTGATAATTATATGAGCACCTTTCATTCTACATGTGGTGTTATAAATGTACCAACTTAAGATGTGGTAGTAAGACTATTTGTCCAAACTTTCACTTATGTCGCAGGGTAAAAGTACAAACCTGTGTCACACTTTTATAAAGGAAAATGATGACAACATGCAAATTTTTCAACTTTAACGACATAAAAGTGGTATTTGTGTTTAGAATTTGAAGATGATGTAAACTAATGAAATGTGTAAAATTTGGTGAAGTTTATGCTTAGAATTTTTTTAAACAAAATTAAACAAAAATTGACATAGTTTTTAAATTTTTGAATTCCATTTTTTTATTACTGAAATATGCTGAAAATCTAGGGTCTAGTTCACATCAAAAAACTATATGCAAATAATATTTTTTTCATCTGATTTCATAATATGTTTTAGATGACATATATAGCTAGTGCATAAAAAAAGAAATATTGGATTTTGGTATATATTTTGTCTGTTATAACTATCCAAAGTCAGTGTTACCCAAAATCAAAAAAAATTTGTTCACGTCAAATTTTCCCTATCAAATCTACATCATTAAAAAAAAAATTATATATTCTTGAAGAGGACTCTCTCCTCTAGTGTTAAATATAAATTTTAAATTTTTCTGTCATGATTTGTTATTTTTAATTTTTTCGAACGAGCGTGTTCTTAAATGTTAAAAGACCTACTTGAAGTATTTTCAACTTATAATATATTATATGAAATCAAAACATGATAAAAATTACATGACCATAATCTTGACTCTGAGCTCTACAAAATAATATTTTTAGATTTTATAGAAAGGTAAATTTTGAAGGAGAATTCAGGTCCAGAAGTGAGAACTTCTGAGAGACACCTATTTTTGCTTATTTGGCTGCCACATAGGATTCCTCATAGGTCCCTCTGAACCTGTTCCGACCAGAACAGGTTCGACTAGAACCTGTTCAAATGGACCTATGGGCAACCAAACATGGTCCCGTGCATGACCAAGCCCCTTAAATGCAAATTTAAAAAATGCAACTATTTTTTTAAATAAAATCATTTTTTTTAATAGATTTTTAATACTTTTTTTTCAAATTTATTAATTATTTTAATTTTATTTGTAAGAGTTAAGTGATTTTTAATAGTTTTTTAAAATTTATTAATGATTTTTATTTTATATTTGGGTATTGCATGTCAAGTCTTGATTTAGTGTTTTCAAGTTAAGTGATTCTTTTCTATTTTTCATAGGGCAGTTTACCTGTTTATGGTGTTGCATGTATTGAAACCCTTATTCAATTTTCTTTATTGAGAAGATTTTTGCTAGTATTTGATATACAGGTTTATAGATTTTCACTTTGAGATTTAATTCGAGGATTATGAAAGCTTTGGGAAATTACAGGGTTATTGGATTGTTCTTTGCATGGTTTCTGTCGAGTGGTGGTTTAGGTAGGGTTTGAAAACCTTTTTTGCAATTATTCTTTGGAAAATATTATCTTCATTATGTTTCCAAGATAGGTTGATGATTCTGGAGTGATTGTATTTTTTTTCATTCTCCTTGAGAAAATTTGCAAGATTAGATTGTTGTGATTTTGTGAATTATAAATATGTATATATTTTGTTTTCTTATGAGCGTAAGCTTTTATAGAAATGTGTGAGTTTTTCCAATTAAATGATTCTTTTATATTTTTCAATCTGAATAGTTTTTGCAATGGGGAATAAAAGGAATAGAGTAAGAAAATATGATCGAATAAGGGATGACTAAAAAGGTCATACAAAACATAATCAAGATCACCCTGCTACAGTTCAGGAAGAACCTCTTGCTATTCAAGAAGATGCAATTCAAGCAGGAGAACAAATTGGTAGTTCTGGAGGTGGAAATATATCTTTTGGCATGGGCAATTTGATGGATATGAATGAGGATTCACTTTTCAATCAAATTTCATTTGAAGAAATGTTATCTGAAAGTACAATTAAAACTCATTACAAAAAACTTTGGGATGAAACTTTTGAATATAAAAGTATTGTTGGAAGAGCTCAATTATTTGTTAGGTTATTCAGGAAAAAAGAAATGACTCTTTTTTTGGAGTTGTTGGGTGTTGACAACAAGAAAAACTCAGGAGATAATGTAAATCAAATAATAGTTGAAAATTTGCAAGATGCATTGAACAACATTAATAACTCAAGTCAAGGAGCTAATTTAAGTGTTGCACATAGAGCAATTATGACTACTTTATCTAGTAGGAGGTTGACATAGAGAAAACAAGTGCATGCAATTTCAAATTTACTAAATGTATCTAGAAGAACTATTCAAAGATATATTAGGAAGAGAAATATGTTCGATGAAAATATTGAAAAAAATTGGGTAAATATTTGTAGGCTTCCTTGAAAAGAAAAAATTTCTAAAGATGCAATAAAATTGGTCATTGAATATTGGACCACTCACTCTCATGTTTCTTCTAATAAAAGGGATACAATATAGATGAAAGATGAAGAGACTAGTATGAAAACTGTACATCCAAAACATTTTATAAATACAACACAAAGTGAATTGTTTAAAGTGTTAGCATGTGCAAAAAATTTCATGGCTCCTAGTCTTTACCCTACTCTCTGCAATGATTTTTCTACTCCCTGGTTGAACCTTAGGCAAAACGTTCAGTATCTAGCTATTAGGTTTCAAATTTCAAATGTGCCCTAGCTTTATTCTTTTTGCACTTTACCTTTTTCATGGGTCACTTAAACACCTCTTCTGCATGTGCCTTTTAAGTTTCCACGTCACCCCGGTTCACAGTTAGTCTTTCTCTCCGATGGGTCCCTTTATTTTCCTAAGTTTGCAATTGCGCCCTGTGATTTTAATATTTTTCCTAAGGTTCTCAGCTTTATCTTATGGAGTTCGTCAGTGGGTCCACCTACCATATGCCTTGTTAGTGTTTTGTGATTGGTCCACGGGTTAGTGATTGTGCGTGTGTTAGTGGGACCTAAATTTTTGAAGGCTCAGTGGGACCTGATAGTGTCAGAGGATCGATGGTTGGCATAAGTTTGCATGGGATTTGTCAGAGCCATGAGATCTTACACCAGCCATTGATGTTACTTTTTGTTAGGTGACAGTTCATCAGTGGGTCTTGTTTGCCAGGTAGTTCTTATGTGCCACGTTGTTCTGAGTTGGCAAGTTTTCATTCATCTGCGTGTTGATGAGTTGGTTTATGTCAGAGGGCCCGCATTGAAATCTTTTAATCTAATGGTTGGCATATGATTGCAAGGAATATTCCAAGCCTTTGTGATCATGCACCATCCCTCAGATTTTATTCCATTTTGCCAGGTTGCCTGTTGTACTCAGTGGGTCCAGTGTGACACGCGTGCTTGCAGTTGGAGGTTTCTTATTCGTCAATGGTTGCTGAGGTGGATTTTCTTGGTGGGACCACAACTTAATGGTAGGTAGTGGTGGTGGTTTGCTGGTGGTTAGTTGCATGTTCTCATAGCCTTTTGCAAGGCTATGCGATCATACGACTGACATTTTCTGTCAACTCTTTGCAGTCGTAGTTGCGGTGATGGTTAGTGTTCGCGGGTTGTCACATGTTTGCATAGCCCATTTCTGGGCTATGTGATCATGCGATAGGGTTCCACGTGTGTTGGGGCCCATCTATGGTTATTTGGTGGTCTCGTTGGTAGATGGCATCGTGGCAATCTCTGGTTGGTCCGAGCTGGTGGGATGATAAAGTTTGAACGTGGGCTGTCCTTCTCTACAGGTACCAAGGATTTAGTCATTGCGATTCAAATTCAAATTTTTCTAAGAACTTCCAGTGACCAGAAAGTACCAAATTTATCGAATTCATTGCAGAAATGACCCTATTTGGTGAGAAGTGACTGGTTTACTGTTTACAGTGTGGTCTAGGGTGTGGTTGGATCATTTGCAGAGCTTGTACCATTTCGATTGTGTGCTCAAGGCTTGTTGTAGGGTGTCCTTTTGAGCCCAATTTTGTGATCCCCTATACTTGCAAAGAAGAATTTCATGATTGTGGATCAGTTCAAAATTTCCTCTTTCCTGATTGACTATGTTTCCCGCCCCTGTAATAACTTTTTAGACCGTTTCTAGCAGGTTGGGTGGTTGAGACCCTAACCCTAGTCATCTGTAGCTTGTTGTAGATTTTCAAGATGAGTAGGGGGTATAAGTTGCAAAACTTTAGATTTTGCAAGGGTTCCAAAACATTGTTGCTTTTGGTCCCTGGTTTTTGACTATAATATACTGATAGAAGTCTGATTTTGTGATTTTTCTGATCTTGGTATCATTCTGATTATATGTTGATCCTGATTGTGTTAATGAGAACACTTTGAATCCCAATCTTGTATCTTGTGTATGTCTTCTTGCTTTTCTCTAAGCTCATATATGTTAGTTTCACAAAGTGTGCTAACATATGGTAAACAAAGAGTATTTTGAATTTATCTCTGAGTTCCTAACAAAGTTAGGATTAAAATCTTCTAGGTGAATTCAGTGAGTTTGCAATCAGGTGTAGAATTTGATGTCCTTGTGCTTAAGGGAAAGGGGTAATAGGCAAAGCACTTACCTCAGATTCCATTGTGTTTGATTTGAGGTATTCAGTTGAGATATATAGTTAGGTGAATCTAAGCCCTGGGATAAGGCACTGGTCCTTCGTCTTGAAGTTTCATGGTTAACAACCACACAAATACAAACATTATTTGATAAATCTTTAACAATCTTATATGAGATATAGTGGAATATTGTTTGACTTCTTTAGAGAAGTGAGTCAAGGGTACACCCGCCTTAGCACTGAAGCTCAAAGTGTAGAAGGATCCTTTGATCCTTGTCAGTTGGCCCTCTTCCTTGTGGACTTTGGAGTGGTGATAGAGTCAGAGTTTCATTTACATTATCCATCAAAGTGTAAATCTACAAGTTGAAGATCAAATGGAATAATCCAAAACCAACAAGATGGTGACTCTACTGAGGAGAAAATAAGAAAAACCTATTAAGGAGCTCTGGTTATGGTTATAAATTTTGCAGTATCATATCTTTTGACCAAATTGGTTTGCCCCATCCGAGTCACCAACAAGATGGTGACTCTACTAGGGAGGACAGCTATGAAGATATGCATTTGTTAAGAGTCAGTGATTCTACTGGGGAGAATCTAGAGAGGAAGGTATAAGTCTGTTCTTGTTTTCCTATGTGTTTCAAAGATTTCCCATCTAGGTCGGTGGTGACTCAAAGGTTAAAACCAGTGCAACATATTGAAGAAGCATGGATAAGAGGAGAAATACTAGGTCATATGTTAGAAAGAATCCGGAGGTCACTCTAGAGCAATTACCTAGACAGGGAAACAAGAGTTGGATTAGAAGGAATGGTGAGTCTACTAGTGCTCCCATGAGAGAATAGAGAAATGCAAGAGCTAGAAGACCACATGTATCCTCAAGTGATGATGGTTCACAAAATAGAGTATCTAGATCAGAAGGTGGTCACTCCGAAGAGATATTTTATGATACCCCTGAGGCTGCATTTTAGGACAAAGGTCCTTTGCCTACAGGATAGAATGAACAAAACAGAGATGTGGGTTTAGAGGTTGACCTGGATCTTGAAAAAGATCAATTCAAAAGGGAAACCATGAGACATAGGTAGGTCTGTTTCCCATATCAAAATCTTCCTGATATGGATGTGTCATCTGGTTCTGATGACATTATGGTAGATCCTAATGACTTGAATACACTGAGGTTATAGTTGGTAGAGCAGGATGCCATACACAAAAGATTATAGGAGGAGAGAGAGGTTGAAAAAGTAAATTCTTTGATAGAGAGGCAGTCTCTTTTGAGAAAAATAAATGAAATGAAGGAGAAAAACAAAATGCTTGCTTCTGCTCCTAAAACATTACAGCATGATGTGTTTGGTGATCTTGATGCCTTGAGGAGTGAGCAAGAGCACTTACTGTAGGATCATGAATTTGAAAATGAAGGCCCTGTGGTTAGACAAGTGCAAAGTTATGTCCCTTTTCCTAAAGATAAGGATGGGCATAGGATCACTAGACCTACTGTTATCATAAATGAGAAAGGAAAGCAGAAGATGGTGGGTGACCAAGTAAGAAAACTAGTGACAATACCAGGGATCCCACCACCTGATTCAAATAAGGACACTGAAATGGAGAGAAGGAGAAAAGAAGATGAGGACCTTGCAAGAGAACTAGAGAGAGCTGAGGTTGACACTGTCATTGCAGAAAAGAAAAGGAAGATCTAATTTTTGCGGGCTTCTTCAGCTAATGCTCTTGGCCCATTTGCTACTGAACTAGGTATGCCATCTATGACTACTATTTTTCCACTTAGTAATGCTACTAGGTCTTTTCCTTCTTCATCTGCTAGGATAGGTGCAGATCCTAGGGAGCAGTTAAATGTACAAATAAATGTAGATGATAATGTTGATCCTAGGGTTAACACTAGTTTGAGCTTTCAAAGAAGACCTATGCAATTAGAAGGCTATAGGCAAATAAGTTTTGATGGAATTCCTTGCTATCCAAATGCTTTTCCAAATGATATTAGAGATAAGGTACCTAAGTTTGCTGGTAATAATGCTATTAGTTGTGAGGAGCATCTTAGTTTATTTTTTGATATGGTTAATGATTATGAGGTAGAGCATGAGGATGTTTTCATGAAACTATTTGTTCAATCTCTAATGGAGGATGCTAGAGATTGGTTTAAGAGGCTTCCTAATAAGTGTATTGATACTTGGGACTCTTTTGAGAAATGTTTCAAAGAACAGTATGGTGATAGGCCTAATGCTAGTTTGATGTTGAATGAATTCAACACCATAAGGAAAAATTAGAATGAGTCTGCAGTTGAATTCAACATGAGATTTTAGAAGGGTATGCATAAGTTATTCCAAGTCATGCAGTTGGATGACAATGTCTATCTGACTACATACTTCAATGCATTTCATGGGAAGATGGGATATTTATTGAGGGATAAAGAACCAAGAACTCTTAGGGATGCTTTTAGGATTGCTGTCAATATTGAGAACAACATGAAAATATCAAGAAAGTTGGGTGGAAAGAGAGATGACCCAAAGTTGTTTGGGGACAAGAAATATAAGAAAGAAAATGATAAGAGCATTGGATCTAGGAGGCAGGAAGAAGATAAGTTAGATAGGGTGCTTAATGCATTAAAGGATTTGAAGGCACCTACAAATAGGAACATCAATGCTCCTACCAATGAGAGGCCTCAGTTCAACAATAATTTTAGTAGGCAGAATAGACTGCAGAATTACCCATACAATACCCAATGGAAGGATGGCAAGCCTATTGTCCCTGCTGCAAGAGGAAATAATGACAAAGGTGCCCCTGCCCCTCTAAATAAAGCTTCAATAAATGTCATGGAGAATGTACCTTGGTGTGTTGCATGCCAGTCCCCTCATTTTGTAGAGCATTGTGTGGTTGCACAATCTATGGCTACAAATCAAGATTGTGGCAATGAGGAGATAGAACAAGAAGAAGAACAAGATGATGTTGGTTGCAACATGGCTTCTTCATATCTAGGATATGAAGATGATTCTGATTTTGAGGAAGAGGCAGATGTGAATGTGAAGAGACATAATCAGACCCTTTTTCATCAAGAGGTTTTTTCTGATGGTGAATGCGTTGATCAGAAAACATGTAACATGAACTCTTCTCCCAAGCCACTAAATTTGAGAAGATCTTCCAAAGAAGAGATGGAGAGGATTACTGTAGAAATGATTGCGCAGGTGCAAAATAGAGGCATGGTGGCAAGGAATATAAATGAGAAAGCTACAGGAATGTTTATAAAAAGTACCAACTCTGGAGAACCTAATCAGAACAAATCAAAGGTTAATCACATGGTAAAATTCAAGAATGTAAAAGGTAAGCATTGTGAGCCTAAGGGAGTTGGAATTGAAAAGGTCTCTAGTGAGATTGAGAAGCCAGTTAACACAATGGCTAAGGTTGAAAAAATGAGGGTGGTCAATACACCTAATGTGTTAGACAAGCAAAAGGATGTTAAGGCAGTGCAGATTGAGATTCCTTCTTTTTCCCCTGTTGACATGTTATCTGTATTGTCACAAATTATAGTTAAGGTTCCATTGTTAGAATTGTTGAAGATCCCTGAACATAAAGATAAAGCTATTGCATGGGTTGGTAATATTCACAAAAATGATACTCCAGGCAATGGATCTTAGGATAAAGCTTTAAAGGATGTTGCTACTTAGGGAATTGTGTCTCAAATTCCTCCAATATACTTGGACAGTTCTGTCAATGCCAGCCTTGAAAATATTGACCCATTCTTCCTAAGTGTTCTTTTGAATGGGATGAAGTTAAGAAATTGTATGATTGATAGTGGTGCTTCTAATACTATCATGCCTTTAAAAATCATGGAGAGGTTGGGCCTTAAAGTTGATACAGTGCAGGGTAGGTATTGTGCAATGGATCAGAGGGAGGTACTAGTTATTGGGACTATCAATGCAATTCCATATAGGTTGGCAGCATACCCAGAGAAAGAATTAACAATGAGTGTTTTAGTGGTGGATATCCCTCCTCATTATGGGATGTTGCTATCTAGAAGATGGAGTGCTACCATGGGTGGAAGTTTACAGTGTAATTTGTCCTATGCAACTTTCAGGATTGATGATCAGTTTGTCAAGATTGAACGAGAGCCAAGAGTATGCCACATGATTGAGAGAAACATAGATAATGAAACTACATATTTTGTGGATACTGATGTAAATGCTTTTAGGGAAGAGATCCATGTATTTTAAAATGAGCTTGTTTTGTCACCTATTTCTATTGAGGTAGGTACTGAATCTATGAAGGGTGATTTTTGGGTCATGTACTTTGATGGTGCAAACTGCAAAGATGGTGCAGGAACAAATATTTTACATATTTCTCCTAATGGAAACACTTACAAATTTTCTTTCACATTGAATTTCTTTTGTACCAACAATATAGCAGAATATGAGGCCTTGTTGTTAGGACTGAGGTTGGCACAAAAGCATGGTATAAAATGCATAAGTGTTATTGGTGATTCTAAGTTGGTGGTGTCCCAAGTCAGGTCAGTGTATACTTCCAAGAATAGAAGGTTGAAACAATATAGGAATGCAGTGTGGGATTTGACTAACATTTTGATGACTTCAATATTGAGTGAAATGATAGGAGTAACAACAAGGTGGCTGACTTGTTGGCCAATATTGCAATCAATCCTAATGATATCACATTCTCTGGTATTTCTAAAGTTGAAATTCAAGCTAAGCCTAGTATACCAGATAATATTGAGAATTGGCAAGTTTTTGATGATGATAATGATATTTTGAAGTTTATGGATTGTAAGAATTAGTATCATGGTCAGAAACTTTATTGTTCAGCCTTGGTTGAGTCAATAGAAGGAAGGGAGGTTGTCTTAGGCAATGAGGTCATTTAGCTTAGAACTAACAAGGTGCCCAAGCGGCTTGTTGTTTTGGAGACTATCTTTGACAACCAAGATAGAGTTCAAAAGAATATCAAAAGAGAAGATCATGTTGATCTTGAGGAGATAAATCTTGGATCACATCAGACACCTAAGAAAGTATACATTGGTAGAGATATATCTCAAAAGGTAAGGCAACCTTTGATTGAATTATTGAGGAAATTCAGGCATTTTTTGCATGGTCATATGATGACCTAAAGGTTTATAGAGAGGATTTATTTTAGCATGTTATTCCATTGAAAGAAGATGCTAAACCTTTCCAGTAGAAACAAAGGCCTATTAATCCTACTTTGGCACCAAAGATGCAAGAAGTATTAATGAAGTTGAGAGATGCTGGCATTATCAAGCCTATAAGGCATTCTTCTTAGGTGTTAAACCTTGTTCCTGTAAGAAAAAAGAATGGTGACATCAGGCTTTGTGTGGACTTCAGAAATTTGAACATCAGCTCATTGAAAGATAATTATTGTTTGCCTAATATGGAGGCTATGTTGCAAAGAGTAACTGTGTGTGAATGATTTACACCTTCATGAAATTACAAGATTTAAAGAGAATTTACACTATTCAAACCAAACTAATCTAAATAATGCACAATTAATCTATCAACATCTCATGGTTCTCTAAAATAAAGTGGTAAATGAGGCTCTCAGCTATGATCCTCACTAGTGACACTCTAAAGATGAGAATTAAGCTATATGATATGCAAATTTAGATCTAATTATCAAATTCTAGCTCTATTTAATAAGAAAATCTCTAAAATGATCAACAATTTAAGCTAAATATCAATGAAAATGCTAAGTGAGTGGTGTGGATGCAAATTGCAAGAGCTTTGCTGCAATTCAAAGATATGGAGTGGATGAATAATGCCTCAAAATGCCTTCTATTTATAACATTTTCCCAAGGGTAGGGGGTAGAGTGAGATAACCATGGTTATGCTTGGGTAAGGTCAATTGGCTTTGCTTTGTCCCTAAATTGGGGGACAAACATTTAAATGGTTTCAAAAGGCTGGACCATTTCAACAAAAGTGAGTGATTTGTGTCCATTTTGTCTCCTTTTTCCTTTGTTGAGGGAATTTCATATTTATTAATTAATTAAAGTAATTAAATTTAGCCATGAAGGGTAAGAGGTTCATTTTGATTTTTCATTTCAACAACTATGTCATCAATTGAATTTAATCAATTTCTTAGTGTTTTTCCCCTTTTCAAGCCTTATTTAATTATTTAATCATTTAATTGAATTTTTCTTTGATTTGAATTGAATTTGTTCCATTTATTGATTTTTAGTGCTATTTTGATGATTTGATGCACCTTTTGATCGATTTAAGCCTTTGCCAATTTTCCATGTCTACAAATGCCCCTCTTTGAGTTGATGTGCGAAGAACACCGATTCAAAGATTCTCTTAGTATGATGATCTGATTCAGTTCTTGATTCTGATACTCCTCTGATCGTTCTGATTGATGTACTTCCTGATGATGATGATGTGCCTCTGCTGATGGTGCTGATATGATTCTGATGCCTCTGATATGATATGGGTCCTGATTTGATGATAGGTCCTGGGTTCACTGATAAAGGTCCTGGGTTAATTGATAAAGGTCCTGGGTTGATTGATTGCTGATATGTTGATAGGTTTGATATGATGACAGATTGGATATGAAACTGATATGCAATTGATTTGCCTCCTGATATGATAACGATATGATATGATATGATACTGATATCTTGATATGATACTGCTATGATATAATACTTGATATGATATGATATGCCCCACTGATAAATGGTTTTGATGTGATGCCCATTTGATACTCTGATGCCCCCTCAGAAATAAAACATATTAATTCCTTGATTTGAACGAGTTTGAGTAGTTGGAATATGTTCTGATTTATGATACCGTTTGAAAGAAATAATCAAGTTTGATTCATGCCCCGATTAATGAAAATGTCCTATGATAGGTTCAAAGTGCATTTTTTTTAAGTGTTTATGAGGACCAATTTCACCTTAAATAGGGTAAAACCCCTCATTTTACTATTCATTTGCACCATTCCTTCTTGAGATTTGAGCTCTGATTTTAGCCTTTTGGAGATGATGGTGGTCCCACATCGTGAGCATCGGTTTGAGAGAGCGCGCCGGTTCAGTCGGAGAGTAACCGATGGTCCTCCGGTATGTCATTCAAATTTTCATCATGTCTTTAAAGTTGCATTTATGACCTTATTTAATGCTTTTTAAAAAATTTAATTCTGCGTTCGTGAAAAGAAATGTCGCCTCCGTGCATTTTAATATCGCCTGAAAATTTTAAATGTCACCTTCAGTAAATTTGATGTCGCCTCCCTTAGGTATTTTCACGCATTTAGAAAATCTGGTGTCGCCTAAGGATAATTTAATGTCGCTTAGGTTTTTAATCATTTTTATTAGGTGTCGCGTGATAATAAGATGTCGCCTACGGAAAATCTTATACCGCCTCCGTGAAATTAAGTCACGCGGATGAATAAAATCACGCGTTTGAACAAAGAAATGTCGCCTTTGGTAAAAGAAATGACGCCAGAAAGAAAAGTCGTGTAAAAAAAAATTTGTTTATTTGAAACTTTTCTAGGACGTCTGATTGCTCGATTGCGTCAACTTGATTGATATCGATCACGTCAATGAATTCAATCGAATGTTTAGTTAGGGTATTCCCTTTGTTTGATTTCAACAACGAATTAGAACATAGGTAACTATAATATCGAAGAATAAGGTTAATCAATCTTCATCACGAATGATAGATCATGGATCTAAATGTCCATTCATTTTATGCTCAAATGCTTAGAGACATAAAACTAGGATCGTCCTTCCTCAATGCTTAGAGTTAGGATTGGTAAGTCTAATAGGTATATTTAAATTGATGACCATGATTGATTGTTTAATTTCCTGATAGTAAGTTACTCATGTGATTCCCTTGTTTTGATTAAACAGGAGGATGTCCCTATGCTGTACCTTCGGACTGTACCACACTGGGTGATGGAGCTTAGGACCCAGTTGACTGACACCGAGAGGCGAGTGATTAGACGTTGCGGTTTACTATGCGTACTAGAGCTTCCTTGGTTCCAGATGAATCAAGGTTTGATTACTGCTGTCGCAGAGCGTTGGCACTCTGAGACAAACACATTTTGGCTACCACAGGGTGAGATGACTATTACACCGGAGGATGTTTACAGATTGCTACGGATCCTGACTCATGGAGAGATAGTATATTATGATGCAGTCTATGACGGGACATATTGTCGACGAGTATTCGGAGATCCGTCTATTGGTGATGATTGTATCTTATGGCCTTAGTTTGCCTCATTTCCTATTTTACCAGCCTTATTAGGTGCTATCATTGGTGGTGTTTTATTACCTGATCGGCGAGGTCACAGATTTTCAGTGGGATGGGGCAGGATTATCGAGGATTTGCTACATCATCCTCGACGCTTTGACTGGGGATCTTGTGTGCTGGCACAACTTTATCACGATCTGCATGAGGTGGTTTACAGGAGATCAGCCTCATTATCTACTGGGATTCATATTTTATAGTTGTGGATATGGGAGCACTTACCAGTCAGTCTTCCTATATCAGATCGAGATCGTCCTCTAGGATATCCTTTTGCATGGCAGTATACTGGTATGGTGACACAACATCACTTGGGTCACTTGGAGTATTGGCGATGGCAGATTGATGACCTGGATGAGGTCTATTGGAGACCATATGTTGAGGTTGAGGATTGGAGAGAGGATAGCTTGGAGTTACCATATATGTTTGCTCCTCGATGGATGATCGGCAGGATCGACTCTGTTCTTGAGAGATTCTTGGCAGGGAGAGTACTACGACAGTTTGGGCGGATTCAGCCTATGCCTCAGGGATCTGCAGTATATGCTCGTTCTAGTGCAGAGCGTGCTACTTGGGGTCACATGCCTTCATATGATGACGCTATAGAGCAGATATCATTACTGGGTTATATGGATTGGGACATGAGGTTACACATCAGAGATGCCGGAGTCACACAGGAGTATCTAGCTTGGTTGATGGAGCATCCGATGCCTCAATTTACAGACCCTGCAGAGCCAGTGCCTGGGCGAGATGATGATGGTGATGATATTGGTGGTGGGAGGAGACGCAGAGGTAGACCCCGAGGTAGGGCAGTGATTAGGCTCAGAGGACGAGCGAGAGATGCACAGGTACAGGCACCACCTCCTCCTCCTTGTCCTGTAGTAGCACAGAGACAGAGGATAGATCGTCAGGATCATGTGAGGGCTGCTAGATAGGGTCCAGGTACAGGATAGGATACGAGAGCAGGATTATAGCAGGCTACTGTGGATGGTCAGGATACAGGTGCACAGCAGATGCCAGCAGCTTTTTCCCGTGATCAGGGAAAAGCTCCTATAGATACAGGTGATCCTCAGAGTACCTATGAGGTTGGAGAGAGTTCTAGTACTACCTAGCTACAAGCAGATGTGGGAGCATTACGAACAGAGGTGTCACAGATGTCGTCTATGATTCAGCAGTTGGTATCGGGTTTGGCTCCCTTGGTTCCTCTCCTTGTTGCTATGGTTGGTCAGACACCTCCTCAGCAGCCTCCATCACAGCCTCCTCCACAGCCTCCTCCAGGACCTCCTCCCAGTGGTGACGAGAGATGAGCTATGAGTGCTCTTATTGATCATTTATGTACTGATGCTGAGATACTTGATATTGTACCATAGTCTTGTGACCTTGGTGTCACCTTTCCAGTTGTATTTTGACACTTATTTGACATTGATGCCCCTGTTGATGGGCGATTATAGAGTTGAGTTTTTATGACATCATTGTTATACTTGATATATTGAGTGATGAGTAGACGTGTGATATGAGAACATTTATGATCTTTCCTGCTTTTACTTGATGATATATGAGATTTCCTTTAGATGCTGCTATATGTGTTTATCTAATGCATTTGTTTTTGGATGGATATTGGCTATGGATGCAACGTATCTTATGTATGATATAGATAGATGGATGCATTTCCTCTTCATGTATGGATGTAGTTTTGATATTTTATTTCTCATGTATGCAATCTGTATGTATGCAATCTGTATGCACATGTAAATGATTATTTCCTTCTTTTCTTTGATAATATCTATGTAATGATTAATGATATGGAATGAATGCAAAAAGTATAATCTCATATATTTTTATTTTTGTAGAAAAGATGATGTTGAAATGATGTTGTCCTTGTTGATTTAATCCTGTTAATGATGTCATGTACCCCCCTTTTGATGCAAAAATAAAACCCTTGGGAAAAAAATACACATGCAATTAATCTAACATGAGAATGCATTTAACCTTTTTATGAATGCAGCTAAGTGTCACTAGCTTTTAGCAAATAAATGCCTTGAGGATATATTTTCATCATTGAGCACTTGGGACCGGAAAGTTGATACAATCACCATTGCCCACTGACATGATGATATGAATATTGCTTTTTATTTACTGCTCATATGGTAACCTCCATTTTGCTTTCCCATCGGTCTCATCGATATGACTATCACTGATTTCAAAAAAAAAAAAAATCATGAGAGTACGAATACCGATTTTGTCAGATTCTATGTTGCAAGTGGATTTTGTCATTTAGATATGAAGAATCTAAATATCCAAGGTATCCGGTTGCGTAAACAAACAAAGGTTAACTCATTGTTTTATAAGATAATCCTCGATGGTTCTTTGATGACCATGTCTTTAGATGAATTCTCATAAGGCAATGAATTTTCCTCCAAACAGTCACTTCATAGTCAAGAAAAATATCATGTCTCCATCATTGCCAATCTAGTCGAAACATCATTGATGAGCTAAAAAGACTTGATACAAATTGAATGAATGTAAGTAAACAGATTTTTAACCAACTTTTCAAAAGAATCTATCTAAGTGTTTTGCATTGTTTTCTGATTTTCAACAAAATATATTTCCAAGTGTTTGATCATGACATGATTTTTGATTTTTAATCCTGAATAATAAGTCAATTTAGGCTTCAAGGATTTTGTTGTGGTAGTCAACTTTTTCATTATCAATCAAAAGTTTACAAAAATCTGATCTCTCTTCTGAAAATGTTAATCCCTTTCTGCTTGTGACTGAATGTTGTTCATATGAATCCTTTTTGAGGTACCCACTTTTCAATCCATTTATGCTGCCCCCAAGTATTTGATGTATCAATTTTGACAACTTTAGGCAATGCAAAGGATGGTGCTACAAACTGTTATTATGACTATGTACAAATGACGGATGCAATGAAAGTTTAGACAAATGGGATGATGAGATGCATTATATACACATGTGGCTAGGAAGGAAATGACTTAAGGGAACCAAAAGCGCTTGTTACCAAGTTTTCACTTTTGGGTATTCTCTTTTTTTTTGCTACCGAGGCGCCTATTTGCTAGGTTTTCACCAAGGCACTTTTTCTCTTTTTTCATTTTTTTTTATTTATTTTTTTTATTTTTCTTTTTTTTTTGTATTTTTCATTATCACCTTGGCGCCTATTTGCTAGGTTTTCACCAAGAGATAGTTTTTCAAATGTTTTTGCTTTCTTCAGGCTCAATTTTCCACTGTTTTTTATCTTTCTTCTTTTTCAATGTTTTTGGATTTTCCATTTTCAAATGTTTTTGGTATTTTCCATTTTCAAATGTTTTTGGTATTTTCCATTTTCAATTATGTACAATAATTATGATGCTCTCTCATCTGATACTCTTTATACTCTTTCATCTGTTTTAGGTGTAGAATCTCTTCAAATGAATGCTATTTATGGGTTCTTGTAATTCTTCACCATTACAATCTGATAACTTATATGTTCCAGTTCCAAAGGATGACGCTATCACAAATGGGCCTATCCAATTAGCTTCCCACTTTCCCTTCTTTTCCCTTTCAACTTGATTTTTGGGATTTTCTCTTAGTACCAAGTCTCCTACTTGAAAAGTTCTTGGTTTGATGTGTTTGTTGTAATTGTGTGCAATCCTGTTTTGATAAACTTTTAAATGCTCATAAGCTTGAGTCTGATGTTCCTCTAACAATTCCAATTGTTGTAGTCTGGCAATCCTATAATCCTCATCAGTGATCAATCCTCTTAATGAAACCCGTAGAGATGGAATTTCAACTTCTAATGGTAGAACTGCTTCGGTTCCATAGACTAAAGAGAATGGGGTGGCTCCCGTAGGTGTTCTGATACTAGTTCTGTAAGCCCATAGTGCGGGATTTATTTGCACGTGCCAATCTCTTCCTGATTTGTTAACTGATCTTTTTAATATTTTGAGGATATTTTTGTTTGTTGCCTCAGCTTGTCCATTGCCTTGTGGATAATAAATGGATGATGAATGATGTGTAATGTGAAATGTCATGCAAAGTTCATCAATATCCTGATTTTTGAATTGTTTCCCATTATCCGTGATAATGGCATGTGGAATACCATAGCGGCAAATTATGTGGTTCAAAATGAACATTGAAATTTGTTTGCCGGTTGCTGTTATTAATGGAACTGCTTCTACCTATTTGGTGAAGTATTCTATTGCTGTGATGATATACTTGTGTCCGTTTGAAGATGGAGGATATATGATTCCAATCAAGTCAAAACTCCATTGATAAAAAGGCCATGGTGTAATGAATGGGTGTAATTCTTGAGCCGGTGCATGTATCATATTACCATGATATTGACATTTGCTGCATGTCTTCACAAATTGACAAGCATCCTTTTCTAATGTTGTCCAAAAGTACCCTAGACGAAGGATTTTCTTAGCTAGATTAAAACCGCTTGAGTGTGACCCGCAAATGCCTTCGTGGACCTCACGTAAAGCTAACTTAGACTCTTCTTCCTCTAGACATCTAAGTAACGTCCCATCAAGACCCTTACGATACAATGTGTCTAAAAGGATTAGGTAATGGGCGGCTTGGCGTATGAAGTTACGTTTTTGGGCACGAGTTTGGTCTATGGGGAGTACTTGGTCTTTAAGGTAAGTATAGATGGGTCCATACCAAGGAGAGTCATGTCCATGTAAAAGAGCAACAATTTGGGTGTCAGGAAGGATAAATGCTGGTTTTACCAACTCTTCCACCAAGAACTCATACTTCTCATTTTGATCTGGTTTTTGTAACAATGAAGCCAAGGTAGCCATGGCATCTGCTGCTCTATTCTTTTCTCTTGGAATCTGTTCAAATGTGATCAAAGCAAAGTACTTCTTCCATCCATCAATCAAGGTTTTATATTTCATCAATGTTATGTCCTTGGTATTGTATTCATTATTAACCTGATTGATTATGAGTTGGGAATCTCCATACACTTGTAATTCTGCAATACTCCATTCTAAAGCCATTTTGATGCCAATGACTAATGCCTCATATTCCGCTATATTATTGGTGCATGGAAATAAGAGTTTATAAGACTTTGGAATGGTGTATCCTTGAGGAGTAACCAATAATATACCTGCTCCAGAACCTCCTTGTGTGTAAGATCCATCAAAATATAACTTCCATGTCTTTGCTTCTATGTTGACAATTTCTGCATCTGGAAATTCAATTTGCATGGTTTGTGTAGACTCCATTGGGTTATCTGCTAAGTGATCTGCTATCACTTGTGCT
Organism: Chamaecyparis obtusa; assembly: GCA_027943335.1. NCBI lineage: Eukaryota > Viridiplantae > Streptophyta > Pinopsida > Cupressales > Cupressaceae > Chamaecyparis > Chamaecyparis obtusa. The sequence continues at coordinate 1,389,963 of BSBK01000227.1, read as the reverse complement.
TTAATTGCTCTTCTATCAACATATTCAATGTCAAATTCACTTAGGATCATGACCCATTTTGCTATTCTACCTATTAAGGCAGTTTTACTTAGTAAGTATTTGAGAGGATCAATCTTGGCAATTAATTTGATCTTATGCATCAACATATAATGTCTTATTTTTTGAGATGCAAAAACCACTGCTAGACATGCTCTTTCCATGAATGAATAATTGAGTTCATATTTTATTAAGGTTCTACTAAGATAGTAGATTGCCCTTTCTTTTCCTTGCTCATCTTCTTGTGCCAACAATATGCCTAGAGACCTTTCTGTGGCTGATATGTATAACAACAGTTCTTTACCTTTGATAGGTGACATAAGAATAGGTGGGTTTATCAAATAAGTTTTCAAAGTAGCAAAGGCCTTATCACATTCTTCATCCCACATAAATGTAGTATCCTTGTGTAACAATCTGGTGAAGGAGTGACACTTTTCTGCTAATTGAGAGATAAATCTCCTTATTGATTGAATCTTTCCTTGTAGTGACCTCATTTGGCTAATATTTCTTGGAATCTCCATTTCTAGAATTGCTTGTACTTTTTCAGGATCAACTTCAATGCCTTTTGCTGACACTATATAACCCAATAACTTGCCGGATTGGACACCAAAGGCACACTTCTTTGGGTTTAGTCTAACTTTGAATTGTTCTAACCGAATGAATATTTTTCTTAGGATTTGTAAATGCTCTTCTCTATTGTGGGATTTTGCTAGAATGTCATCCACATAATCTTCTAAAAAAGTATGCATCATGTCATGGAAAATAGTTGTCATGGCCCTTTGATATGTAGCTCCAGCATTTTTTAAACCGAAGGGCATAACATTCCAACAAAAAGTACCCCAAGGGCAAGTAAAAGCTGTCTTTTCTTGGTCTTCGGGAGCAATCTTGATTTGGTTGTAGCCACTAAATCCATCCATTAATGAGTACATTGCGTGACCTGCTGTCAAATCCACTATGGTATCAATGCTTGGCAATGGGAAGTCATCTTTGGGACATGCAAGGTTTAAATCTCTGAAATCCGTACACACCCGGATAGATTTATCATGCTTAGTAACTGGCACAATGTTAGAGATCCAATCAGCATATGCTATTGTTCTTATGAATCCCACCTTTAACAATTTTTCCAATTCTGCCTTGACTAGATGAACCACATGTGGGTGCATTTTCCTTAGTTTTTGCTTTACAGGTTTAACTCCGGGTCTAACATTCAGATGATGCATTATGAAATCAGGATCCAATCCAGGCATATCGGCATATGACCATGCAAAATTTACTTGTTGTTCTTGGAAGAATTTGATAAAGTCCTCTCTTTCAATAGATGTAAGTGATGCAGCCAAGTGTACAACCTTTGGCTCTAGTTCCGTGCCAATGTTAACTTTTTCTGTTGGTTCTATAAGAATAGATGACCGTTCTTCTTCATGTTCAGGCAAAATATCCAATCTCTCTTCTAATGGTGCCACAGTTGGGTTTTCACCAAAAGAAACGTCTTTTATTTTCATTATTTTTGGTTCTAATGGTGCCACAATTGGGTTTTCACCAATAGAACTTTTCATTTTTATTTTTATTTTTATTTTTTCTTTTTTTTGACTAAGAGATTGGACCCTTGCTGTTGTCATCATGTCCGTATTGAATTCGTTGGTGAAAGAGGGTTCAACCGCATTGAGGTATTGGTTTGTGGCTTGGTCATTTGGGAAGTAAAGTAAGTCATGTGGTTCAGTTTGATCCCAATCAATGAGGTCTGGATGTATCAAAATTAAGGAATTATTGGGTAAGGTATCATCAATAGGATTTATGGACATGACTTCGTTTGAGGGTTCATACATTGTATCGTTTAGGTCTATGATGTGCGCTTCCTCAAGATGATCCATGGAAGCAGGGTCAAAGTCCCCTTCGCTTGAATCCTCGTCGACCTCTACGGGAAACAATGTGGGAAAAGCCACAAGCGGGTTAAAACTAACGTTTGAACTTCCCTCCTCTGAAGGTGTCCAAAATGTTTCTATCCATGCTCCACTACTAGATGCTTGTTCTATATTAGGCCTTTGAATAGAAGATTCTTCATTAATTGGAGCATCTTGTTTTGGGATTTTTGCATAAGTATGTATAGAAATGACTTCTTTATCTTGACATCACTCATCTGATAAAGTATCCCATTCATAATCCCTAGAATCATCACTATCTCCTTCAGATTCTAATGCATTTATTTGAGGATGAAAATCATGCATTGGACTTGAACTTTCTCCCTTATATTGAAAACCTACTCCGGATTTTTCATGACTTTCCCTCCAAACAGGTTCAATAGGTTCTAATAATCCTCTATTTCTTTGGCCTAGGGGTCCTCTTCCTTTGTATCCCATCTTTTGCATAATATCAAATCCTTTCCCATATTGTTCTGTTTGTATATTAACATGCTGAATTCTTTCCATGGGAGTGTCTAGGGTACCATCCTCATCATGATAAAGCCATTGGAGGATATCATCCTCTTCCTTATCCCATGTTGCTTTGCTATCTTCCCTCACGAAATAAGAATTATACTTATGTGGAAGATGTTCTTTTGAGGGTTTTCCATGTGATTTAGGAGACATGGGCATGTCAAATAGAGAAACTGAATATTCTCCTACCCCTTTTGAACTAATCTTGCATTGTTTGTCAAATTTGTTTATCATCTCACTCATGTATTGGTAATGATCTACTTTAGCTTGTTCTTTTTCCTCTTTAGTAGGTTTGTAGATCACTGTTTCCAATTTAGGTGCCACATATGGACTTTCTATCACATTTGGACCCTCGTAGCTCACTTTTTCCTTGCCCTTAGTTGATGTAGTTGAGCTAGCTTGAAGAGGATTTTGTGCATCTTCATTGGTGATTCTTGGAACAACTCCTTCACGATTATGTGGAATGTATAATTCATGCAAGGGTTTGAGTGCATTACAATATTGAAATGGATTTGAGTCTCCTCCAATTGTGATTTCTTCACCCATGTATGGGAACTTGATGCATTGGTGGTATGTGGAGGGGACAGCTTGCATCTCATGAATCCAAGGTCTTCCCAATAAAATGTTATAGGTTAATTTCATGTCCAACACTTGACATTTGGTTTCCTTCTTAACTGGTCCCACTTGGATGGGCAACACAATCATGCCTTTAGAAGCTCTTTCAGCCTCATCATAAGCTTTTATGGTGATTTTCTTTGTAGGGTCAATGCAAGACTCGGATAGACCTAAGGATTTTACAAGACTCAATGTGCATATGTTAAGGCCAGCCCCTCCATCAATAAGGGCTCTTTTGACTCTATGCCTTTCGATCAAAACCTCTATATGTAATGGAAAATTTTGAGGATGAGTTATAGACATGTCATCTTGATCTGAAAATGAAAGACAATGAGGAGCCACAAGATGTCCTACCATATTTTGAAACTTTTCTTCCCCTAAGGTAGTAGAAACATGTGTTTCTTCCAAAGCTTTTTCCAAAATCTCTTTATGATTTGGTGACAACTTCAATAACTCTAAGATTGAGATTTGTGCTGGAGTACGTTGCAATTGGTCTACCAAACTATAAGGTCTTGCTGCTGTAGGAGATTGTTTGACCACAATGTTGGATGGTGGGATATTGGTGTTTTGAGGGACTATCCCTTGTAAAGTCATTCTAGAATTCTGCCCTCTTGTAATGACATTTGTTGCTTCCTTTTGAGGCTGTTCATTAATGATGATAGCATTAACAATATGATCATATGATGGCGCAAAGTTGAGATTATTGGCACTTTGTTTCTTACCATTTGATGACTCACCTTTATCATGTTTGTAAAAAGGTTGTTTGAAGGCCGTATGATCTTCATTATTTTGGGGTCCATCAACAGTGATTATGTTATTATCTATCAAGTCTTGCACCACATTCTTTAATTGTAAACATTCATTTGTAGGGTGCCCCCGAATCCTATGATATTCACAATGATGCTTAGCATCCCACCAACCCGGCTTGTGGTCTGGTTCATAAGGTTTAATAGCGGGTAATGTAATAACATTGTTAGCTATGAGAGTCTTTAATGCAGTTTCAAGTGATTCTCCCAAGGGTGTAAAGTGTCTTGCAGGAGTGGGTTTCAAATACTTATCATACTTGTTGTTTTGATCCTTGTTTCCTTGATTATTCTTATTGGCATTGTTGTTGTTGTTGGAAGGTGCATTATATGCTTGATTAGCATTATTCACTTGATTTGGTGTCTTTGTAAGGGCAAATGGAATCACCTTCAAGTTGCTGGATTCCACTACACCATCATTAACAATACCTTTGTTGTTATTCTTTGCAGCATAATGGCTATTGTTGTTGTACCAACTTTTATTTGGATTGTTGTTATTGTTGGTATTGGTGTTGTTGGAGTTAGAGTTATTCTTATTTTCCTTGTGCAATTTCAACTCTCCACTCTTAATCAACACTTCTTCCGTTGTAATTTCGTTATCAATTAGATCTTGAAATGTTTTGGGACATTGCATCCTTAGTCTATAATTCAGCTCGCTTCTTAAACCATTAATAAAGATATCCATTTTTTCTTTCTCCCGTACACTTCTTGGATATCTAGCAAATGCAGTCCTCCAACTTTGCAAGAATGTGAGAAAGGCTTCTCCCTCTTGTTGCTTTGTGTTACATAACGTTATCATGGTGACCTCATGTTTGATGTTATAAGAGTAATGAGTCACGAATTTAGATGCTAACTCTTCAAAGGATTTTATGCCGGATGGTAGTTTTGAAAACCAATCCATGGCTGTTCCTCCCAAGCTTCTTGGGAATAGTCTCATTAAATAGGTTGATTCATGCATGAATTCAAGACTCAATGCACAAAACCCCCGAAGATGATCATGTGGGTCAGATGTTCCTTCATATCTCTCATATTTAGGAAATGTTACATTAATGGGAAAAGGCACCATGACCAAACTCTTATCGAATGGAAAAGGACATAATGTTTCAATAGAGAAAGGCTTAGGAGCCCCATTTTGTTTCAAATTGTCAATTTCCATTTGTAATGCCTTGAATTGTTTCCTCATTGCTTCCATAGGGTCTTCTATTTCCTTGGGCTTTAATTGTTCTATGTCAAAATCTTTAGGTAGCTTTACCCCCGTTTGTATTAAGTCCATGAAGTGTTTTTCTTTATCCATAAGCATGGTCTTTTTCATTAGTTCTATGAAATAAGGACATTGTCTTGCCTCTAATGCTCTTTCAATCGTGGCTTCTTCTGCAGTTGGGGGTAAGTTTGTATTATGAGGAGGCAATAAGTTGTTGCCTTGTGAATTTGCCTCTTGAGAATTAGGATCTCTTCCTCCATTATTAGAATTTCCTTGATTGTTGTTAAGATCCATACCTCCATTCATGTTGTTCCCTTGGTTGTTATTAGGATCTATGCCCCCATTCATGTTGTTCCCTTGGTTAGTGGGATCGATATTTCCTAGGGTACCACTAAACATGTTGTTAATGTCCTTTGCCTTAGTGGGATTTTCAGTCACTCGTGAAGTAATGAAAGTGTTCTTTGGAAATGGGAGCTCTTCTCCGTTGTAGGTCTCGTCTGTTTGTAATGCTTTCCTTATAGAGAGTGACCTTGTAATAATAGGCATGAACAAACTTTAAGGGTATGTTGACTTTCTTCTCTTGATAAGCTATTTTTGGAATAAGGTAAAAGTTTTTGATCAATTTTAAATGGTTTAAAATTTTAATGGTGTTTTGATCAATAACTTTGGAATATCTTGTTTGAAAATAAAAACAATCTCAACACACACATCAATTGGGTACCATATCCCTAGAATGCTCTAATGTGTATATTTTTGAACGTTTTCACAGGTTTAACACAAGAATAGCTTCCACACAATCTACCTAGCACATAATTGGTTCGTAAACATGGCTCTAATAGGTAGTTTTGCTATTTTACCATTATGTAGTAAGTTTTCCGTTCAAAAGAGATCTTAGCTTTTCATCCCCCAACTATGTTGAGGGGCTTCCCACACGCACAAAAGCACAATTTTGCACAATCCGTTAGGACTACTAGAGGAAGTTCGAAAGAGATAAAATCCTTTTGTCGTGTACCCCATTAAGGATACCCGCGTTTCGTTTTATAGTGGGTCGGATTCTCACAGCAAAAGCAAGTGTATCCCACTTTGGGCTGTCCCTCTCACCGGCCCTTCTAAGGCAATCTCAGGAGGCGAGCCCACTAAGTTTTAAACATATTCATTGAAAAGCATGAAAAATGGATTTGGTAGAGCAAGTTTGGGAATTTGATTCACTCAAAGAGTGAAGAGCATATCCCTATTGCTTTTCCCTTATCCCAAACACTCACAATCAAATTTGGTTCTTTTTCAACCCCGTGACAAAGGGGTTCTTAGAATTGAAGTGTTTTATTTTTTTCTTTTATGATTAAACTATGTTTTTGAACTTTGAAAATGCCACAATTTAAGGGAAGTGCAAGCTTGATGAGAAAAGTACCTCAAACGATGCTAGCAAAGGCTAGGCGCATTTTTAAGTAGTAGATTTTTCATTTTCTCTCCAAATCCTTCTCTTACCTTGGCAAAATGTTCCCTCCACCAACAAGTTAGTCAGCACAATACAAACAAAGTGAGGGGAAACCAAAATCAAAGCTAAAAATGATATAATTGATTATGCTTTTGATTCTTTGTTTACCAAAATACTTGCAAAATTCTTACAAATTTAAGGACTAAATTCCCAATTCAATGAGACATATTTTCGTTTGTAAGCATCTACAACAACAATGTATTTGGCATGTAATTCTACTTCTTTCTCTAAATTATTGTTGAGAACAAAGGTAGAATGTACCCGGTTTTCTTTCCTTATCCTTTTAGAGATCAATTTCTCCTCTAAGTTGTATCTTCTCTCTAGTTTTTGCACTTTCTTATGACAGACCATGCTCCTGAGACAAAAAAAATGACAGTAAAGTTAGCATACAGTCCTTATTTTGAAAAAATAGTGAAAATACTGTCAGGCGACATTGTCCAGACTACAGGCGAGATCAAATTTAATGAAGACGTGACTACTTTAACCGTGAGCGTCACCAAAAGGGGCTCAAGCGAGATCAAAATAGTCAAGTGCGATATCAAATTTAACAAAACGCGTGAAATCTTTACTACAGGTGACAATAGCAATCAGTTTAATAGAAAATAGATGCTATACCAGGCGACATTTCTTCTGTTAAAGGCGATATCTAATTTAACAAAGACGTAATTACTTTAACCACGAGTGTCACCAAAAGGGGCTCAAGCGAGATTAAAGTAATTAAGTGCGATATCAAATTAAATGAACACGTGAATTATTTATCACTAGCGACAAATTAACTCAGGTAAGCGACATCTTATTAAATGAAAGCGACATTTAAAATAATAAGAGCGACAAATCAAAAGCAAAATGCAGTGAACTCCCTTTACACCAGGCGTGAATTCATTCGTCGGTCGCGGCTTTTAATTCTTTGTAGGCGACATCTAAATAGCCAAAGGCATCAGCTGCTTGTTCGTCAAGCGATAATATAATGTCCGCAGGCGTGATTTCTTTATCCAGAAGCGTGATTCTGCTGGTAAGAAGCGTGAGCGTTCAGACTCCAGGCAACATCTAAATTTCCGTGAGCGACATCTCTTTACTGTAGGCCTGATTTATTTACTGGTAGGCGTGATTTATTTCCTGTAACCTGCAAACAGTGAGCAAAATCATGCAATTCTAGCCTAAATTTTGCAAATAACATGGAAATTTTGATAAATTTGAAGCCTAGAGCCCCACGGTGGGCGCCATTTGTGTGTGAATGATTTACACCTTCATGAAATTACAAGATTTAAAGAGAATTTACACTATTCAAACCAAACTAATCTAAATAATGCACAATTAATCTATCAACATCTCATGGTTCTCTAAAATAAAGTGGTAAATGAGGCTCTCAGCTATGATCCTCACTAGTGACACTCTAAAGATGAGAATTAAGCTATATGATATGCAAATTTAGATCTAATTATCAAATTCTAGCTCTATTTGATAAGAAAATCTCTAAAATGATCAACAATTTAAGCTAAATATCAATGAAAATGCTAAGTGAGTGGTGTGGATGCAAATTGCAAGAGCTTTGCTGCAATTCAAAGATATGGAGTGGATGAATAATGCCTCAAAATGCCTTCTATTTATAACATTTTCCCAAGGGTAGGGGGTAGAGTGAGATAACCATGGTTATGCTTGGGTAAGGTCAATTGGCTTTGCTTTGTCCCTAAATTGGGGGACAAACATTTAAATGGTTTTAAAAGGCTGGACCATTTCAACAAAAGTGAGTGATTTGTGTCCATTTTGTCTCCTTTTTCCTTTGTTGAGGGAATTTCATATTTATTAATTAATTAAAGTAATTAAATTTAGCCATGAAGGGTAAGAGGTTCATTTTGATTTTTCATTTCAACAACTATGTCATCAATTGAATTTAATCAATTTCTTAGTGTTTTTCCCCTTTTCAAGCCTTATTTAATTATTTAATCATTTAATTGAATTTTTCTTTGATTTGAATTGAATTTGTTCCATTTATTGATTTTTAGTGCTATTTTGATGATTTGATGCACCTTTTGATCGATTTAAGCCTTTGCCAATTTTCCATGTCTACAGTAACTGGATCAGAATTGATGTCAATGATGGATGGTTTCTCTGGCTACAATCAGGTCATTGTCAAGGAATCAAAACAATTCAAGACAACCTTTACAACACCTTGGGGAACATATGTTTATGTGAGAATGCCTTTTGGTCTCACAAATGCTAGTGCTACTTTTCAGAGGGCAATGGATGTTGCCTTTTCAGATTTCATTAATGATTTTCTTGTTGTGTATCAGGATGATTTCACTACCTATTCCAAGAAGGAAGAGGACCATTGTGCTCATTTAGAAAAAAATATTTATGAGGGCCTTGGAATTTGGCATTTCATTAAACCCAATGAAATGTGATTTTGGTGTCACAGAAGGTAAGTTGCTTGGCCACTTAGTTGGGAAGCATGGAGTGAGAATTGACCCTAAGAGGGTAGCAGCAATTGATAAAATTCAGAGGCCAAAGAATGTTAAAGGGATTCAGTCCTTCTTTGGTCGGGTCAATTTTCTAAGGAGGTTTGTGACAAACTTTGCAGAGGTTACTAGACCTATTTCCAAGATGTTAAAGAAGGGATCTATAGTCAATTGGGAGGGTGAGACTGATGAGGCTTTCAAGAATATCAAGCAGGCTCTCAAAGATGCACCGGTGCTAAAGGCACCTGATTATAATGTCCCAATGCATATCTTTTCTTTTGCATCTTTTCATACTATTGCTGCAGTTTTGTTACAAAAGAATAAGGATGGTTTTGAGCAGCTTATTGTATTTTTTAGTAAATCATTGCAGGCTGCAAAATTAAAGTATGACATAAATGAGAAACAAGCTTATGCACTTGTGAAAGAAATCAAGGCTTTTAGGTGTTACTTGATGGGAGTAGTTGTGATTGATTTTGTGCCAAGTGCAGCTATGAAGGACATTTTCTCACAGCAAGAGATGTCTGGAAGAAGATACAGATGGATCAATAGGATCCAAGAATTCAATGTTGAGATCCAGATCACTAGATTGGTTAGAGGACAGGGATTGGCAAGACTGATGGCCCAATCCAATCTAGATGCAAACCAGGTAAATCATTCTGAAATTGATTATACCTGTGATATGGATGATTGTATTTGGTATTAGGATATTATTTACTATTTGAGAAACATGAGGTGTCTAGATAGTATGAATGATAATCAAAAGAGGACATTGAAGTTACAGGCCATCAAGTATGTAATTGTGAAATGTAAGCTATATAGAAAAAATTTGGATTGCATACTATTGAAATGTGTAGATGAGAATTAGGCTAATCTATTGTTGAAGGAGATGCATGAGAGAGTTTGTGGTGGACATTATATGGGTAAAACAACTGCTCATAAGATCTTGAGAGTAGGATTTTGGTGGCCCATAATCTTCAAGGATGCAAAACAGTTGGTAAGGAGATGTGATGCTTGTCAAAGGTTCTCTGGTAAGCTTAAGTTTTTAGGTAATTTACCATTAAAACCAGTAGAAATTCAGGCTCCTTTCCAGTAGTGGGGAATTGATTTCATAGGGGAGATACCAAACAAGTCAAGTGGAGGATATTCATGGATCTTAGTTGCCACTGATTATTTTACAAAGTCGGTAGAAGCTGTACCTACAAGGAATGCAACTAGCAGGGTGGTAATTGATTTTCTGATGAACAATATTGTTACAAGGTTTGGGTGCCCTGAGAGGATAGTGAGTGACAATGCTATGTGCTTCAAGTTTGCCGAATATAAGGACTTTTGCAAAGGTTTGGGAATTCAGATTTCTAATTCCTTACCTTGTCATCCGCAAGGAAATGGTCAGACAGAATCTACTAATAAGAGTCTGATTAAAATCTTGAAGAGGATTCTGGAGAAGAATAAGAGGGCGTGGAATTCAAAGCTTCCATTAGCTTTATGGGCTGATAGGGTAACTGTGAAGAAGGCAATTAGTTGTACACCATTTGACCTAGTGTATGGAATTCATGCTAGAATGCCTCAGAATAATTTATTGGAGATGTACAAGTTTGTGCAGTTGTATGATGATGACATTGATGATGAGATGTAGTTGAGAATTGAGGACCTCATTAGGTTGGATGAAACTAGAAGAGAATCAATTGCAAGGAATGCCAAATTGCAGTTACAGGTTAAGAATTTATATGATAAAAAGACTGTTGACAGAAAGTTTGAGCCTGGTGATTTGGTGTTAGTTTGGAATGCTAGATTGGAGGATAAGGGGAAGCATGGTAAATTTGATCCCATCTAGTTAGGGCCATATCTGATTCATGAGAAATGGGGCCAAGATTCTTACATCATCAAGGATTTTAATGGTGATATTCAGGAGTTGCCAGTTCATGGACAATTCTTGAAGCAGTACTTCATTTGAAGTACTCTATTTTCCATGAACAGTAGTTAGGGTTGTACATCTTATAAATTCTTGTATATAGGTTTCTTGCCCCTGCCCTATTTTTCCCTGGTCTGTCAGTTTTTGGTCCTATTGCTTGGTCCTTCCCCGCTTGTTCCTGGTCCCTTTTTTTTGTCCTGTGGGATGGTCTGCTTTAACCAGTGGTTCTAGATCCTTTCTATGCCTACAGGAGGCATACATCCCTAAACAGAGCCACTGTTAGCATGTGCAAAAAATTTTATGGCTCTTGGTCTTTTTCCCTGCTTTCCACAATGATTTTTCTGCTCCCTAGTTGAACCTTAGGAAAAACGTTCAAAATCTAGCTGTTAGGTTTCAAATTTCAAATGTGCCCTAGCTTTATTCTTTTCACATGTTACCTTTTTTGTGGGTCACTTAAACACATCTTCTGCATGTGCCTTTTAAGTTTCCACGTCACCTCGGTTCGTAGTTAGTCTTTCTCTCCGGCGGGTCCCTTTATTTTTCTAAGTCCCCATATGCACCCTGTGATTTTAATATTTTTCCTAAGGATCTCAGCTTTATCTTGCGAAGTTTGTCAGTGGGTCCACCTGCCATATGCCTTTTCAGCATTTTGTGATTGGTCCATGGGTTAGTGATTGTATGTGTGTTAGTGGGACTTAAATTTCTGAAGGCTCAGTGGGACTTGATAGTGTCAGAGGATCGATGGTTGGCGTAAGTTCTCATGGGATTTGTCAGAGCCATGAGATCTTACGCTAGCCATTGATGTTACTTTTTGTCAAGTGGTAGTTCGTCAGTGGGTCCTATTTTCCAGGTAGTTCTTATGTGCCATGCTATTTTGAGTTGGCTGGTTTTCATTCATCCGTGTGTTGATTTGTTAGTTTATGTCAGAGGGCCCGCGTTGAAAGATTTTAATCTAACGGTCGGCGTATGATCGCAAGGAATATTCCAAGCCTTTGCGATCATGTGCCATCTGTCAGATTTTATTCCATTTTCTCAGGTTGCTTGTTGTACTCAGTGGGTCCCATGTGACATGTGTGCTTGCAGTTTGAGGTTTCTTATTGGTCGATGGTTACTCAGGTGGATTTTCTTTATGGGACCACAACTTAATGGCAGGTAGTGGTGGTGGTTTGTTGGCGGTTAGTTGCATGTTTGTATAGCCTTTTGCAAGGCTATGCGATCATGCAACTAACATTTTTTGTCAACTCTTTGCGGTGACGGTTAGTGTTTGCGGGTTGTCACATGTTCGCATAGCCCATTTTTGGGCTATGCAATCATGCGACAGGGTGCCATGTGTGCTGGGGCCCATCTACGATTATTTGGTGGTCCTGTTGGCAGATGGTGTCATGGTAATCTCCAGTTGGTCTGAGCTGGCAAGATGATAAAGTTTGAACATGGGCCATCGTTCTTTGCAGGCACCAAGGATTTAGCCGTTGCGGTTCAAATTCAATTTTTTTTGAGAACTTCCAGCAACCAGAAAGTACCAAATTTATAGAATTCATTGCAGAAGTGACCCTGTTTAGTGAGAAGTGACTGGTTTGCTATTTGCGGTGTGGTCCAAGGTGTGGTTGGATCATTTGCAGAGCTTGTACCATTTTAGTTGTGTGCTCAAGGCTTGTTCCAGGGTGTCCTTTTGAGCCCCATTTTGTGATCCCCTGTACTTGCAGAGAAGAATTTTTGAAGGCTCAGTGGGACCTGAATTTCTAAAGGCTCAGTGGGACCTGATAGTGTCAGAGGATCGATGGTTGGCATAAGTTCTCATGGGATTTGTCAAAGCCATGAGATCTTACGCTAGCCATTGATGTTACTTTTTGTCAGGCGGTAGTTCGTTAGTGGGTCCTGTTTGCCAGGTAGTTCTTATGTGCCACACGTACTGTTCTAAGTTGGTGGGTTTTCATTCATCCGTGTGTTGATGAGTTATTTTATGTCAGAGGGCCCATGTTGAAAGCTTTTAATCTAACGATCGGTGTATGATCGCAAGAAATATTCCAAGCCTTTGCGATCATGTACCATCCATCAAATTTTATTCCATTTTTCCAGGTTGCCTATTGTACTCAGTGGGTCCCATGTGACACAGGTGCTTGCAGTTTGAGGTTTCTTATTGGTCGATGGTTACTGAGGTGGATTTTCTTGGTGGGACCACAACTTAATGGCAAGTAGCAGTGGTGGTTTGCTGGCGGTTAGTCGCATGTTCGCATAGCTTTTTGCAAGGCTATGTGATCATGTGACTGACATTTTCTGTCAACTGTTTGCGGTGGTGGTTGCTGTGACGATTAGTGTTCGCAGGTTGTCACATGTTCACATAGCCCATTTTCAGGCTATGCGATCATGCGACAAGGTGCCACGTGTGCTGGGGCCCGTCTGTAGTTATTTGGTGGTCCCATTGGCAGATGGTGTCGTGGCAATCTCTAGTTGGTCCGAGCTAGCGGGATGATAAAGTTTGAACGTGGGTTATTGTTCTTTGCAGGTGCCAAGGATTTAGCCGTTGTAGTTCAAATTCAAATTTTTTTAGAACTTTCAGCGACCAGAAAGTACCAAATTTATAGAATTCATTACAGAAATGACCCTGTTCGGTGAGAAGCGACTGGTTTGCTATTTGCGGTGTGGTCCAGGGTGTGGTTGGATCATTTGTAGAGCTTGTACCATTTCAATTGTGTGCTCAAGGCTTGTTCCAGGGTGTCCTTTTGAGCCTAGTTTTGTGATCCCCTGTACTTGCAGAGAAGAATTTCATGATTGTGGATCAGTTCAGGATTTCCTCTTTCCTGATTGATTGTGTTTCCCGCCCCTGTAATAATTTTTTAGACCATTTCTAACAGGTTGGGTGCTTGAGACCCTAACCCTAGTCATCTGTAGCTTATTATAGATTTTCAAGATGACTAGGGGGTATAAGTTGTAGAATTTTGGATTTTGCAAGGGTTCCAAAACATTATTGCTTTTGGTCCCTGGTTTTTTACTGTAATATATTGATAGAAGTCTGATTTTGTGACTTTTCTGATCTTGGTATCATTCTAATTGTATTTTGATTCTGATTATGTTAATGAGAACACTTTGAATCTCAATTTTGTATCTTGTGTATGTCTTCTTGCTTGTCTCTGAGCTCATATATGTTAGTTTCACAAAGTGTGCTAACATATGGTAAACAAAGAGTATTTTGAATTTATCTCTAAGTTCCTAACAAAGTTAGGATTAAAGTCTTCTAGGTGAATTTAGTGAGTTTGCAATCAAGTGTAGAATTTTGATGCAGGAGCATCCTGGGTGTAAGAGCAATCTTGCATCACCCAAAAATATTTCTATTTTTGTATTCAATAAGGGCTATCTTGTGCAGAGTTTCTATTTGTGGAAACTTGCTATTTTTAAGTTGGTCTTAAGATCTCGGAATGTCTGATTTTATATATGGAGGTTTATCTCAGTCATATCAGCCTACCAGCAAAGTTTCATGGCTAGATCAGGTGTAGTTTTGCAGATATTGAAGATTTTCGGTATTGGCAGCAGGGTACAGAAACTTCGAACTCAGTTTTGAAGGCTTTAGAGGCCCCAGATGAGGTTGAAAATTTGGGCGACAAATTCCTTGCGCAATCAAGTCTGTAGAGCACTTCGTGGCATTTCCAGAATGGGGTTATAATAGCTAATCGGGTCAACGGGCGATAACTTATGGTCTTCGAAAGTTGGGTCACCTGAAATGGCAGAAAATAATTTTTCTTCAAAATTTTTGTTTGAGTTTCAAAACTCATTTTGAGCCAACTTTGATGTAATAAATTGTAAAATAAAATAATTCTAAGTTTGGTCAGCCTTAAGGGCTAAATTTCTAGAACATTCTCGGGCGGTGAAAATTGCCTATATAAAGAAGGCCCATAGTGTTGTCTAGGGCAGTTCTGGGTAGTAGATCTGGGTATTGATTCGAGGCTTTGTCCTATAGAATATTGTAAGGGAATGCCCATGTGGCTTTGCATATTGTAATTCTCAAAGTTTGTAATTCCACATTTGTGGAGATAATAAGAAGCCAATTTTTTGTTCTTGCATATTATTGTTGTTGTTTCTCTATTTTTGTTATGTGCTTGTGGTATTAAGGGGAGCACCCTTCATCAAGTGGTATGAGAGTAGGAGTTCTTGAGTGTGTAAATAGATCACCGACTATGAGGCAGTTTGCACCAGGACCGTGGTTAGGGTTTCAACGCGCATCATGAAAATGCCTCCACGAAGAGAACATGGCGGAAGAGCTAGTGCTGTGACACCTGAGGTTAGAGAGCTGCAAAGACAAGTGCGAGCATTGCAAGAAGAGATTCATAGAGGAATGAATCTTAATGTCAGAGACAAAAGTGAGGATGAAGCTGAAGAAGAATATCAAGAAGGAGAAGCTGAAATTATGAACTAGGAGGAAGAAAGACTTTTTCGGGTGATTTCTAAGATTGGGAAAAGACCTAAGATTGAAGTTCCTACATTTTCTAAAAATCTTAACCTAGAGGAATTGATCGACTGGATCAATGAATGTGAGGAATATTTTGAGTATGAAGATGTTGAGGATCCTGATAGAGTCAAATTTGTGAAGGCCAGATTCAAAGGTCATGCGAAGATCTGGTGGCAAGAAATTTAATTGGAGTGAAATAGAAGAGGGAAAGATAAAATCACAAGATGGGATCAGATGGTGGATAAATTGAAGCGATAGTTCATTCCTGTTGATTATGAGCTTGACCTACTAAAGAAAATGCAAAGTTTGAAGCAAGCGGAAAGATTTGTTCAGGATTATACAGAGGAGTTTTATCGACTCCTCATCAGAACAAGCCATGCAGAAGTTGATAAGGAGAAAGTTACCTGATACCTTAATGGGTTAAGGCCAAGCATTCAGAAGGAGTTGAATCTGGTTCGAATGAACAATATTGAAGAGACATACCAATTTTCCCTAAAAGTAGAAGAAAATCTGAACAAGAAGTTTGAGAGCAGACAAAATGGAAGAGGTCGTGGTGGAAGATCTAGTGGACGGTCATATGGTGGCCGAAATGAAGATCTGAAAAAGAAGGATGAGGCCAGTAGTAGTCAGAACTAGAGAGGAAATAATTCAAATTGTTTCCAAGATCAGAGTAATAGAGATCAGAGAGGAAGAGGAAGAGGACAAGGATCTGGAAGAGGAGGCTTCCGTGGAATATGTTTTCACTGTGGAGAAGAAGGTCATAGGGCATTTGAATGTCCTCAGCGCCAAGGCAGGACAGACAGGAGAAATGAAGGCCAGGCCAGAGTTGCACATGTAGATGAAGATGCTAGATCATCAAATTCTAAAGATGCTGAAAGAGGAGAAACGCTAATTAATAGAAGAGTCTTGCTGAGTGGTGAGAATGAACCTGAACAAAGGAGGAGCCTGTTTCACACTAGATGCAAGTGTGAGGGTAAATGTTGTGATGTGATTATCGATAGTGGAAGCACTAACAATTTAGTGTCAGAAGAGATGGTGACAAAGTTGAAGCTCAAGAGACAGAAACACCCACATCCATATCAGATTGCCTAGGTGCAGGATGACCACAAGGTCATGGTCAATGAACAGTGCCTGGTAAAGTTCAAGATTGGCGGGTACCAAGATGAGGTACTATGTGATATCATCTCTATGGATGCATGTCATATGTTGTTGGGTAGACCGTGGTAGTTTGACAAATGTGTTGTACACGATGGTCGTGTGAATACTTATTCCCTGACAAAGGATGGAGTGTGACATAAGCTAAAGCCATTGAAGGAGACCGAAGAAAAGGTATGTGGTAATGCAAGAATAACATTTGTTGATGGAAGAAAATTTCTAGATGGTATGAGGCATGAGCATGTGTGTTTTTCTTTAATTTCAAAAGTTGGTAAAGAAGAAGTAGAGGATGTACCTGTAGAGGTTGCCGATTTGTTGAATGAGTTTCAAGATATTGTATCTGATAATGTACCTGATGGATTACCACTGGTAAGAAAGATCAGCCATCAGATGGATTTGATTCCAGGAGCCAGTTTGCCAAACAAGGCAGCACACAGAATTACACCAGCAAAAAAGTGAAGAGTTGAACAGACAACTACACAAGCTATTGTAGAAGGGGTTGATAAGAGAGAGTCTGAGTCCCTATGCTGTACCAGTGGTATTAGCACCAAAGAAGAATGGAGAGTGGAGGATGTGTATAGATTCTAGAGTAATAAACAAGATCACAATCAAGTATAAGTTTCCATTGCCACGAATGGATGATAGTATGGATTGTTTGAGTGGGGCTGTGTATTTCTCAAAGATATATCTAAAGAGTGCATATCACTAGATTCGGATCAGAGAAAGAGATGAATGGAAGACTATCTTCAAGACAAAGGAAGGACTGTATGAGTGGTTAGTCATGCCTTTTGGGCTAACCAATGCACCGAGAACTTTCATGTGGCTCATGAACGAGGTCCTGAAAGAATTTATGGGTAAGTTTGTCATTGTTTACCTAGATGATACTTTGATTTTAAGCAAGACATTGGAGGAACATATGATGCATATTCGTATGGTGTTTGAGAAGTTGAGAGATGAGAAATTTTTGATTAATTTGAAGAAGTGCAGTTTTGTGAAGAAAGAGTTAGTGTATTTAGGATTTGTAGTTTCAGCAGAAGGTCTAAAAATGGACCCAGAGAAGGTATAGGCTATCCTTGAATGACCTACTTCAAGGAGTGCTACTGAGGTAAGATCTTTTCATGGTTTGGCTAGCTTTTACAAAAATTTTATCAAAAAATTTAGCAGTATTTGTGGACCCTTGACTGAAACAATGAGAGGGGATAGAAAAGAGTTTAAGTGGACTAATGGGGCAGAAAAGAGTTTTCAATTGTTGAAACAAAAAGTTACAGAACAACTTGTTTTAACACTTCCAGATTTTAATAAGGTGTTTCAAGTAGATTGTGATGCTAGTGGTACTGCAATAGGAGCTGTTATGAGCCAAGAAGGTAAACCTGTTGCTTATTTTAGTGAGAAGTTAAATGATGCCAAGAGAAAATATTCTATTTATGATCAGGAATTTTATGCTATAGTTCAGGCATTAAAGAAGTGGAGAAACTATCTACTTCCTAAGGAGTTTGTTTTGTATACTGATCATCAAGCTTTGCAATATTTGAATAGTCAAGGAAAGTTGAATCAGAAGTATTTGAAATGGGTTGAGTTTTTGCAGAGTTATACATTTATTTTGAAACACAGGAGTGGAAAGTCTAATAGGGTTGTGGATGCTTTTAGCAGAAGGAAACTATTGCTGACAGAGATGCAGATTGAAGTGGTTGGGTTCAAGGAACTCAAGAATTTGTATCCAGAGGATCCTGATTTTGGTGAAGCTTGAAAAGCTTGTAAAGAACCTGTTACTCTAGACAGGATGAAATGGTTGGATTTTATCATCCAGGATGATATGCTATTCAGAGGGAGTCAGTTGTGCATTCCACAAAGTTCTATGAGGGAAAATCTCATCAAGGAGAAGCATAGCGGAGGATTGGCTGGACATTTTGGTTGAGATAAAACCCTTGCTTTGGTTAGTGAAAATTATTGTTGGCCACAGTTGCAGCAAGATGTCAAGAAGTTTGTACAGAGTTGCAAAGTATGTCAGATGGCGAAAGGAGTAAAGCAGAATACAGGGTTGTATCAGCCATTACCTATACCAGAGAAGCCTTGGGAGGATATCAGTATGGACTTTGTTCTTGGTTTACCGCGGACACAGCGGGGACATGATTCAATTTTTGTAGTAGTTGACAGATTTTTGAAGATGGCACATTTCATTCCCTGCAAGAAGACTAATGATGTTGTTCATGTAGCAGAATTATTTTTCAGAAAAGTGGTGAGACTACATGGTTTGCCAAAGACCATAGTTTCAGATCGAGATACTAAGTTTGTTGGATATTTCTGGCAGACATTGTGGAAGAAGTTGAAAACAGATTTGAAGTTTAGTTCATCACATCATCCATAGACTGATGGAAAAACAGAGGTGGTGAATAGAAGTTTGGGAAATCTGTTGAGATGTTTGGTTGGAGATAAGCCAACAAGATGAGATTTGATTTTACCACAGGTAGAATTTGCATACAATAATTCTGTCAACAAGAGCACTGGTAAATCATCATTCCAGATTGTATATGGAAGTAGTCCAAGAAAAGCATCTGAGTTGAGAAAGATGGATAAAGGAGAAATAAGTAGTGCTGAAGCTGAGGATTTTACAGAACATTTGAAGAACATCCATGAGGAGGTGAGGAAGCATATTACCAAGATGAATGTGTAGTATAAGACTAAGGCAGATGAGAAAAGGAGGCATAAAGAATTTCAGGTTGGGGATGAAGTCATGGTTCATTTGCGGAAGGAGCGGTTTCTAGTTGGTACATATAACAAGCTGAAAATGAAGAAGTTTGGACCATGTAAGATACTAAAGAAGCATGATTCAGGAAATGCATATGAGGTAGGATTGCCTACTAAGCTAAATATTTCACTAGTGTTTAACATTTCAAATTTGATAGAGTATCATGAAGGAGGTGTTGAAGATGAGGTTGCAGCAGCACAGTGGAGTGTTCCAGCAACCAGTTCAGATATCAAGGAGATTGAAGACATACTGGACAGTCGTGTTGGTAGAAGCACAAGGAACATGACATATGAAGAGTATTTGGTCAAATGGAAAGGATGACCTGTTGAAGATTCATCATGGCTAACAAAGGAGGAGGTTAACCATCTTGGTTTTCCTCTGCACACCTGAGTCGTGACAGGGTCACTTCTCAAATTACCCTGGGTGTCTGATGCAGGAGCATCCTGGGTGTAAGAGCAATCTTGCATCACCCAAAAATATTTCTATTTTTTATTCAATAAGGGCTATCTTGTGCAGAGTTGCTATTTGTGGAAACTTTATATTTTTAAGTTGGTCTTACGATCTCGGAATGTCTGATTTTACATATGGAGGTTCATCTCAATCATATCAGCCTGCCAGCAAAGTTTCATGGCTAGATCAGGTGTAGTTTTGAAGATATTGAAGATTTTCGGTATTGGCAGCAGGGTACAAAAACTTTGAACTCAGTTTTGAAGGCTTTAGAGGCCCCGGATGAAGTTGAAAATTTAAGTGACAGGCGCTTTGCGTGGGTCAAGCCTATAGAGCGCTTCGTGGCATTTCCAAAATGGGGTTATAATAGCCAATCAGGTCAATGGGCGATGACTTATGGTCTTCGAAAGTTGGGTCACCTGAAATAGTGGAAAATAATTTTTCTTCAAAATTTCTATTTGGGTTTCAAAACTTATTTTGAGCCAACTTTGATGTAATAAATTGTCAAATAAAATAATTCTAAGTTTGTTCGGCCCTAAGGGCTAAATTTCTAGAACCTTCTCAGGCGGTGGAAATTGCCTATATAAAGAAGGCCCGTAGTGTTGTCTAGGGCAGTTTTGGGTAGTAGATCTGGGTATTGATTCGAAGCTTTGTCCTATAGAATATTGTAAGGGAATGCCCATGTGGCTTTGCATATTTTAATTCTCAAAGTTTGTAATTCCACATTTGTGGATATAATAAGAAGCCAATTTTTTGTTCTTGCATATTATTGTTGTTGTTTCTCTATTTCTGTTATGTGCTTGTGGTATTAAGGGGAGCACCCTTCATCAAATTTGATATCCTTGTGCTTGAGGGAAAGGGGTAATAGGAAAAGCACTTACCTCAGATTCCATTGTGTTTGATTTGAGGTATTCAGTTGAGATATACAGTTAGGTGACTCTGAGCCCGGGGATAAGGCACTGGTCCTTCATCTTGAAGTTTCATGGTTAACAACCACACAAACACAAATATTATTTGATAAATCTTTAACAATCTTTTATGAGATATAGTGGAATATTATTTTAGACTCCTTTAGAGAAGTCAGTCAAGGGTACACCCGCCTAAGCACTGAAGCTCAAAGTGTAGAAGGATCCTTTGATCCTTGTCAGTTGGCCCTCTTCTTTGTGGACTTTGGAGTGGTGATAGAGTCAGAGTTTCATTTACATTATCCATCAAAGTGTAAATCTGCAAGTTGAAGATCAAAGGGAATAATCCACAACGAACATAAAGCATTCAAGAAAGAATTTTCAGATGTGAAAATATGTCAAATAATGTTTGAGAGGTTGTGCCCTTGCTTTGTACGCATAAATAAGATTTGTGAAACTTGTTGTTATCAAAATCATGTTGAGTTTCATCTATACTTGCAATCATATAAAAAAGTTATGGAAGTTCTTGATTCAAATATGGTCATCCCTAGAAGTACGACACAATTTTTGAAGTCTATTTTATGTGATAAATTAGAAGATTCAGATGAGTTCAAACTACAGTGTATAAAGAATGCATGCAATGATTGTGGAGATTTGCATAAATTTCCATTGCAAATTGAGAATATTAATGTTTCAACACCATTTTTTTGGAAAAAATTTGAATATGAGACATATTGAACAAAGAGCAGAGATGAATCCAAAAAAATTGTATTGAAGGAGAGTGAATTTCCCTACCTTGAGTTTATGACCAGATTTCATACTCTAATTTATCCACATATCCAACATTGTCATGGTGCATGATGGCAAGCTAAACAGTTTCATGATTCAAAAGATTTTTTTCCACCTAGTTGTATTCTTTCAATTGTAGATTTCTCTGAAAACTATACATTTTCCCCTCAAACAGAGCTTCAAGCTCGATATTATCATTTTGATCAGGTTGCAATATTTGTGGAAGTGATCTATAGACATGCACAATATGGTTTGGATGAGGTAGAAAGTCCCAATCCAAATGAACACATTATCATCAAGGAGGATCATTTCTATATGAGTGATGATAAGGTTCATGATAGGAGATATGTGGCTCATTGTTTTGTAATGTTTTTTGAAGATATTGTGAATTGCAGGATAAAGGCTTCACAACACTAGATTTGGTCTAATGGTTGTGTAGGTATGTGTATAGATACTTTAATTTATTATTATTGTCATTTAATTATTTGTTAAATTATTAAAGGATGACATGTATGTATGCATGTACAACTTAATTTTGCAAGATAATTTAAATCTGCAAAAGCCTTTAATTGGCTAGCCATGCAACATGCTAGACGCAATGTCAAGTTTTTAGGGAACTTCTTTGAAAGTGGACATGAAAAAAGAGAGCATGATGGAGTAGGAGCATGTGTGAAGCGTGCACTTTGCCAACATGAACTTACAGGTACAAATGGTGTTCAATATATATATATATATATATATATATATATATATATATATATATATATATATATATATATATATATATATATATATATATATATATATATATATATATATATATATATGTGTGTGTGTATGTGTATATGTATATGTATATGTATATGTATATGTATATGTATATGTATATGTATATATTTCAAATAATATAATTTTAGCTTAGATCCATTTTCTTTAAACTGATAATTCAGAAATGTACAGGTAACATGATAGAGAATTCAAAAAAAATTATTGAATGGTGTCAAAGTCATTTTGCTCTTCGGGACACCAAATACAACAAATGTTAGTTTTGGGAAGTGAAAGGTAATTTATATTTTGTTGTAAAATTTTAAATTAAATTTTGATTTCATGTTCATGTCTATCTTTTCATAATTGTTGATCTAAAAATGTGTAACTTTCATTTCATATTTGTAACAGATATAGACTGATCTAATCCTTACAATTGTCAAAGAATTGTTGGTATTAGAAGTTTACATCAATTGATCACTACAAAATAACACAAGCCTCTTTTGATTCAAGTAAGAGAAAAATCATGTTTTTGTGCTCACTACATTGAGGACAATCCATTAAGTCAATGTGAGAATATTGCAAATGGATATGTTTCACAATGGGATATGAAGGAGTTAATCAAAATGCCTCCTTATGAAGATGATGACATTGACATAAACATTCATGATCATATATATCAAGCAGATTATGAATGTGTTTCTGATTTAGTTGTTACAGGTGCATGCACATACATGTTCTTTTATTTAATTTTAATTTATCGTATAAGCGATGTTTAATTTTAATAGAATCTATTTGTATAGGTGACATTTTTGTTGTAGTTGTGGATCTTGACAATCCAGAAAGTGTGGATTATTATCTAATAAGATGCATGAAAGCAAAACACAAGTTGAGAGAACAAACTATAGATGATGATGGAAAGACATATCCAATTGGTTCAGTTGTTATTGAAGGAACCTATTATTAGAAAATAAAGGTCAACATAAATGGTGTTCAATTTATTGAGTACATGTGTGGCCAAAAAGTTCTACATTATAGTCACTTGGTTATAGCAACAAAGATACAATTCAAGACATTGCAAAAAAAAGGACATGGCAATCAGAAGTGGAGGTTATCTATTGAAGAACATGAAATTTTTTTGGAGATAATAAAAGATAGAGAGGATCTAGACTATATGTATCAGGAGCTTTAGAATAAACTTCTATTTGTAGCTCTTGTACTTTCATATTTGAACTCTATAGTTTGAAGTTTCATGTTTGAACTCATATATATTGTATGTTTTTATGTATGTATTTTAGTTAATTAATTGTATGCTTTGATTAATTAGTTAGTTAATTAAATGTATGTTTTAATTAATTCTCTTGGTAATTATGCTTTAGTTAATTATGATAGTTAGTTACTTAAAATTAATTATATGCTTTGATGCATTACCTCCCCTTAAAACCTCCCCTAAAGACATTAGTTACTTATTTAATTGTTTTTTACTTGCATTATATTAGTTAGATTACTTAATTATGTTAGTTACCTAATTATGTTAGTTAGATTACCTAATTATGTTAGTTAGATTACTTAATTATGTTACTTAATTATGTTAGTTACCTACTTATTTAATTAGTTACTTAATTAATGTATGCTTTGATTAATTACCTCCCCTTAAGACCTCCCCTTAAGACATTGGTTAGATTACTTAATTGTGTTAGTTACCTAATTATGTTAGTTAGATTACCTAATTATGTTAGTTAGATTACTTAATTATGTTAGTTACCTACTTAATTAATTGACCTAATTGTTAGTCTGTTAATTATGTTAATTAGATTATGTTAGTTAGATTACTTAATTATGTTAGTTACCTACTTAATTAATTGACCTTATTGTTAGTCTATTAATTATCTTAGTTACTTAATTAATTGGTAATTGTTAGTTAATTAGTTACTTAATTAATGTATGCTTTGATTAATTACCTCCCATTAAGACATTAGTTAGTTACTTATTTAATTGTTTTCTCCTTACATGACATTAGTTAGATTAATTAATTATGTTAGTTACCTAATTATGTTAGTCAGATTACCTAATTATGTTAGTTAGATTACTTAATTATGTTGGTTAATTATGTTGGTTACCTACTTAATTAATTGTCCTAATTGTTAGTTCGTTAATTATGTTAGTTACCTAATTATGTTAGTTAATTATATTAATTAACTAATTATTTAATTATGTTAGTTAATTATGTTACTTAATTAATTAGTAATTGTTAGTTAATTAGTTACTTAGTTAATGTATGCTTTGATTAATTACCTCCCCTTAAGACATTAGTTAGTTACCTATTTAATTATTTTTTACTTACATGACATTAGTTAGATTACTTAATTGTTAGAAATATTTAAAATAACATTAGTACATGGCTGATGTAGGAGCATCCTAGGATTCTTGGCAATCCTGTATAAACCAAAAATATGTTTCTCTTTGAAGATAGATTGTTATTTTTTATCTTGCTTTGGTGAATTCTTGTTCGGTTTGGGAGACTAGTTGCTCAGTTTCAATGTTTACCGGGGTGCTCGGTCTCTTAAGAATGCTTGGTAACTGAAGGCATCGGTTGCTTCTGGCGCTCGGTGATAACTACGTTCCTCAATCATGCTCGGCATGGTCGATTGACTGGTGCTCGGTTATTTCTATTGTTGCTCAGTGTTATAGCTTACCGACTGGAGTTGTTTGGATGAATTGGCTTGACTGACTGGTGCATTTAATTTGGGTTGCACTCCTCATGTTATGGATTGACCATTGGATGTGTGGGGACCTAGATCTGGAATGTTGCACTCTTCTATATGGATTTGATGACCGTTGTGGCCATCTTGGAGAGTTTGTTTATTTTGTAAGGCTATTTGAGAGCCGACTGATGTTTTAGCATTTAATATTTGTTTGGGTGGGTTAATTGTTTCATCAACTGACTTGTGGATGGGATTTAGTATTTATAGGATGATTGGATAGATGTTTAGGGATCATGAGGGGAGAGCAAGGTAGTTAAAAGTTAGTAGCCTGTGAGCTTAGGAAAAAGTTTAGATCTTTCCTAGGTGCCTACCAGCATACTGTGTGTTGCAGACCTAGACTAGTTGAATGCTGATGTTGTGGAAAAGATTTGGATCCTGCAAGATCTTGTAGAATGATAATTGCTTTGTGTCTGGCTATAACCAGGAAGGCCTTACAGCATAACACATTGCATGTAATTAGTAATTTGATGAATAAAGACTTTTGTCCTATATCAGATCTTGTGTTGTTATTGTGTATTTCCATTGTGTATTGATTTGGCTACAAGGTCAATCTATCCTTAATTGGATTCACCAACCTTGACTGCGTCAAGTGGTATTTGAATATTTTGTTGAGATCAAGAGGTAGATGGTCTTTTTGATAGAGAGTACAATAGATGATGACATTTATGACACAGAGAGATGCAGATGATACTAAGTTGATCGAGGAGAATGAACCTTACCGAGGCAATAATGTGGTTGGCAGTGGTCAGAGTCGATTGTTATCAATTGCAGACTAGAAAGATAAGAGAAGTGGAAAGTAGAAGAACTTACTACAAAAGATAGAGGATAAAGTGAAGACTACTTGGGATGAAGGACAAGATGAGATATGGGTTAAGAATAGATTAGGCATACTTGTTCTGATTCCCTTGCGGTGTTCTTGATTTCCTTATGACAAAATCTTTCTTACTTGGGGTGTCTAATGGAGGACCATCCTAGGATTCTTGGCAATCTTGTATCAACCAAAAATATGTTTGTCTTTGAAGGTAGATTGTTAGTTTTGATCTTGGTTTGGTGAATTATTGCTCGGTTTGGGAGACTGGTTGCTCAATTTTAGTGTTTACCAGGGTGCTCGGTCTCTTAAGAATGCTTGGTATCTAAAGAATGCTCGATAACTAAAGGCGTCAGTTGCTTTTGGCACTCAGTAATAACTGTGTTCCTCGGTCATTCTTGGCATGGTCATTTCATTGGCGCTCGGTTATTTCTGTTGTTTCTCAGTGTTCTTGCTTACCGACTGGAGTTGTTTGGATGAATCAGCTTGGCCGACTGGTGCATTTAATTTAGGTCGTGCTCCTCTTGTTACGGATTGACCATTGGACATGTGGGGACCTGGATCTAGTGTGTTGCACTCTTCTATATAGATTTGATGACCATTGGGGCCATCTTGGAGAGTTTGTTTATTTTGTAGGGCTATTTGAGAGTTGACTGATGTTTTAGCATTTAATATTTGTTTGGGTGGGTTAATTGTTTCATTAGCTGACTTGTGGATGGGATTTAGTATTTATAGGATGATTGGATAGATTTTTAGGCATCATGAGGGGAGAGTAAGGTAGTTAAAATTTAGTAGCTTGTGAGCTTAGGATAGGAAGATTGCTTGGAAGTTTGAGTACAAGTTTAGATCTTTCTTGGGTGCCTACTAGCATACTGTGTGTTGCAGACCTAGACTAGCTAAATGTTGATGTTGTGGAAAAGATTTGGATCTTGCGAGATCTTGTAGACTTATAATTGTTTTGTATCTGGCTGTAACCGGGAAGGCCTTCCACCCCAACACATTGCATGTAATTGGTGATTTGATGAATAAAGACTTATGTCCTATATCAGATCTTGTGTTGTTGTTGTGTATTTTTGCTGTGTACTGGTTTGGCTACAAGGTCGGTTTGTCCTTAATTGGATTCACCAACCTTGACTACATTAATGGAATAACATAATGTATACATAACATGTATAAAAATAAGTCTAAAAGATGAAATAACACACGAACATATAGAATGTAAAATGTATAAAATATGTAACATGTAATGTCTGATATATGTAATGTAATATAGAAAATATGAAATGACTAAAATATCTACATGTATATATGAAATGTCTAAAATGAAATATCTATGAAATGTGTTAGCATGTATATATGAAATGTCACATGAAATATCTAAAATAACATGGTCGCTCAACTAGGGCCATGTCCTGATCTGTGACCTAATGACGGTGCACCTCATCTTGATGTTTGTGTATAATAAACAACATATGTCATGCATACATACATGTATAATAAATTTTAAATACTTATGATCATATAAAAATTAATTTTTTGAACAAACATCTCAATGTACCTATGTATCATGATGGATAGGATCACATGGAGTTTGTAAATCTCCATATGGTGTAGCATCCTCATCGATAACCTCCTGGAGTACACATATATAACATATATTAATCAAAATTCAAATATATGAGTAAGTTTTTTAAATAA